>OZ007598.1:10343151-10715651 GCA_963931845.1 Maratus michaelseni
GGGGGGATGGACCACACAGATGCATAACATGAAAATACTCATATATCATATGAGTGGTGTCAACAAAGTAAAGTCTCCGCCCCGTGTAGGCAAAACATACTCCCCCCCCCCCCGCCATAATTATTGATGCGGACTCATTTTTTTAATTCGTTCGCACCCCGCTTCTCCCGCAAAATGTTGTGAATTTTAAAAACTCCACTTACGAATTTTTTTATACCAAAAGCACTTATGTCCGTCGTCTGCATGCAGAGTTTTGTGCTTACAGACGCCAGACACAACAACACACACACAGACAGACGTTTACCGACATTAATAGTATAGATGATACTCAGTGCCTACACATTTCACCATTTATAATTCAGCCAATGAGTTGACGGTTGTTCATTTCCAGAAACGAAACAATAATTCTTTAGGATGAATTTTGTTTGTTTGGTACACCGTGGCAGAATGCGTGCAATGCAGCGACAGGAGTCACAAACTTTTTAGGGCACCTGCAGACTGAAAACATATAATCAATCTTCGCGGGAAAAAAAATCCTAGATTTCGTCAAATGATCACAGGAAAAACACTAATTTCATCAAAGGATCATGTAAAACGTGAATTTTGTTAAAAGGCCACAGAAAAACGCGATTTACACAAAAGATGAGCAAATTTTGTCAAAGAATCGCAAAACAGGAAATTTCACCCAAAGATAGCGCTTTCTTGCCAAACTTCGTCTAAAAATTGCGGAATAAAATGTATTTTATCAAAAAATCGCTGGAAAACGCACATTTCGTTAAAGTATCGCGAGAAAAATGCGAATTTCTTCAAAGATTGCTGAAAAAACGCAAATTTCATCGAAGGATTGCTGAAAATTCATGAATCTTATCAAAAGGCAGCAGAGAAAATGTGATTATTATCAAAGCATTGCGAAAAAAGAAAATTTCGTCTAAGAATCACAGAAAAACGCAAATTTCATAAAAGAATCGTGGAAAATAACGCAAATTTCGTGAAAAAAAAAATTGCAGAAAAACACAAATTTCGTCAAATTATCGATGAAAAAAAAAAAAACACGAATTACGTCATATGATAGCTGAAAAAATTATGAATCTCGACAAAAAAAGATACAGAAAAAAATGCGAATTTCATTAAAGAATCGCGAAAAAAAATGCGAATTTTGTTAAAATGTGAATTTTTTGAAAGGTTCGTGTGAAAAATGAAACTGTCTGTATTAAAAACAGCACACACACAAACATCTATACAAACCTCAATACACACAAACATATTATAGGCAGGGCTTGAAATTCGATTTTTCCAAAGACGGGAGTCTCCCTACCAACATTTTTAAATGGAGGGGAGTTGTAATGTTTGGGAGGGAGAAAAAAAATCTTTAAGCCCCACTATTCTTTTACGTGCTATTTAAAGAATTACATTAATGCAGACATGACAAAATACCATTGAAAAAATTAAGTCAACTGAGAATGATTATGTAAAATGTTTATTTTTATTATAAAAAAGGCAAGAAAGTTAAGTTTTATATATGCAGTGTATTTTTCAAGTTCCATTAAATGTGTTAGGGACCCTTAACAATTAGGTTGTTAAATAAATTTCTGACTTTAGATTTTACTTGATTGAGATTCACCGATCGATCGTGGAAAAGACGCAAAGTTCATCAATCTGTCGCGGAAAAAAAGCTAAGTTCGTCGATCTGTCACCAAAAAACGCAAAGTTCGTTAATCAGTCGTGGGAAAAAAGCAAATTTCGTCGATCGATTGCAGAATAAACACAAAGTTCGTCGATCTGTCCCCAAAAAACGCAAGGTTCGTCGATCAGTCGCTTAAAAAACGCAATGTTCGTCTATCTGTCGCAGAAAAAATGCAAAGTTCGTTGATCAGTCGCAGAAAAAAATGCAATGTTCGTTGATCTGTCGCGGAAAAAACGCAAAGTTCGTCGATCAGTTGCGGAAAAAAGCAAATTTCGTCGATCGATTGCGGAATAAATTCAAAGTTCGTCGATCAGTCAGGGAAGAAAGAAAAATTTCGTCGATCGATTGCGGAATAAACGCAAAGTTCTTTCGATATGTCCCCAAAAAACGCAAGGTTCGTCGATCAGTCGCTTAAAAAACACAATGTTCGTCGATCTGTCGCAGAAAAAACTCAAAGTTCGTTGATCTGTCACGGAAAAAACCACAAAGTTCGTCGATCAGTCGCGGAAAAAACACACAGTCCGTCAATCGGTTGCGGGGAAAAAAAATCACGAAATTTATCGTTCGGTTGCAGGTAAATTAAATAATGCAAATTTCTCCAAAAATGCTGAAATTTTTTGGGCGGGAGGCTCCCGCTCATGATCTTTTTTGGGCGGGATTTCAAAATTTTCCGTGCGAATCCCGCCCTGAAATTCAAGCCCTGATAGGTATAGTTTTAATCTGAAATAATATACTGAACTTGTACTAACTTTTGAAAAATCGGGTTAACCCAAATCCAACTTGCAGAAATCTACACTCAGTCTGAAATCGACTCGAACCATAAAGACAGTTAACCCAACTTGCAACAAAAATAATTATTTTCTGTGAATTTTCTGATTTTTTCTTTTCTCAGAAATGCTGTAGTCATTTTGTCCCCCAATTTTGCCCTTTACAATTCAGCCAATGAGTGGAGGGGGCCAAAGGAGCGTTCCTTATCACAAACGAAAGATGAGAAACGTTCGTTTGATGTCGTTGTTGAAAATTTATGGATTTCTATTATTAAAGTAATTTTTTCATTTTACCGTATTTATTTTCTTTTTGTGTTGTATGTATTTTGCTACTTTGAAATTTTTTAAACTAACCCTTTTTTTTTTTTTTTTTTTTGGAGAGTAAGAGAGAGAGATTTAGTAATTTGGTGACACGAAGTTCAGCAAATTCTTAAAATCCACAAATCGTTTCCAATGTAAACAATGAAATTTACAATTAAGTTGCAAGTGCAAAATTTCAGTTTTTTTAAATTTTCATGTCATTCTGTACACATTTTAATATGTCATTCTGATCATTATACATATTTAGTTATGCATTCTTAATTATTTACTTGACCTTTACTTTTAATATTTTAAATATTTCAAACTTACAGCTGAATGTAATTATTAAAACATTTGAAATACTGCATTCGAAAAATGAAATTTCAGCTTAGAAACTCGACAATTAAAAAATTTAAAGTAGAAAAGTACTTATGGTATAAAAAGAAGAAAAAAAAATACACCAGAATTTATCTGTATTACGAAAGCGGGAGAAATGATTTTCTGTGCTATACGAAAAGATATCCAAATAACTCAATCATGAACATAGAAATAGGTATCGGTTTTTATGTTCAGGTGCACTCAATCCAAACTTGAAACTTTTAAAACGGTCATTGAATGAATGAAATTCATCTCCGCCTTTCACATCCAGAAAACTTGCTGTGTCGCCAATTATGTTTATATTTTATATATATATAAAAAAATAATAATTCAGGCACTTTTCCGTTATACGGACACCATTGTCGCCAAACACACATACATACATACATTTTGGCATAGTATCCGTATAACAGAAAAGTACTAAAGTTCATGGTTTAAAATCACAATAAAATATCATGAAATTTATTGATTAGTTGTGGGAAAATATCGGGGAAATAATGTGTTTTTCGTGAATTTTTTGTTTTGTTAACAATGTGGTTAGAGAGACAGGGAGAAATCCAGAAAACTTGCTGTGTCGCCAATTATGTTTATATTTTATATATATATATATATATATAAATAATAATTCAGGCACTTTTCCGTTATACGTACACTATTGTCGCCAAACATACATACATACATTTACATACATACATACATTTTGGCATAGTGTCCGTATAACAGAAAAGTACTAAAGTTCATGGTTTAAAATCGCAATAAAATATCATGAAATTTATTGATTAGTTGTGGGAAAATATCGGGGAAATAATGTGTTTTTGTGAAATTTTTTGTTTTGTGTTGTTGTGTTTAATTGTAAGCATTCATTATAATTTTCAGTGCATTATTAAATTGAAATTTTTGTTTAAAATATGTAAACAAAACAGTGACCAGAAACCTGCACAATTTCTAATATAGATAGATAGATGCATGCATGTAGTAGTTTTAATTATTTGGTAAAAATACTGTGATCGTCACTGAGAAAACCTGAATTTAACCTAAAAGTAATTGTCGAGTGTTTAAGCTGAAATTTCATTTTACGAATACAGTATTTCAAATGTTTTAATAATTACATTTAGCTGTAAGTTTGAAATATTAAAAGTAAAGGCCAAGTAAGTAATTAATAATGCATAACTAAAAGTAATTGTCGAGTGTTTAAGCTGTAATTTCATTTTACGAATACAGTATTTCAAATGTTTTAATAGTTACATTCAACTGTAAGTTTGAAATATTAAAAGTAAAGGCCAGGTAAATAATTAATAATGCATAACTAAAAGTAATTGTCGAGTGTTTAAACTAATTTCATTTTACGAATACAGTATTTCAAATGTTTTAATAGTTACATTCAGCTGTAAGTTTGAAATATTACAAGTAAAGGCCAAGTAAATAATTAATAATGCATAAGTAAAAGTAATTGTCGAGTGTTTAAGCTGAAATTTCATTTTACGAATACAGTATTTCAAATGTTTTAATAGTTACATTCAACTGTAAGTTTGAAATATTAAAAGTAAAGGCCAAGTAAATAATTAATAATGCATAACTAAAAGTAATTGTCGAGTGTTTAAGCTCAAATTTCATTTTACGAATACAGTATTTCAAATGTTTTAATAGTTACATTCAGCTGTAAGTTTGAAATATTAAAAGTAAAGGCCAAGTAAATAATTAATAATGCAAAACTAAATATGTATAATGATGAGATTTTTTTTTCTTGAATTATTCAGTGAAACTCGTCTTATAAATGTACGCAAATAATTCACATCAAAATCTTAAAATAACAAAGTTTTCTTTCGTGTTTAGCTATGCTTAATAACCAAAAAAGCTTGATTAATACAAAAATTATTTGGTAAAAATACTGTGATCGTCGCTGAGAAAACCTGAATTTAATCATATCACACAGAATTACATATTAAAAGTTTAAAATTAGTTTGTTTACATCGGAAACGATTCGCGGAATTTCGTGCCACGAAATCTCTCTCTCTCTCAAAAAAAGGGTTAGTTATAAAAAAATCAAAGTACTAAAATACATACGACTTAAAAAGAAAATAAATACGGTAAAATGAAAAAATACCTTAATAAAAGAAATCTATAAAGTTTCAACAACCGAACAACCAAATGGAACACATACGCTTCTAGAGAGAGGAAAAAGCCTTCATCTCATTGGCTGGAACATCGCGTCTGAAGATAGTAAAAGCCTTTAGCTGATTAGCTGAATGCTCGCGCATGCGTATAAATAGCATTTTTGCACGAAAAACTAAAAAGCAGGTTAGCTTTAAGTATATGGATAGACTAGATGGAACTAAGGCTCCTATAAGGGATTATAGGAGCTCTAGATAGAACCCGTCAAAACGTGACGGAAGAAAATACTATAACAATATCAGTAAAATAAGCTTCTTTATTATTTAAGTAGGGCTTCGTATGAAACAGTCTTTCAAATATTTTATTTTAAAAAATCCCCCCCCCCCCCCCAGTGAAATGCTATTTCCGATGGAAACTCCAAATGAACACTCCGTAAACAAATGTGTAATGCAAATCAGTTTGACATTACCAACATATTCCCCACGACAAAAAAAAAAAAAAAAAAAAAGGTCATGGACCTATAAAGTATCATACAAATAGTCCTATCATAAAGTATCATACAAATTTCCTACTTTCATCTCATATTCAGTAAATAAAAGAACATAGTATAAGCAGCCCCCCTGTGATAATGCAATCGAATGAGCTCCTATGCGCATATGTATTGCACCTGCCCAAAAGCACCGTTGAAATTCGACGTTAAAAAAAGTTTTAAAATGTTTAAATTAAAAGTTTTAAAATGTCCTCTTTAATCATTGTTCGTTTCAAATCCATATCTTCTAAAACGCATCCATTGTTTTAAGCTAATCAATTTTTATGTAAAAATGAAGAATTTTTGTTAAAAATAATAAATTAACATGCAGATGAGGGAGAATTTTAATGTTTTCAATTGTAATTTATTTGTATGGTTTCTTCTATCCCTTTACATAATAAGGATGATTATTCCTTTTCCATCACAGTCGGTCTCTTATACAGTTAAATATCCAATGGATCTTTAAAAAAATAATAAATAACAGTTCCTAGCATATTCTGATTCAACATATACATCAACGAATTCAACATATCAATTTTATGTTAATCATAAACTAAAAATAGTTTTTTTTTCTTTTGACAGATTTTATATTAGCGCCCAAATACTCTATCTTATGGATAATCTGATCTTATGATTTATCAGGTTTTTATTATTTTTTTTTTCACTTTTCATGAAGGTTAGGGATACCTATTTTCAATTGTTGCAACTTTCCAAGGGGCTATTTTACATTATTAAAACAAACGGATGGTCATTGTTGAGATAGAATTGAAAAATATTTCATGCTTGAAAATTATTTAAAAAGTCGTTAAATTAAGCGGCAGATTTCAAGTAAATTTCAATCGAAAGCTAATTTTTTTTTTCTAATTGAGGATGTAAGAATTGAAATTGTAAAATGTAGTAAAAAAATTAAATTTTTAGTATTTAGAAGTGATGTAAGCGCGATGAAAGCTAAAGCGATAGTGCCGTTTGTTGTCACAACTGTTATACATTTCTAAATATTGCCACTGTGTTTTGGTTGGCGTCCAAAAGTAGACTACCATTTTTTGACATCGAAAGAAAAATTCACAGTGAAAGAAATAAGACTTTGCCGCTAATAAGGAACTGTTAAATGAACTTATAACAAACCTACCAAAATAATTCCTATAAAATATTAGCCTTACATTGTTTATTCTAGCTAAAAATACAATCATTATTTCAAGTTTTTTTTTCCTGAAATTCTTTACTTTTGTGAATTTTTTTTATTAAAAAAGGAAATCTTAATAATTTAAATCCTATAATTCCTATAACTTAATCCTATAATTAAAAAAAAGTAATTGGTAACATGTAATCAAGGTATGCAATCAAGATGAAGCAACCAACAAAGGCTCCAGTTCTAATCTTTAAAATTAAAAATTGAAATATCAGTTAATATTACGCCATGTTGACACAATCATATACATTTTTCTTTTTAGTTTTATCAATGTTAAAATGCATTTCAAGCTAAGCAATACGTCATTTTCACCGGTACAAACTTTTCACACGTACATTTATGCTTAAGCACCATGCATACAAATAAAAATATATTTTGCATTTAATTGTAATGAAAAAAATGGCATCAACAAAGTTATAATGCTTAATGATAAAATGAACCCAATGGACAATATTTCCGTGACGTCACAGTAAATATGAATTTTTATTTGCTTATAAAACACATAGATAAATATTTTTACCGAAATACTTAAACATTTTAACTATATTTTAACTTACAAATTAAAAAATTCGGCCTAAAAGTCACGTGCTTTTAATATTTAATTTTAATGTTTTATGCTCGCAATCATTGAGTTCAGAAAATAAACTCTGTACGTCGCAACAGTGGGCGTTAATCCGATTGCTGACTTTATGACGTCATAAGCAGACGTAAAATTTTAATTTAAGATTGCGGCTAATTAATTAAATTTTTGAACTAACGAATGTACGATAACAAATCTGTGACCAAATATCTTTCATTTAAAAAAAGAATGATGTAATTTGATGTAGTAGTTTGTTCTCACGGATTGTCGAAACAAAGCGCTTAGCGTTTTAAATATATACACTGTAAAAAATTTCCAACCCTTTTCCGTTTCGTAAAAGATAAATTTCCTTTACGATACGGAAAACAACCGATAAAATATTTTTTCCGAATCACAACAGAAAGTTTTCCTACAGTCATAAAAATAATCTTTTTATATCGTATTAGTTTCCGAAAAGATGGAAAATAACTTCACCGGACTTACTGCGCAGTCTCGCTCTCTGCTGACGTATGAAAGGCGTGGCGTCACGTGATTGATAACAGAACAGAATCGAGATTTTCCATGAAGAAGATGTCCGCCATGTTGTTAAATATTGGACAATTGTTCTACGTAGTTCTAACTTCGCAATGGTAAGTACTAAAATTTATGTGATTTTTAATATTTGGGATTTGATATGTCCATATATTTACAGTGCATGATTATCAAACCGAATAACGTGTTTAAGGAGCTGCGTAGCCTGAAATAAAATGCATGTTATCTTATTTCTCGCTCAGTTTATTTTTTATGAGAAAAATATCCCCAATCAAAAAAATATTTTGATGTGCCAGAAATTTCTAACTTAGATATTATCTTAATGAAAACTCAATTTTTGTAGACTGCTTTTTAAGTAGTTTTTAACTTATTCTAAATTCAGGTACTTGTTTATTTGTTTAATTCTGTAAGGCATCCAGTGTTGAATTCAGGAGATAGCCGGGGGGGGGGGGGACATTCCTCTCTCCCGGAGCATTGAAATGGCCACCCCCTCTGAAGATTTCGGATTTTATGATTTAATGGTCAAAAAGTGCAATTCCCCCCCCCCCTCGGAACTCTATAATATGCCCCCAGGAGCCACAGAAATCCCTCTCGGAGAAAAATGCCTGAATTCAACACTGAAGATATCAATAACATACCTATGATCTTAAAATAAATTCATGAGATTTTTCTGTATTCGATGCCATATCAGAATCATATATTGTCTTTTTTTTTCAGGTACTACATTATTATAGAATCAATTTAACATTTTATTATTTGTAGTGTATTAAAATTCAGTTAAAAAGGAATGTCCATTAAATTCTATAATGTTGATTAAAAAATTGAGAAATGTATGTCAGGGTGCTATAACGAAATTTATAATGGTATATGGTAAAATAAATTTCAGTAGTCTTTTAATATCATACAATATTTTAGTTGTGAAAAACGTAAAGTAGAATATGCTTAATACCTTGAGGTTGATTTTACCTATATTCATGCTGTAAAAGCTTGCATGCAGAAGCTTTCAACAGCCCCACCCTGTATATTCAAATTTAATTGATTAAATTTTATTTTTCTCACATTATTTTGAAAATAAAAAATGACTTTTAATCTTTTCTAATAATTTAAAATAAACAGAATAAAAAAAAGCAAACAGGGAATTTTTGTCAGTAGAGGTGCAGGGGGGGGGGGGATTTATTTTAAAAATATAAAGCTTCAATTCTTCATTTAAAAATAAAAAAAGAAAGAAAAAGAAAACCTGTAATAGCTTTTGTTACATTTCTGTATTGTTTTTCATCCTAATTTATATAAAAATTATCTTGTATGTGGGTTTCTAACAAAAAAAAAAAATATCTAATTTGATTTTATTTCATATTTGTGCTTTCCTTTAACTAAATCTTGTCATGTATTTAAATGCACGTGTTAATACTGTGCAAATTTCAAGAAATAAAAAAATGTTCAAATGAGTCATAATGTCAACATATAAATCATAAATGTTCTGAAATTTCTGCTATTTTTGGAGTTCACAGAACCCGAAATATCATTGTAATAGAATTTTTTTTAGCTCACAGGTTATCAAAGCCGGACCCCCCCCCCCCCCCCCCCCCGCTTAATTTACATAAATATGTTTTTCATGCAGAATTATCCGATTTTAAATTTTCAAATTTTATATATATGTTCATTCTAATAATCCGATTCCTTGATTAGTTTTGGGGGTTAAATTGCTAAGTATAAAAGGGGGAGGGGGAACGGGGGCTGATCCCCACTTAATTTATATAAATGGGTTTTTAATGCAGAATTATCAGTTTTGTTTCAAATTTTACACATAGGTTCACTCTGATAAGGCGCTTCCCTGATCAGTTTTGGGGGTTCATTTGTTAAGTTTACATGAGGGAACTGGGGGCTAATCACCCCCCCCCCCCCTTAATTTAGATAATGTGTTTTTCATGCAGAAATATCCGATTTGTTTCAAATTTTGTATATAGGTTCATTCCAATAAGGCGCTTCTCTGATCAGCTTTGGGGGTTCAATGGTTAAATATAAAGGGGGAACAGGGGCGAATCCCCTCCCTAAATAAATGGGGTTTTCATGCAGAATTACACAATTTGCTTCAAATTTTGTATATAGCTTCATTGTGATAAGGCGTTTCCTTCATTAGTTTTGGGGGTTCATTGGTTAAGTATAAAGAGGACAACGGTCATTAATCTCCCCCACCCCCTTAATTTAGGTAAATGGGTTTTTCATGCAGAATTATCCGATTTGTTTCAAATATTGTATATAGGTTCATTCTGATAAGGCGCTTCCCTGATTATCTTTGGGGGTTAATTGATTAAGTATACAGGGCGGAACTGGGGGCTAATACCCCTTAATTTAGATAATGGGTTTTTCATGCAGAATTATCCGATTTGTTTCAAATATTCTATATAGGTTCTTTCTGATAAGGCGCTTCCCTGATCAGTTTTGGGGGTTCATTTGTTAAGTTTACAGGAGGGAACTGGGGCTAATCCCCCCCCCCCCTTAATTTAGATAATGTGTTTTTCATGCAGAAATATCCGATTTGTTTCAAATTTTATACATAGGTTCATTCTGATAAGGCGCTTCCTTGATCAGTTTTGGGGGTTCATTTGTTAAGTTTACATGAGGGAACTGGGGGCTAATCCCCCCCCCCCCCGCTTAATTTACATAAATAGGTTTTTCATGCAGAATTATCCGATTTTAAATTTTCAAATTTTATATATATGTTCATTCTGATAATCCGATTCCTTGATTAGTTTTGGGGGGTTAAATTGCTAAGTATAAAAGGGGGAGGGGAGACGGGGGCTGATCCCCACTTAATTTATATAAATGTGTTTTTCATGCAGAATTATCCGTTTTGTTTCAAATTTTATACATAGGTTCACTCTGATAAGGTGCTTCCCTGATCAGTTTTGGTGGTTCATTTGTTAAGTTTACATGAGGGAACTGGGGGCTAATCCCCCCCCCCTTAATTTAGATAATGTGTTTTTCATGCAGAAATATCAGATTTGTTTCAAATTTTGTATATAGGTTCATTCCAATAAGGCGCTTCTTTGATAAGCTTTGGGGGTTCAATGGTTAAATATAAAGGGGGAACAGGGGCGAATCCCCTCCCTAAATTAAATAAATGGGGTTTTCATGCAGAATTACACAATTTGCTTCTAATTTTGTATATAGCTTCATTGTGATAAGGCGTTTCCTTCATTAGTTTTGGGGGTTCATTGGTTAAGTATAAAGAGGGCAACGGTCATTAATCCCCCCACCACCTTAATTTAGGTAAATGGGTTTTTCATGCAGAATTATCCGATTTGTTTCAAATATTGTATATAGGTTCATTCTGATAAGGCGCTTCCCTGATTATCTTTGGAGGTTAATTGATTAAGTATACAGGGCGGAACTGGGGGCTAATCCCCCTTAATTTAGATAATGGGTTTTTCATGCAGAATTATCCGATTTGTTTCAAATATTCTATATAGGTTCATTCTGATAAGGCGCTTCCCTGATCAGTTTTGGGGGTTCATTTGTTAAGTTTACAGGAGGGAACTGGGGGCTAATCCCCCCCTTAATTTAGATAATGTGTTTTTCATGCAGAAATATCCGATTTGTTTCAAATTTTGTATATAGGTTAATTCCGATAAGGCGCTTCCCTGATCAGTTTTGGGGGTTCAATGGTTAAATATAAAAGAGGAACAGGGGCTAATCTCCCCCTAAATTAAATAAATGGGTTTTTCATGCAAAATTTCCCAATTTTCTTCATATTTTTTATAGAGCTACATTGTGATAAGGCGCTTCCTTTATTAGTTTTGGGGGTTCATTGGTTAAGTATAAAGAGGGGAACGGTGATTATTCCTCCCCTTAATTTAGATAAATAAGTTTTTTATACAGAATTATCCGATTTGCTTCAAATTTTGTATATAGGTTTATTGTGATAAGGCGCTTCCCTGGATCAGTTTTGGGGGTTCAATGGTTAAATATAAAGGGGGAACAGGGGCTAATCCCCCCCCCCTCTAAAATAAAGAAATGGTTTTTTCAAGTAAAATTACCCAATTTGCTTCGTATTTTGTACATAAGTTCATTGTGATAAGTCGCTTCCCTGATTAGTTTTGGGAGTTCAATGGTAAAGTATAAACGAGGGGAACGGGGGCCAATCCTACCCTTAATTTAGATAAAACGGTTTTTCATGCAGAATTATCTAACTTGCTTCAAATTTTGTATGTAGGTACATTGGTGAAGTATAAAGGAGAGAACAGGGACTAATTCCCCCCCCCCCCCCTCTCAATTGAGAAAAATGATTTTTTAAAGCAGAATTATCCAATTGTTTCAAATTTTTTTTATAAAAGGTTCATTCTGATAAGGTGCTTCCTTGATTAGTTTTGGGAGTTCAATGGTAAAGTATAAAGGGAGCGAAATGAGACTAATCCCCCCTTAATTTATGTAATGGGTTTTTCATGCAGAATTATCCGATTTGCTGAAAATTTTGTATTAGGTTGTTTCTGATAAAGCGCTTCCCTGATCAGTTTTGGGGGTTCAATGGTTAAATATAAAGGGGGAACCGGGGCTAGTCCCCCTAAATTAAATAAGTGGGTTTTACATGCAAAATTATCCAATTTTCTTCATATTTTGTACATAAGTTCATTGTGATAAGTTGTTTCCCTGATTAGTTTTGGGTGTTCAATGGTAAAGTATAAAGAGGGGAACGGTGATTCTTCCTCCCCCCCTCAGAACTCTATAATATGCCCCCAGGAGCCACAGAAATCCCTCTCGGAGAAAAATGCCTGAATTCAACACTGAAGATATCAATAACATACCTATGATCTTAAAATAAATTCATGAGATTTTTCTGTATTCGATGCCATATCAGAATCATATATTGTCTTTTTTTTTCAGGTACTACATTATTATAGAATCAATTTAACATTTTATTATTTGTAGTGTATTAAAATTCAATTAAAAAGGAATGTCCATTAAATTCTATAATGTTGATTAAAAAATTGAGAAATGTATGTCAGGTTGCTATAACGAAATTTATAATGGTATATGGTAAAATAAATTTCAGTAGTCTTTTAATATCAGACAATATTTTAGTTGTGAAAAACGTAAAGTAGAATATGCTTAATACCTTGAGGTTGATTTTACCTATAATCATGCTGTAAAAGCTTGCATGCAGAAGCTTTCAACTGCCCCATCCTGTATATTCAAATTTAATTGATTAAATTTTATTTTTCTCACATTATTTTGAAAATAAAAAATGACTTTTAATCTTTTCTAATAATTTAAAATAAACAGAATAAAAAAAAGCAAACAGGGAATTTTTGTCAGTAGAGGTGCGGGGGGGGGGGATTTATTTTAAAAAATATAAAGCTTCAATTCTTCATTTAAAAATAAAAAAAAGAAAGAAAAAGAAAACCTTTAATAGTTTTTGTTACATTTCTGTATTGTTTTTCATCCTAATTTATATAAAAATTATCTTGTATGTGGGTTTCTAACAAAAAAAAAAAAATCTAATTTGATTTTATTTCATATTTGTGCTTTCCTTTAACTAAATCTTGTCATGTATTTAAATGCACGTGTTAATACTGTGCAAATTTCAAGAAATAAAAAAATGTTCAAATGAGTCATAATGTCAACATATAAATCATAAATGTTCTGAAATTTCTGCTATTTTTGGAGTTCACAGAACCCGAAATATCATTGTAATAGAATTTTTTTTAGCTCACAGGTTATGAAAGCCGGACCCCCCCCCCCCCCCCGCTTAATTTACATAAATAGGTTTTTCATGCACAATTATCCGATTTTAAATTTTCAAATTTTATATATATGTTCATTCTGATAATCCGATTCCTTGATTAGTTTTGGGGTTAAAATGCTAAGTATAAAAGGGGGAGGGGGAACGGGGGCTGATCCCCACTTAATTTATATAAATGGGTTTTTAATGCAGAATTATCCGTTTTGTTTCAAATTTTATACATAGGTTCACTCTGATAAGGCGCTTCCCTGATCAGTTTTGGGGGTTCATTTGTTAAGTTTACATGAGGGAACTGGGGGCTAATCCCCCCCCCTTAATTTAGATAATGTGTTTTTCATGCAGAAATATCCGATTTGTTTCAAATTTTGTATATAGGTTCATTCCAATAAGGCGCTTCTCTGATCAGCTTTGGGGGTTCAATGGTTAAATATAAAGGGGAAACAGGGGCGAATCCCCTCTCTAAATAAATGGGGTTTTCATGCAGAATTGCACAATTTGCTTCAAATTTTGTATATAGCTTCATTGTGTTAAGGCGTTTCCTTCATTCGTTTTGGGGGTTCATTGGTTAAGTATAAAGAGGACAACGGTCATTAATCCCCCCCACCCCCTTAATTTAGGTAAATGGGTTTTTCATGCAGAAATATCCGATTTGTTTCAAATTTTGTATATAGGTTCATTCCAATAAGGCGCTTCTCTGATCAGCTTTGGGGGTTCAATGGTTAAATATAAAGGGGGAACAGGGGCGAATCCCCTCCCTAAATAAATGGGGTTTTCATGCAGAATTGCACAATTTGCTTCAAATTTTGTATATAGCTTCATTGTGATAAGGCGTTTCCTTCATTAGTTTTGGGGGGTTCATTGGTTAAGTATAAAGAGGACAACGGTCATTAATCCCCCCCACCCCCTTAATTTAGGTAAATGGGTTTTTCATGCAGAATTATCCGATTTGTTTCAAATATTGTATATAGGTTCATTCTGATAAGGCGCTTCCCTGATTATCTTTGGGGGTTAATTGATTAAGTATACAGGGCGGAACTGGGGGCTAATCCCCCTTAATTTAGATAATGGGTTTTTCATGCAGAATTATCCGATTTGTTTCAAATATTCTATATAGGTTCTTTCTGATAAGGCGCTTCCCTGATCAGTTTTGGGGGTTCATTTGTTAAGTTTACAGGAGGGAACTGGGGGCTAATCCCCCCCCCCTTAATTTAGATAATGTGTTTTTCATGCAGAAATATCCGATTTGTTTCAAATTTTATACATAGGTTCATTCTGATAAGGCGCTTCCCTGATCAGTTTTGGGGGTTCATTTGTTAAGTTTACATGAGGGAACTGGGGGCTAATCCCCCCCCCCCCCTCCCGCTTAATTTACATAAATAGGTTTTTCATGCAGAATTATCCGATTTTAAATTTTCAAATTTTATATATATGTTCATTCTGATAATCCGATTCCTTGATTAGTTTTGGGGGTTAAATTGCTAAGTATAAAAGGGGGAGGGGAGACGGGGGCCGATCCCCACTTAATTTATATAAATGGGTTTTTCATGCAGAATTATCCGTTTTGTTTCAAATTTTATACATAGGTTCACTCTGATAAGGCGCTTCCCTGATCAGTTTTGGTGGTTCATTTGTTAAGTTTACATGAGGGAACTGGGGGCTAATCCCCCCCCCCCTTAATTTAGATAATGTGTTTTTCATGCAGAAATATCTGATTTGTTTCAAATTTTGTATATAGGTTCATTCCGATAAGGCGCTTCCCTGATCAGTTTTGGGGGTTCAATGGTTAAATATAAAAGAGGAACAGGGGCTAATCTCCCCCTAAATTAAATAAATGGGTTTTTCATGCAAAATTTCCCAATTTTCTTCATATTTTTTATAGAGCTACATTGTGATAAGGCGCTTCCTTTATTAGTTTTGGGGGTTCATTGGTTAAGTATAAAGAGGGGAACGGTGATTATTCCTCCCCCTTAATTTAGATAAATAAGTTTTTTATGCAGAATTATCCGATTTGCTTCAAATTTTGTATGTAGGTTCATTGTGATAAGGCGCTTCCCTGGATCAGTTTTGGGGGTTCAATGGTTAAATATAAAGGGGGAACAGGGGCTAATCCCCCCATCTAAAATAAAGAAATGGCTTTTTCATGTAAAATTACCCAATTTGCTTCGTATTTTGTACATAAGTTCATTGTGATAAATCGCTTCCCTGATTAGTTTTGGGAGTTCAATGGTAAAGTATAAACGAGGGGAACGGGGGCCAATCCTACCCTTAATTTAGATAAAACGGTTTTTCATGCAGAATTATCTAACTTGCTTCAAATTTTGTATGTAGGTACATTGGTGAAGTATAAAGGGGAGAACAGGGACTAATTCCCCCCCCCTCCTTTTCAATTGAGAAAAATGATCTTTTAAAGCAGAATTATCCAATTGTTTCAAATTTTTTTTATAAAAGGTTCATTCTGATAAGGTGCTTCCTTGATTAGTTTTGGGGGTTCAATGGTAAAGTATAAAGGGAGCGAAATGGGACTAATCCCCCCTTAATTTATGTAATGGGTTTTTCATGCAGAATTATCCGATTTGCTTAAAATTTTGTATTAGGTTGTTTTTGATAAGGCGCTTCCCTGATCAGTTTTGGGGGTTCAATGGTTAAATATAAAGGGGGAACCGGGGCTAGTCCCCCTAAATTAAATAAGTGGGTTTTACATGCAAAATTATCCAATTTTCTTCATATTTTGTACATAAGTTCATTGTGATAAGTCGTTTCCCTGATTAGTTTTGGGAGTTCAATGGTAAAGTATAAAGAGGGGAACAGTGATTCTTCCCCCCCCCCCTTAATTTACATAAATGGGTTTTTCATGCAGAATTATCCGATTTGCTTAAAATTTTGTATATAGATTGTTTCTGATAAGACGCTTCCCTGATCAGTTTTGGGGGTTCAATGGTTTAATATATAGGCGGGACAAGGGCTAATCCCCCTAAATTAAATAAATGGGTTTTTCATGCAAAATTACCCAATTTCCTTCAAATTTTGTATATAACACATGGGCTGATAATTTCCCGGTCTGGCACACAGATGGCGTTGCAATTGCCGAACCGATGTTTTTTTTTAGTAAATACGAACCTTTAAAAGGTAGCAGAAAAGATGTCATGATGAATCGCCGTGTGGATAAAACGTTAGAGTGGTTTTATTTGAACAACTTTGTTGATAAACAAAAAAAATGGATAAACAAGAATTTCAAGAATTGTATTTTGATGGGAAAAAACACCGTTCAAACAAAAGCTTGGCTTGATAAGCATTATCCGGACATTGCACCAGGTAAATCAAACATTATTGACTGGTTTGCTGAATTTAAACATGGTCGTACGGACACCAGTGATGCACCACGCAAAAGAGGTGGTTACTCCGGAAAACATAAAAATAGTCCAAAAAATCGTTTTGGGGAACCGTAAAGTGAAGTTGCAGGCGATAGCTCAGACTCTGAAGATATCCAAGAAACGTGTAGGTTTTATTTTGAATGAGCATTTGTCTATGAAAAAGCTGTTGTCAAAGTGGCTGCCGCGCGTGTTGACTTTTGACCAAAAACAACAACGAGTCAATGATTTAGAACACTGTTTGGAGCTTTTTCGTTATAAAATTATGTTATTTATTATTAAACTATTATTATTATTTATTTATTAAATTATTATTATTAAATTATTATTATTTATTATTAAAGTTATGTTATTTATTAAAGTTATAAAACTCATAATGTTTTGTTAAAAAGTTGTGTTTTCTTTATTAGACCGGGAACTTATCAGCCCATGTGTTAGCTTCATTGTGATAAGGCGCTTCCTTCATTAGTTTTGGTTGTTCATTGGTTAAGTATAAAGAGGGGGACGGTGATTAATCCCCCCCCCCTTACTTTAGATAAATGACTTTTTTATTCAGAATTATCAGATTTGTTTCAATTTTTATATATAGGTTCGATGTGATAAGACGCTTCCCCGGATCAGTTTTGGGGGTTCATTGGTTAAATATAAAGGGGGGAACGTGGTCCAATCCCCCGTAATTTGGATAAATTGATTTTTCATGCTGAATTATACAATTTGCTTCAAATTTTGCATATAGGTTCATTGTGATAAGGCGCTTCCCTGATTAGTTTTGGGGGTCCAATTGCTAAGTATAAAAGGGGTGGAACGGGGGCTGATCCCCCCTTAATTTAGATAAATGTGTTTTTCATGCAGAATTATCCAATTTGCTTCAAATTTTGAATATAGGTTCATTCTGATAAGGCGCTTCCCTGATTAGTTTTGGGGGTTCATTGGTTAAGTATGAAGGGGGAATGGAAGCTAATCCCCCCTAACTTAGATAAATGGTTTTTTCATGCAGAATTATCGAATTTTCTTAAGATATTGTATGAGGTTCATTGTGATAAGTCTCTTTCCTGATTAGTTTTGAGGGTTCATCGGTTAAGTATAAAGGGGGGGGGAACTGGAGGCTAATCCCCCCTCCTTAATTTAGATAAATAGGTTTTTCATGCAGAATTATCCGATTTGCTTCAAATTTGGTATATAAGTTCATTCTGATTAGGCGCTTCCCTGATTAGCTTTGGGGTTCTTTGGTTAAGTATAAAAGGGGGAAAAGGGGTTAATGCTCCCCCTAATTTAAATAAATGGGTTTTTCGTGCAGAATTATCCGATTTTCTTCAAATTTGGTATATATTTTCATTGTGATAAGGCACTTCCCTGATTAATTTTGGGGGTTTATTGGTTAAGATTAAAGGATGGAACGAGGGGCTAATCCACCTTAAGTTAGATAAATGGGTTTTTTATGCAAAATTATCTAGTTTGCTTCAAATTTTGTATATTGATTCATTGTGATAAGGCGTTTCCCGCATTAGTTTTGGGGGTTCATTTGTTAAGTATAAAGGAGGGAACGGGGACGAATTCCCTCCCCTTAATTTAGATAAATGGGTTTTTCATGCAGAATTAACCGATTTGCTTCAAATTTTTTATATAGGTTTATTCTGATAAGATGCTTCCCTGATTCGTTTTTTTTTTTTTTTTTTTTTTTTTTTTTGGGGGGGGGGTCATTTGGTTAAGTAAAAAGGGGGAACAGGGACTAATTGTCCATTTTAATTTAAATAAATAGTTTTTTCATGCCGAATTATCCAATTTGATGCAAATGTTGTATACCGGTTTATTTTGATAAGGCGCTTCCCTGATTAGATTTGGACGTTTATTGGTTAAGTATAAAGGACGTAAATAGGGGAGCTAATGACCCCCCTCCCCTTCTAATTTATATAAATGTGTTTTTTCTTTGAAATAAGAGTATAATATGCAAATAGTGTGAATAGCCTGTGAGCTCAATGCCATCAGTTTGACTGAGCACTTTTATTTTTATTATTTTATTTCCAATTTAATATTTATAAATTTTTTTAATTAATATACCTTTTAAAAAGTTAGTATCCAGCCGAATATTTGATAATCTGCTAAATCACTATTTGTTACATATCGTAAAATTATTGTTATGTTTTTCTACTATATTCCTGTGGCACCATTTTTTTTTTCTTTTAATGCTGATTGTGAAATCCCATATAGTAACCTATGTAAATTTTAAAGAAATGATAAATTCCGTTATACAATTATCAAAATATAGCTTTCACCAGCAGGAAACAGATGTCCAATGCTGGTAGAGTACATTTTTAAAAATTTCCTTAATTTTTAAATTTTTTAAAAATTTTATGAATTTTGAATTCTTTATTCAAAGGAAAATTTTCAAATATTTTGTTCTTAAAAATACTTATCGCTGAAGACGAAGTGTCCCCTTAATCATTCTTTGCTCTTGTGCTGTTTTTTTATATTTTTAAATATACATTGTCACTAGCAATTAGTACAATAAAAAAAATTAATATTATTACTGTTATTATTACAGGATAATACTGCAGTGATCAATGTCGCCTTACAGCTAGAACAGATCATCCTTGCCTACTAGAGAATGAGGATGTTAGAAAGGACGTCAAGGTGTTTTCGTATGTTGATGGTGTGACACTTTTTTCGGAGAAATGTTCAACTGAGTCAATTTCGTTGCTCTAGCATCCTACTGGGTGTTTAATTAAGACTGTTATCAGGCCGGAATCTAGGCAGGCTTTTTTACTAACTGCATCAATTCTAAAGGAATACATACATGCCAATAGCATATACATAGCATAAATACAGTGCTGTAATTTGTTTTATTAAAACATTTTGATTTATAGTTTTGTTGAAAATAAATTTTATTTTTCAGTATAAATGTTTGTTTTATTTTTTCTGTCTTTTGTTGTTAGCCAGAAAAAATCGAGTAATTTATAAATTTTTTAAAAAATAGTATTTAGTCAATTTAATGTTTGTGTAAATTAAATGCACTTGATTTATTTTAATAAGTTTAAGTAAAAAAAAAAAAAAAAAATAGCACATACATATTTGCTAAGAACGATTTTTTATTGAATTCACTATTTTATAGATATTTTTTCTGAATTATTTGCAATTTTTAATATTCTGCTATTAAGTGATCTGCCATTGAGGAATAAAAGACTCACAAACATTTATTTCTTTGTTATTAATCATGATAAAAAAAAATTGTAATCAATATACTTTTTAAAAAGTTAGTACTCAGCCGAATATTTGATAGTCTGCTAAATCTCTATTTGTTACATTTTGTAAAATTATCACGTTTTTCTACTATATTCCTGTAGCATCATTTTTTCCCCTTTAATGCTGATTGTGAAATCCCATGGTAACCTACGGAAATTTTAAAGAGGTGATAAATTCCCTTATACAATTATCAAAATATAGCTTTCACCAGCAGGAAACAGATGTCCAATACTGGTAGTGTACATTTTTTAAAATTTCCTTATTTTTTAAATATTTTTTTAAAGTATCTTTACTTTAATTTATATTTAATATATATATATATTTACTGGCAACTGGACTTCCCTGTAAGTAAGTGCTTATATATTCCATATTTTTGCTTTTTTCATTTGTAAAGAGTTTATAAATATTATTCACAAGTCCTTAATTTATTTCTTCAAAATAAAATGCAGGTTTTAAGTTATCAAATTGGCTTTTGATAAGTTTATTTAGCTGATTCACCAGATTGGTGTTATAACTTTTACTTCAATATAATCTTTTGTTAAAATATTGTATGCAAGTACATGATTTTGGAAAGAAATTTTTTTAATTACTTTTTTTTACAGCAATTGGTAAATTTTGGTATCTTTTGAAATCTAAGCATAGTTTCATTGCCAATTTCTTCAACGTTATCTAATCAGTTATAATACAGAAAGTTCAGAAATCTTAAAATATTTAGATCAATAATTGAAATTATATTTCAGCACTATAATCTCAATTTAAATTAAATAATTGCTAAATAACACTTGTGTAGTCTAACAATTTTTAATCAGAGTTCATTGATTTAAATCAACTGGATTTCAATCCTGATTTAAATCAACTGATTTATTTAAATACACTTTTTTTTTTTCAAATTTAGGTTAAGATATTTCATTATAAATATTATTTTTGACAACAATACATTGTAAATTTAAGGACTGGGGGAGACAACACTCAAAATCCTTGCTTTTTGAATTTTATTTAAATCAAATATCACACTTAAAGATAAAAATTCTAATTTAAAAATAGAGAATCTCAGCTGAGAAATGTTAAAAGATTAAAGCATAAATTTATTTGTTAAAAAAATATGTACAAATCTTATGTGAATTTTTTAATACAAAAACATGGAGGGTTTCTGCGAGGATTTGTAAAATGTTAGAATAAATAAATATAGGTCAATCAAAAGTATATTTATTGTTATTTATATTGATATCTCATGACTTCATTGTGCACATGTAAATAACAAATGGTTCGATATTCCAATGTAATTTATTTATGGAAAGACTCGGAAAATAAAGATTCCATGGTTAGTAATACTCTGAAATGTTTATATATATTTTTTAATATAATTTTAATTACTTATAAATGTAAACTAATAAACAACTAAAGTGTTAAAATCTTTAAAAAATCAAACACCTGATTTAAAAGTATCTTTTATTTTAAATTTTAAAAAAATCAAACTTTAATTCACTGCAAACTCTGTAATCGCTTATAAAGAACTCATAAAGCTGGAAAATTGGTGTTTCTTTTCAAACATTTTAATAACAAAGAATAATTTTTTCAGATCCATTGAAATTTATACCCAGATAATCATAATTATCTTAAGTATTTTTTATATATGCTCCAACTTCATTAAATGAATTAATGTATGTATTTCAGAGTAGTGTATATAATCTGGAATAGGTATGTTTAAAGGAATACTGTATATAATCCAGATCTAGAATAGAATGCTTAAAATTTCAATTTTTTTTTTCTGAATAAAATTCTTACATTATCTTTTATATTCTAAGATTTTTAATCGAGAAATTTGGTCAAAACAAAAAGATTTAGCTTTTAGTGATGAAGAGTTTATATGCTTTTTATTTTATCAAAGGGGTAATTTAAGGTGGTATATATTTTATACAGAATAGGTCAATAAAAAGTATATTGTTAAATTGCAGTTAGTGTAAATAAGTGATATATAACACAAGACAATTTGTTTACTTTATTTCCTGTTTTCAAAAGTAAAAGAGAATTCACATTTTCAAATTATATCATTTTCTGTTGCTCCATTTTTTAACTATATTTTTAACTGTTTATATATGATTAAAATATTTCAAATTAAACAAGTGAATGAGTTTCTCTATATATTTTTAATTTCAAATAAATTTAAATGAGCTTTTCTAATTATTAATTTTAATGATTTAGTAAAGGTTATTTTACTTTAAAACGCGTAATTTTAAAATTGTATTTTGAAAAAAAAATAGCTGATTTAAATTTTAACAAAAAATGATTTTCATTTACTGAGCCTTTTTGTTATGTAATTTTCAGTTGAGCTTCAAGTTCAAAGTCTTGTACATTTTCAAATTGTATGGCTTCTGATAATTGTTTATCATCAACGTATTTATTAGGGTTAGCTGAATTCTGTATATTCTTATAATTTACATGACTTCAAAAGTTTTTAGATTTACTTTATTATTATTATTATTTTGTGTGAGTGTGTGTAATAGAGCAGAAAAGCACCCAAATTGGGTTATAATAGTTAGGTGCAGCAATGTTCCTAATTGGAAAGTGTCTCTGTGACATAAATTGGGTATAAAAAGTGACAAATTTGAAATATATGCGCAGGGTGTATTTGGGGACAAAAAAGAACATTTAATCTCCAAACTGTCACTGTAAAAAACAAAGTTATTCTTCTGGAAACTGTCTTTTTTAATTTAATGTTGAAAAAAATAAGCTTAGAGGGTCATATTCATGCCGAAATTGTAGCAAATTCAATAGATACATCTAATTGGGGCATCATGTTTGGCTTTTTCAGTAAATGTTGCCCTATGATAACAAACTGGAATTCACTCAGTCAAGTAGTTTTGAAATTATGAAAATTTAAAGTTTGTAACTCCTAATCTGTAATCGTTGCAAATCAGACTGTAATGTGGGTAGTGTTTTAAGCATAACTTAAAAACTACTTAGCGGAATCAGCTGTGATTTTTGATTTGCATATTTGAAGTTTTTAGAAATCTATTTCTATTAAAATTAATTTTTTAATTAATTTAAAAATACATTTTTTTTTTATAAATTAAACCATAAAATAAACCATAATCTATAATTTTTTAACCGAAATAGATTTCGAAAAGCTTCAAATAAAATATACGAATATAAAATTATTACGTCAAGTATTGAATTATATAAAAAAAACTCCACCAGCTGTTTAACATTAGGAGTTCCAAACTTTAAACTTCATAATTCTTAAACATTTTGACCTAGTGACTTCCCTTTTGGTATCTTTGAGAAAAAGTTACCGAAAGAGGCAAATATAATGTCAAAGTTAGATGTACATATTGAAAAGTTTGGAGTTCTGTGCAACTTAAGAACGAAGACGACCCCATAAGCTTGTTTTTTTTTTTTTTTTGAGGCGTAAATTAAAAGAAGTTCTAGTTTTTTAAAAAGGGGCGGTCACTATTGTGATTAAAAAATGTTTTGTATGTCCTTTGTTTTGGATATACAGCAATAGAAAGTCTTTCCAGTACCAATAAAACTTCAATGTTAGTTGCATACACTTCATACGCATGCAACATGTCATACACTTGTGCTACACCCAATGACATAAGTGTGGGTTTTAAATATCCAGTCCAAATTGAAAATATTTTGTTCCGTTTTTAATATCTTATTTAACAGTTTTTGGCATCACCTAAATATTTAGTGCTTGGGGCAATTATCTCCCACACACACTTCACCACTGGCTACACCTATGTATATTCTGGCACTAATAAGCTGGCATCTCTGTACAGTCCACTTTGCTATACAGACAACAGATGAAAAGGTTTGTTTTGGACACTATTTGGACTTTCTTTTATATCGCTTAAAAAAAATATATATTTTTTTATTTTTTTTTTCCCTAGGAAACATATACACATATTCTAAAGAAAATAAAAGTATATTATGTATTTTATGAACATAAAATCCATTTCATTGTGTACTTTTTATTTATTTATACACTTTTCTTTTACGAGAATGACTTCTCCTTGTTTATAAAGATACTTCTCTAGCATTCCTTGTATAAAATACTTATTTAAAAAAAATGTAAATACCCATGAGCTAAACGTATCAGTATTACTTGTAACAAATAAATAAAATTTCAAGCTGATTCTGTATTGTAAAGAAACTTTTGTTATAAAGAGTAGGACCAATAACAGATGAAAATATTGCTTTTGGACACTATTTTGATTTCCTTTTATCTTAGTTAAATATTATTAAGAACTTTTTTGAATACATACATACATTTTAAGTATTTTGTTATCATAAAATCCATTACATGTAATGCATTTTATGATGATAAATACTTAAAAATGTGTGTATGTATTCAAAAAAGTTCTTAATAATATTTAATTAATATCAAAACAGTGTCCAAAAGCAATATTTTCATCTGTTAATGTTCCTACTCTTTAAAACAAAAGTTTCTTTACAATGCAGAAAATTTTCCGATCATAATGAAAAAAAATTCCGTAAAGCAAAGAAAAAGTTTCTATAGTACACAAGAATTTTTAATTTTTTCATGATTAGTTTACTGACTGATTCGGAAAAGTTTCCTTTTTAAAACGGAATACTTTCTGTCTATTCTACCGTTCTACCAAGACATTTCTTAGTGTGAATGGAAAGTTTTCCTTTTTAAAACGGAATACTTTCTGTCTATTCTACCATTCTACCAAGACATTTCTTAGTGTGAATGGAAAGTTTTCCTTTTTAAAACGGAATACTTTCTGTCTATTCTACTAAGACATTTCTTAGTGTGAATGGAAAGTTTTCCTTTTTAAAACGGAATACTTTCTGTCTATTCTACCGTTCTACCAAGACATTTCTTAGTGTGAATGGAAAGTTTTCCTTTTTAAAACGGAATACTTTCTGTCTATTCTACTAAGACATTTCTTAGTGTGAATGGAAAGTTTTCATTTTTAAAACGGAATACTTTCTGTCTATTCTACCGTTCTACCAAAACGTTTCTTTATGTGAATGGAAAGATTTCCGTAAGACCCAGGAATTTATTCTGTGTCTAAAGATTAGTTTCTGAATCAAACAGGAAAAGTTTCCTGACGGAAAGAAAAAACTTTCGTTTTTTTTCGTTTTTTTTTCCGTGTTGGTTTGGAAAAGTTTCCTGTACTATACGGGCAACTGGAAATCCTATTCCTACCGGAAACTTTTCCGAATTTTTTTTTACAGTGTAGACTAGATGGAACTAAGGCTCCTATAAGGGGAGCTGACGCATATCCATTCTGTTGCCCAAAATAACCGCCATATTGTGACCTAGCTCAGCATTAGGAAACCGCGTGAGCAGGTGTTCAACGTCCCCGTTACTGTCACTCGCCGTCCACTAGTACGATAAGCTAACCGGTTTTAGCTTGGTTTTTGGTCCGCTGGGTCATTAAATGGCGGTATGATTCAGCCTGCATTATATGAGCTCTAGATGGAACCCGTCAAAACGTGACGGAAGAAAATACTATAACAATATCAGTAAAATAAGCTTCTTTATTATTTAAGTAGGGCTTCGTATGAAACAGTCTTTCAAATATTTTATTTTAAAAAATCCCCCCCCCCCCCCCCAGTGAAATGCTATTTCCGATGGAAACTACAAATGAACACTCCGTAAACAAATGTGTAATGCAAATCAGTTTGACATTACCAACATATTCCCCACGACAAAAAAAAAAAAAAAAAAAAAAGGTCATGGACCTATAAAGTATCATACAAATAGTCCTATCATAAAGTATCATACAAATTTCCTACTTTCATCTCATATTCAGTAAATAAAAGAACATAGTATAAGCAGCCCCCCTGTGATAATGCAATCGAATGAGCTCCTATGCGCATATGTATTGCACCTGCCCAAAGGCACCGTTGAAATTCGACGTTAAAAAAAGTTTTAAAATGTTTAAATTAAAAGTTTTAAAATGTCCTCTTTAATCATTGTTCGTTTCAAATCCATATCTTCTAAAACGCATCCATTGTTTTAAGCTAATCAATTTTTATGTAAAAATGAAGAATTTTTGTTAAAAATAATAAATTAACATGCAGATGAGGGAGAATTTTAATGTTTTCAATTGTAATTTATTTGTATGGTTTCTTCTATCCCTTTACATAATAAGGATGATTATTCCTTTTCCATCACAGTCGGTCTCTTATACAGTTAAATATCCAATGGATCTTTAAAAAAATAATAAATAACAGTTCCTAGCATATTCTGATTCAACATATACATCAACGAATTCAACATATCAATTTTATGTTAATCATAAACTAAAAATAGTTTTTTTTTCTTTTGACAGATTTTATATTAGCGCCAAAATACTCTATCTTATGGATAATCTGATCTTATGATTTATCAGGTTTTTATTATTTTTTTTTTTTCACTTTTCATGAAGGTTAGGGATACCTATTTTCAATTGTTGCAACTTTCCAAGGGGCTATTTTACATTATTAAAACAAACGGATGGTCATTGTTGAGATAGAATTGAAAAATATTTCATGCTTGAAAATTATTTAAAAAGTCGTTAAATTAAGCTGCAGATTTCAAGTAAATTTCAATCGAAAGCTAATTTTTTTTTCTAATTGAGGATGTAAGAATTGAAATTGTAAAATGTAGTAAAAAAATTAAATTTTTAGTATTTAGAAGTGATGTAAGCGCGATGAAAGCTAAAGCGATAGTGCCGTTTGTTGTCACAACTGTTATACATTTCTAAATATTGCCACTGTGTTTTGGTTGGCGTCCAAAAGTAGACTACCATTTTTTGACATCGAAAGAAAAATTCACAGTGAAAGAAATAAGACTTTGCCGCTAATAAGGAACTGTTAAATGAACTTATAACAAACCTACCAAAATAATTCCTATAAAATATTAGCCTTACATTGTTTATTCTAGCTAAAAATACAATCATTATTTCAAGTTTTTTTTTCCTGAAATTCTTTACTTTTGTGAATTTTTTTTATTAAAAAAGGAAATCTTAATAATTTAAATCCTATAATTCCTATAACTTAATCCTATAATTAAAAAAAAGTAATTGGTAACATGTAATCAAGGTATGCAATCAAGATGAAGCAACCAACAAAGGCTCCAGTTCTAATCTTTAAAATTAAAAATTGAAATATCAGTTAATATTACGCCATGTTGACACAATCATATACATTTTTTAGCCACACACAGGGTGGCTTATTCTTTCAATCTCTATCATTTTTCATGTTTATGAAAAGTCACAGCAATCCATCGTTGCCACAGATTAATCTCGGAAAATGAAACATTTGAAGTTACTTAAAAAATTAATAACGCGAAAAGTATTTGTCACAAAATTGTTTTACAAACTGCGTTAGAATGGTAAAAAATTGTATTTTTCTTGATATAAATTTCAAATCTAATGATTATGTCGTTTTTCAAATATTAGATTTCAAAAATTACAAAACTTCACAATGGAGTACCGTAGCGAAACTTTTACGCGTAAAAAGATAATGATAAAGGCATTGTGGCTCGACGTGTATCGTGTATACTGGCCATAGCATGAGTGACGAATTATAGTAAACTTATTATTATGTTAAAATATAAAAGTGAATTATGTATATACATTTTTAAAAAATAAAGAAAAACATTTTATCACAAATATCAACAAAATTTTTTCTTCTATTTATTCCCTTATTCCAAAGATATCGTTTTATCTTCTGCTGCCATAGCAACATGAATTAAATTTCATTAAAAAAAATTGCTCAGTGGTAGAAAAATATTTCTCTAAATCGAATGGTTATTGAACAACTCAACACTTTAACAGGGGAATTTTTATTTGTTATTTAGATATTTTAAAATTGTTTGTTGTCATTGCGTTTTTATTCTGAGTTACAGCTAGTTTATTTATTTTTTAAATAAAAGCCGTGTGTGGCAATCTATATTCGGCCTTATAGCAGAATTTCCCCCTCTTGTCTTTTTAGTTTTATCAATGTTAAAATGCATTTCAAGCTAAGCATAACGTCATTTTCACCGGTACAAACTTTTCACACGTACATTTATGCTTAAGCACTATGCATACAAATAAAAATATATCTTGCATTTAATTGTAATGAAAAAATGGCATCAACAAAGTTATAATGCTTAATGATAAAATGAACCCAATGGACAATATTTCCGTGACGTCACAGTAAATATGAATTTTTATTTGCTTTTAAAACACACGGATAAATATTTTTACCGAAATACTTAAACATTTTAACTATATTTTAACTTACAAATTAAAAAATTCGGCCTAAAAGTCACGTGCTTTTAATATTTAATATTTATTTTTTATGCTCGCAATCATTGAGTTCAGAAAATAAACTCTGTACATCGCAACAGTGGGCGTTAATCCGATTGCCGACTTTATGACGTCATAAGCAGAAGTAAAATTTTAATTTACGATTATGGCTAATTAATTAAATTTTCGAACAAACGAATGTACGATAACAAATCTGTGACCAAATATCTTTCATTTAAAAAAAGAATGATGTAATTTGATGTAGTAGTTTGTTCTCATGGATTGTCGAAACAAAACGCTTAGCGTTTTAAATATATAGATACTTCAGTTGATTGTGAGTTCATGAAAAAATACCCGAAATTTAAGCAGGAAAACGTTTTTGTAGGAGAGAGGGGGGAGGAAACATATAATATATTGCAGTTAGTTCAAGTTATGAAAAATATGAATTTTAATTACGTTTAGCAATCATATAAAATTAATATTTTATTCTTATTTTGTGAATTTAACTATCAGAAAAAGTGGAATTTTGGTACTGAAAATAAAAAAAATCCCTGAACTCAAGTGTATAACTTGAACACAAGCACCCCTGATACTTTCACTTTTGGAACCGGTTTCGAAAATAAAAGTATCCTCATTCAAAAAAAAAAAAAACCTTGTAAACAAAATTGAAAAAGAAAAGGGCTTTGGAGAGATCGACCTCAGCTATCCAATGCAAATAAATGAATGAATGAATGAATAAATAAAATAGTCGAACCTCGTTAACGCGAACACTCAAGGAGAAACTTTTTTTGTTCGTGTTAAAAGTAGTTCGTTTTATCCGAACTTAAATACATTACATACAATTGGACAGGGCAATCGGAAACAGTTCGTGGGAAAAGTAATTCGCGTTAAGCGTGTTCGTGTTAACGAGGTTTGACTGTTAATAAAATTAAATTATGGAAATGCAAACAAGATTGTCAAAAAAATTTCTGTCATGGATTAACATTAGCGAACGAGAGTTTTCGCGTTAGTAAAGTAGCATCTTAGATATAGAAACCTTGGCATCTTAGTACAAAGTTAGATATAATTGGAAATTAAAGCAACTTACTGAAAATTTTCCATTGTGTCGATTTTTCCGGTTTTTCACTAGTCTTGAGATTTAGAACGTTAGCAATCGTATGATTCATTCTCTTTAACTTTCGAATACGGTATCCAAGTCCAGATAATTTGAAAACTTCTAGTACAATCTTTCCTGCTAAAAGATATCAACCACTAAAGTAATATTTCTATGACTAAACCGTGAGAACGTGAAGTTTGACACCTGTGAAATAGTCTAACAAATACTAAAAGCAGTACATACCTTGCACGGTGCAACTGAAAGAGAGCAGCCAGTTTAAAAGAAAATGCATGACAAACAGGTTCACGAAATACTGATAAACAATCATGTTTTGGGGGAAATTGTATCCATCATTACAATATGGCATTAAGGTACACCTGTGAAACGTTCCTTTTGTTATGGTAGATCTTACTCTAAGTGCGATAAAGCAACCCTTACGATCCTAAGATAACGCTAAACATTCTGGAACGAGTCACTTGCTGATAATGAGCAATAATTAGTAAGAATTGTGAAGTAATCATTATTGGGGTGCGTGCCCCATACAGGGACAGATTTACAAATTTGGGGGCCCTGGGCACAGATGCATATGCCCCCCCCCCCCCCCCCTCTTGCACCGATGCTTACAGAAGCCTTGAATAAAAAATATTTAATATCGAAAGCAGTACTTATTAAGATAACCACTATTGACTTTTACAATTTCTTTAAAATATCAATTTAAAAAAATTAAATTTGATAATCATTAATTTACTTTTAAATAATTATATCATAATTAGGAATTTTTAATTGAATTTTATAATAAACTGTGTGGTGCTGATTACCTTTCTCTATGCAAGTCCATATATCTTGAATGATAAAGTATGCAACAACTAATAATAAATTTATCGCAGTATCAAAATATAATTATTTAAAATATTAACATATCCTATTAATCAAATAACTTTTTCTTTCAAATACAAGCTTTGACTGAAAAAAAAATTAATTTATAGAAATAACTAGCAGAACCACATGGCTTTGTCCATGTTAACCATGAGGGTCTTACAGGTAAAATAAATAAAAATGAAATCATATGGCCATCCCAAAAACGGAGTTCTGTACATTCCTGCATATAAATTGATAAAAGACAATCAGAAAAAAATGAAGTTACTTCGAAAAATCATAGACAATCTTTGACAAACAGATTTTTTCATTTTCAATTTTTTTTTTTTTTTTTTTTTTTTTTTTTGACAGTTAAAACTGTTTTGGCCAATAATTGAAAAAAATCTTTAGTAGCATTTGGGGGCTCCTGAAAATCGGTGGCCCTGGGCCCGTGCCCCGAATGCCCTGCCATAAATCAGGCATTGGCCCCATACAATGCTGCAAGACCTTTTTGATTTTGAAGTCGAAAAGATCAGTGGCGTAGGTTATCAAATACTCTTTAAACAATTACAATTATCACTAAATAATAAAATATTTCTGAAAATAATTATCGTAAACACTAATAATTAATACTATTATCACAAAATCTGTATATTAATTATTTTACATCGAAAACTTGAGACAGATCTAAAAAAAAAAAATCTTTCCCGTTTAACAACGCGAAACTTTCTGGACTTAAAAGGACGTCAAAGGAAACTTAAACTTTCAAACCTCAAAGGAGACTTTAAAGGAAACTTAAAAGGGCCTATCTTCTGATTCATTTTCAAACTTAAAACATGATACTTGCAGGCATGATTATTGGAGTGGTTTTTAATCAAACAGTTTGTTCAATCTTGAACTGTAAGCGATTGTTGTTTCAGGACGGCAGTTTTTTCCCTTACACACGCTGTCGTGTCCAAATATTCGGTTCAAAACGCCAACTTTGACAGCATTTTCTAGTGGTGTATCTAGAATTGTCTTTTCGGGGGGGGGGGGGAGATACAGTAAAACTTGTTAAGAGACGGAATTGCAAAAGACCGGAAAAAATAGGCGTTTGTCATAACAGGTATTGCATCTCTTACACAATCAAACCTGCTAAGACGCAATTTCATGGGACAAAAAATTCCATTTTAGACAGTTTTTTGTCTAAACCGTTATAATTATACTACATTTCTTTCATCGGAACCATAAAACTTTTCCCTCTAAGGCAGAATTCCGTTATAGACGTTTTCCGTTTTCACAGGTGTTATTGTAATTGTGTTTTGTGGTTTAAATCGGGAAAATGATTTTTTCTTTTAAGGCAAGTCCGTTTCACACAGATTTTCATTTCACACGGATTTTACTCCATTAAATTTCTTATAAGTTGATAAAAGAAAACTTGTAATTATAATATAAAATTTTTAATTAACTCATATTTTAAATAGTTAAGAAAAAGTAAAATACCTTCAACCAACACACATTTTTGGTAGTTTAAATTAGTCTTTGTGAGTGATCCAAACTGATTACTTTCTCACACACTCAAGAAGTTAAATTTAATCTTAGATGCATGAACTTGGCAAGTGCAGAAAATGTGAAATGCATTAGCGATTCCGATATTTTTATAAATGCAAAGTATATTTTTAAAAATAATAACAAAATTGATCTTTGAACCTAATTTTCGGAAGCTACAGCCATAGAAAAGTCACCATGAAAAACTAGTCGTTGGGGTCCACCGTAATACGTACCCATCATGGATATGCATAATGTAAAATATTAAAATAAAAAATGAGTAAACTACTTATAAAATGCATTGCAATTCGAATAAAATCGTGGCTTGATGACTTTACAAACTTTAACGGCTCGATTACTGAATTGCTTAAAAGAAACATCCTTATAACTCCAAAAACAATAATCGTATAAACTAGCGGTTTATTGCATCTGATTAAGCAAATATTGCATTTCATTTCCAATTAAAATATATCTTTGAATAGAAATTTGGATGAAATTCAGGGTCATGAAAAATCGAAGAGTGTGGAACATAGGACTACAAATATCCCGGCAACTCATTATCCGATCGACTTCATGCTATATGCAAAATTTATGTTTTTTTATTGTCTTTTATATTCACTCCTTAAAATAAACAATTTCGAAAATTTTTATATACCTTTTATCAGAACGAATATTTCGAGAGTCCGAAAAAAATAGTTCCGGATAATCGAGGTTACTGAAATTCAATAAGCTTCTTCCCATTAACAGAATAAGTACATACCAAATTTCAAGTCTCTATCTCAATGTTTTCGGGAGATAGAGCGTTTACAGACATACAGACGGACGGCAATTTTTTTTTCTAAAAATATGTTTTTCGGAGTCTCCAGTGTCTGAAACGTGTAAATCCGTCAAATTTTTTTTTTCGATTTTCAAAACGATTACAAGACTTACCCTATACTACGTATGATGGGTAAGTAAAAAGAGACATCCTTTAAGAACAGTATAAAGAAAACAGAAGTTAAAAATATTGATTTCCTGAGGAGATATTTTAAAAATACGAATGCATCCTACGCCCATAGGATTAACATTAGCGACGGTAATCGGGAAGTTTACTGACGAGCAGCCTTAAGAGGTTTCTTCCAATAAAATCTCATTTCCATTCCTTTTCAGTTATTTTGAAAAAGTAATGTTGTGGACTAAAAATAAAAGTTACACATTCAAGTTTCAAAAATAAAATGAAAAAATCTATATATTTAAAACGCTAAGCGTTTTGTTTCGACAATCCGTGAGAACAAACTACTACATCAAATTACATCATTCTTTTTTTAAATGAAAGATATTTGGTCACAGATTTGTTATCGTACATTCGTTTGTTCGAAAATTTAATTAATTAGCCGTAATCTTAAATTAAAATTTTACTTCTGCTTATGATGTCATAAAGTCGGCAATCGGATTAACGCCCACTGTTGCGACGTACAGAGTTTATTTTCTGAACTCAATGATTGCGAGCATAAAAAATAAATATTAAATATTAAAAGCACGTGACTTTTAGGCCGAATTTTTTAATTTGTAAGTTAAAATATAGTTAAAATGTTTAAGTATTTCAGTAAAAATATTTATCCGTGTGTTTTATAAGCAAATAAAAATTCATATTTACTGTGACGTCACGGAAATATTGTCCATTGGGTTCATTTTATCATTAAGCATTATAACTTTGTTGATGCCATTTTTTTCATTACAATTAAATGCAAAATATATTTTTATTTGTATGCATGGTTCTTAAGCATAAATGTACGTGTGAAAAGTTTGTACCGGTGAAAATGACGTTATGCTTAGCTTGAAATGCATTTTAACATTGATAAAACTAAAAAGAAAAATTTATATGATTGTGTCAACATGGCGTAATATTAACTGATATTTCAATTTTTAATTTTAAAGATTAGAACTGGAGCCTTTATTGGTTGCTTCCTCTTGATTGCATACCTTGATTACATGTTACCAATTACTTTTTTTAAATTATAGGATTAAGTTATAGGAATTATAGGATTTAAATTATTAAGATTTCCTTTTTTAATAAAAAAATTCACAAAAGTAAAGAATTTCAGGGAAAAAAAACTTGAAATAATGATTGTATTTTTAGCTAGAATAAACGATGTAAGGCTAATATTTTATAGGAATTATTTTGGTAGGTTTGTTATCTACAAAAACAACTTTTCAAAAGTAAAAAAAAAGCCAAGCGTAAAAAAAAAAAAAGTTGTGGCTAAAAAATGGTGTGATATCAAATTTCCAAGCTATTATATTACTTTTTTAACTTTTTTCCATTAAATAAGTTATCATATATATAAGTCGAGTGCCTACGTATATGTTAATAGAAATCGTTTTCTCCTGTACTAAATACATCCTAACGAGTTTCTGAAAATTCAATTTTTTTCAAATTATGCATGATGGGCTTGGCGGCCATCTTTGCATATTATTCACAAAATTCTAAGCATCCAAATCCGTAGTTAAAATCCGAAGTTCAAAATTGTTATTTAAGCAAATATTTTAAGCGTTTCATTTATAGATTTCTATGATCTGAAAATTGTGTCTTAAGATAATGATGACTTATCTTAAAGATTCATCTTATGATTTATTTTTTACAGTAATTAATAATTTCAAACTAGTAAAAATCAATTTCTCAAAATATCAGTCTTATCTAATTTATCTGTCCGTAGTTAAAATCTGAAGTTCGAAATTGTTATAAACATATTACATTGCAAACATATTACGCTTTTACTTTAGAAATTTGGGTGCTTAGAAATATGAAAAGATGGCCGCCAAGCCCATCATGCATAATTTGAAAAAAATTGAATTTTCAGAAACTCGTTAGGATGTATTTAGTACAGGAGAAAACGATTTCTATTAACATATACGTAGGCACTCGACTTATATATATGATAACTTATTTAATGGAAAAAAGTTAAAAAAGTAATATAATAGCTTGGAAATTTGATATCACACCATTTTTTAGCCACAACTTTTTTTTTTTTTTACGCTTGGCTTTTTTTTTTACTTTTGAAAAGTTGTTTTTGTAGATATCATTTCTTTTTTTTTAAACAGAATAAACATAATTTAAATAATCTAAACATGAGAAATAATTTAAAATTACATTTTACTTTCAGTCATTGTTTAAAAGGTTAACTAGAAATACCAGTAGATTTTTAAATTAAACTAATAACAACATACTAAATGTGGCTTGTTATAATACTTGTTATCCCCCGTTAAAAAATATCACTGACTTATCGATGAAATGAATAAAAATTGCAATACGTACATAGCGTGTCAGCGCTGCATTTGAAATCAAACGTGATATCACGCTCTTTTATTATTAGCACTAGCTGGCTTCGCCCGCTAGCGGACCCCTAATTTATATCGGGGCCTCGAATCTTGTAAAACCTCGAACCGAACGAACCTCCGACCTGGTTCTCCGCTGTCTTCGGCACCGGATAATCCCTTAATTTGCACATCGAATAGTATAAACCTCTAACCAAACTAACTTCCGACACGGGTCCTCGCTGCCTTCGGCACAGTATAGCAGTCGTGCTGCGCTCGCTCAAGTTCCATCATCCACCACCAGGTAGCGCAATCTGTTCTGTATGAACCTCGGGCACTGAAATCGTTAAGGCTATAGATGTCGAGTCGAATGAACTGTACCCCGTCGTGATCTAGCCCATAGAACCAGAGATAGAAAAGTGCCCCCTGGTGGTGAAAAAACGAACTAAAATCGGAAAGCTCTATTGATGTCGAGTCGAATGAGCCATACCCCGTCGTGATCCGACTCGTAGGAACAGATATAGGAAAGCATCCCCTGGTGGTGAAAGCTAATCGCGCTTGGGGGGCAAAAGAGGGGATGAACACCGGAGACGCATAATAGGATTAAGCGGTCACAGACCTTTCCAACGATGTATCACATGAGGGGTATGTGCAAAATTTAGAAAATACCCCCCCCCCCCCTGCGTATTATGATTAAACGTTCACAGACTTTTCCAACGATATATCACATGAGAGGTGTCGGCAAAATTTAGAAAAGTGCCCCCTTTGGGTGGGAGGGCTGAAAGTGGGAGGATGGACCCCGAAGATACATAATATGAATAGCGGAACAATTTTTAGAATTTCTGAAAGCTGATTTTTATTTATTTATTTATTTATCCATTTTTTATTTTTTGTTTATTATTATTTTATTTTTTTTGCGTTGCCCTGTGCATGTTTGGAATTTCTTAGCAATTTCTTAGATTTACCTTATTTTATTCAATTAAACATTGTACTGTTACAATAAATTTAAATGGAAACTTCACTTCTAAAACAAAAATAATTTAACAACTGGATTTCATTAATTTATAGGAAAACTAGCAAGCTACGCCCGCTGCGCCCACTGCGCTGGTCGGCTTCTACAAATGAACCCTAAATCAAACGAAATATATCGTTTAATTTGACCTTGTATTTGAAAGCAATCTGTATATTTACGTTGAATATCCTTCCACATTACTGAAAAATGACGCGATTGCGCTATTATATTTTCTAATGTGCAGTCAAAATTTTAGCTGTTAAGGACAAACTCTTTTATTTGGTCATTTACAGTTAGGGTTTGCTAAACAATGATAAAACTATATGCAATATACTAAAACCATCACTAAAAATTATCGAAATAACAATGCAAACAAATTAACTAACAAAATCCATTCAGAAGAAGTTTTTATAAAGGCTAATCTTTGATAATCTGATTATTGAACTTTTCCACATAATTCTAAAACAACAAAACGATATAAAATATACTAAAACAATCCTTACAAATTATCTACTTAACAATGCAAGTCGCAAAAAATACGCCCAGTAAAAACTATCAAAAAGGCTAATATTTCGGAATCGGGTTCACTTGACTATATAACCTTCACACATAACTGTTGGACTAAGCAACGTAGGACAATATATAGTACATTAACACCATTTCTGAAATAGCATCTAACTAACAATACAATTCTCATCAAAATCCGTTCAGTAGAACTTTTTTAGAAGGCTAATCTTTCATAATCGGAATCAAATATTGAAAAGGCTAATATTTGATTAAAAAAATGGTCACCCGATTTTCGAATTTCCCCCTATAATTCTAGAACTAAGCAACGTTATATAATAAAACGTTCCCTAGAAAATTATTTAACAGTATAGGTTCCATCGAAATACATTCGGCAAAATCTTTTAAAAAGGCTAATCTTTCATAATCGGATTGATCTGATTGTAGAACTTCCCAGAATAATTATATAACTAAGCTACGTAGAACGATATGTTATACATTAAAACCTTCCCTTAAAAATTATCTTAGTTTAAGTTCTACGAAAATGCATTCAGCAGAACTCGAGTTATACGCAGCCGGAACGAAATTTCATATATGTAGAAGTAAATAGAAGTATATTGCCATTAATATAGTTTGCATTTGAATAAAAAAAGGTACTTTTCGGTTAGCCGGGCACCAGTGATATATGAACACACACACACACACACATATATATATATATATATATATATATATATGTATATACATGTATTTGTGTAGATATATGTGTATATGTGTTTGTGTATATATATATATCACTGGCGCCCGGCTAACCAAAAAGTACCAAAAAAAAAAAAAAATACTGCGAAAATGCAGTCGTACACTTGAAAAAAAAACACCTTTTGGCCTAAAATCTCTCATCAAAACTGTTTTTCTTTTTTTTTCTTTTCTTTCTTTTTAAAAAAAATAAAATTAGTAACAGTTTTTTCTTTTATTTTTCCAGATGTATAGCCATTTCAATTCTTTCTGCAACAAAAAAAGACACTTTTTGGCTTAAAATCAAATTGTTTGGGGTCAAAAGTAAAATCAAAATCGCCAAAAACAAAAGATAAATCGCCAAATTTGTTTCAATAGAAATCTTGCCCCTTGAATAATGTTTTAAGCATTATGAACATTTCTAATCATGTTTAAATTAAATATTTTCGTTTTATAATATTCTCTCATCAAAACTCTTTTTTTTTCTTTCTTTCTTTCTTTTTTTTTTTTTTTTAAATAAAATTAGTAACAGTTTTTCTTTTATTTTTCGAGATGTATAGCCTTTTCATTTCTTTCTGCAACAGTAATGATCGCCAAAAAATTAGCAATGGTAACCTTTTCGGCCAAAATAACAGAACTTTCTATCATAATTCGATAGCTATTATACGTAGAACGTTGTGTTACATACTAAAACCTTCCCTGAAAAATTATCTCTCGAACAGTGCAAGTTCCATCAAATTCCATTCAGCAGATCTCGAGTTATAAAGGAACGGAACGAAATTTCCGTTTGTGTTTTATATATATAGCGAGGCTAACGAAAAAGACGCGGTGCGTTCCACTTATCTTTTTTTTACAGAGCGCTAGAGTGACGTGATGCTCTTTTAGTACACCTACATTGGTGGATTCGAGCCTCACGTGAATCCCGCGGTCTGTAAAAAAAGATACGCGTAAAGCACCGCGGTAGCCTTTCTTTTTCGCTAGCCTCGTATATATAGTAGATGACGTGAAAGGTATTCCTGCGAACGAAATGCCTGTCCTTTACCGTGTTTTTTTATTTTTAGAAATAAATGAATCACATTTAATTCATTTCAAAATTTTTGTTTACGTTTGGAAAGAAATTTTAAATGGCGATAACTCTTAATGTATACATTTTAGAAGGTACATCTTCCCTCAAAAACTAATTTATTTTTAAAGATCTTTCTAAAAACGTAAATTATATATTTAAAATATTTTTAAAGCATAAACACTACGTCTGATTACTTTATTTTACAATATTTAAAAGAACACGCATTTTATCAGACAATTAAATACACTAAACAAACATGAGTGAAAAATTGACCTGGGCCTGGACTCGAACCTGGGACCTTATGCGTACCATGCCGACGCTCTGCGACTGAGCTACCCAGATCCATATTCGTAACCGGCAATTTCTCATACTTATTCATGTTAGAAACAATCATCTGCCACAGTTTGCAGTCATATTTAATTATTTGATAAAATATGTGTTCTTATAATTGTGAGCCCCACCAGTGGCTGAGAGGTTGTGCTCTCGAAGCTGGTAGACGGGAGGTGCTGGGTTCGATCCCAATCGCGCCCGTCGGCTTAATTGTTCGGAGTTTTCGTGGTTTTCTTCGAGCCGTGGATTTATCCATGCGTAAATACGGATTAGGTTCCCTTAGAAAGACCCCCACGAAGGGCACTCCCCCCGGGCCTATATCCCTAGTGTAGATAATTGGCTGTCAATATTCAACCAACCAACCAATCTTATATTTGTGAAGTTTTATTTAAAAAAAAAATATCTTCAGAAGAAAATGGCTGACTTGCTGATGAAATTTGATGTGGTTATATTATAACCTGTAACTGATTTGTGCTATTTTTTAATACAGATGGTACATGGTCGTTGGCGGGTTTTATCTCTGTTTTGGCATAATTTTTTAATCGCCAAGTTAATTAACAGTTTTTTGCTAATTAAGGATAGAAAATAATATTTTTTTTACACTGAATTTTATAAAAGCACATAGATTACGTAATTACTTGTCCAAAAATGCAATCCTTTTTTTATTCTGCCGAATATTAAGGTCTGTAGGTTGTTTGAAAAAAAAAGTTTGACGAAGAAAAAAGTGATCATTTTAAGTAACTCGACGTTTTAAAAAAAAATCTATATCTCTGTTTATAAATCACTTATGAAGATGAGTTTGGTCTTAAATTGAAGAAATTCTTCATTAGATTCTTCTAGTTTTCGTTTTTTATTTCGGCGACGCTTGGTTTATTATATATCTACAAAAACAACTTTTCAAAAGTAAAAAAAGGCCAAGCGTAAAAAAAAAAAAAAAAAAAAAAAAAAAAAAAAAAAAAAAGTTGTGGCTAAAAAATTGTGTGATATCAAATTTCCAAGCTATTATATTGCTTATTTAACTTTTTTCTATTAAATAAGTTATCATATATATAAGTCGAGTGCCTACGTATATGTTAATAGAAATCGTTTTCTCCTGTACTAAATACATCCTAATGAGTTTCTGAAAATTCAATTTTTTTCAAATTATGCATGATGGGCTTCGCGGCCATCTTTGCATATTATTCACAAAATTCTAACCACCCAAATCCGTAGTTAAAATCCGAAGTTCAAAATTGTTATTTAAGCAAATATTTTAAGGGTTTCATTTATAGACTTGTATGCTCTGAAAATTGTGTCTTCAGATAATGATGACTTATCTTAAAGATTCATCTTATGATTTATTTTTTATTTATCAAAATATCAGTCTTATCTAATTTATCTGTCCGTAGTTAGAATCTGAAGTTCGAAATTTTTATAAACATATTACATTGCAAACATATTACGCTTTTACTTTAGAAATTCGGGTGCTTAGAAATATGGAAAGATGGCCGCCAAGCCCATCATGCATAATTTGAAAAAAATTGAATTTTCAGAAACTCATTAGGATGTATTTAGTACAGGAGAAAACGATTTCTATTAACATATACGTAGGCACTCGACTTCTATATATGATAACTTATTTAATAGAAAAAAGTTAAATAAGCAATATAATAGCTTGGAAATTTGATATCACACAATTTTTTAGCCACAACTTTTTTTTTTTTTTTTTTTTTTTTTTTTTTTTTTTTTTTTTTTTTACGCTTGGTCTTTTTTTACTTTTGAAAAGTTGTTTTTGTAGATATCATTTCTTTTTTTTAAAATATATTGAACATAATTTAAATAATCTAAACATGAGAAATAATTTAAAAATACATTTTACTTTCAGTCATTGTTTAAAGGGTTAACTAGAAATACCAGTAGATTTTTCAATTAAGTTAATTACACTCTTAAAAACAACATACTAAATGTGGCTTGTTATAATACTTGTTATCCTCCGTTAAAAAATATCACTGACTAATCCATTAAATGAATAAAAATGGAATATGTACATAGCGTGTCAGCGCTGCATTTGAAATCAAACGTGATATCACGCTCTTTTATTATTAGCACTAGCTGGCTTCGCCCGCTAGCGGGGCCCCTAATTTACACCGGGGCCTCAATCCTTTTAAAACCTTGAATAAGATAAACCACGAACCTCCGACCTGGTTCCACGCTGCCTTCGGCACCGGATAATCCCTTAATTTGCACATCGAATTGTATAAACCTGTAAACAAACGAACTTCCGACACGGGTCCGACACTTCCGACACGGACAGCAGTCGTGCTGCGCACGCTCAAGTTCTATCTTCCACCACCAGGTAGCGCAATCTGTTCTATACGAACCTCGGGCACTGAAATCGTTAAGGCTATAGATGTCGAGTCGAATGAGCTATACCCCGTCGTGATCTAGCCCATAGAACCAGAGATAAGAAAGTGCCCCCTGGTGGTGAAAAAACGTGCTAAAATCGGAAAGCTCTATAGATGTCGAGTCGAATGAGCCATACCCCGTCGTGATCCGACCCATAGAAACAGAGATAGAAAAGCGCCTACTGGTGGTGAAAGCTAATCGCGTTTGGGGGGCAAAGTGGGGGGATGAACACCGGAGATGCATAATCAGATTAGGCGGTCACAGACTTTTCCAACGATGCATCACATGAGGGATATGTGCAAAATTCAGAAAATACCCCCCACCCCCACACCTGCATAATTTGATTAAGCGTTCACAGACCTTTCCAACGATATATCACATGAGAGGTGTCGGCAAAATTTAGAAAAGTGTCCCTTTTGGGGGGGGGGGGGGGTGAAAGCGGGAGGATGGACCCCGAAGATACATAATATGAATAAGCGGCCACAGGCCTTTCGAACAATATATCACATGAGTCGGGGGGGGGGGGCGCAAAATGTGGGGGTTTCACCTGTGGTACATAACATGAATAAGTGGTCACAGCCCTTTGTAACGATATGTGACATGACCGATATCGTTAAAATTTAGAAAAGTGTCCCCCCCCCCTTGTGTTGGCAAAACGCGCTCCGCCCCTCCCTATAATTTTTGACGCAGCTTTATTTTTAAAGTTTATGTTATGTGTTATAAAATATCGTAAAGTTTCAAACAGATAGCCTTATTATACTTCCTAATTTTGTTCACGCTCCTCCCCATCCTCTCCCCGAACTGTGACGCGCCATTCTTTTTTATAATTTTTTTATCATGTGTTATAAACCATCTTAAAGTTTAAAACAGATCGCATTGGAATTTAATATATTTGCTGAAATTACTATTATATGTAGAATAATATAGAAATAAACCCTCCTTTAGATTGTAATTGAGATATATGAACAATTTTTAGAATTTATGAAAGCTTATTTTTATTTATTTATTTATTTATCTATCTATTTATTTATTTTTTGTTTATTTATTTATTTTTTTTGCATTGCGTTGGGTTGGGTTGATTATTGACGGCCAATTATCTACACTAGGGATATAGGCCCGGCGGGAGTGCCCTTCGTGGGGGTCTTTCTAAGGGAACCTAATCCGTATTTACGCATGAATAAATCCACGGCTCGAAGAAAACCACGAAAACTCCGAACGATTAGGCCGACGGGCGCGATTGGGATCGAACCCAGCACCTCCCGTCTACCAGCTTCGAGAGCACAACCTCTCAGCCACTTTTTTTTTTTTTTGCATTGCCCTGCGCATGTTTGGAATTTCTTAGCAATTTCTTAGATTTACATTATTTTATTCAATTAAACATTGTACTGTTACAATAAATTTAAATGGAAACTTCACTTCTAAAAGAAAAATAATTTAACAACTGGATTTCATTGATTTATAGAAAAATGACGTGAAAGGTATTCCTGCAAACGAAATGCCTGTCCTTAACCGTTTTTTTTTTTTTTTTTTTTTTTTTAGAAATAAATGAATCACCTTTAATTCATTTCAAAAGTTTTGTTTACGTTTGGAAAGAAATTTTAAATGCCGATAACTCTTAATGTATACATTTTAGAAGGTACATCTTCCCTCAAAAACTAATTTATTTTTAAAGATCTTTCAAAAACGTATATTATATATTTAAAATATTTTTTAAAGCATAAACACTACGTCTGATTACTTTATTTTACAATATTTTAAGAACACGCATTTTATCAGACAATTAAATGCACTAAACAAACACGAGTGAAAAATTGACCTGGGCCAGGACTCGAACCTGGGACCTTACGCATACCGTGCCGCCGCTCTGCGACTGAGCCCCCCAGATCGATACGCTTGACGGGAATTTCTCATACTTATTCATGTTGGAAACAGTCATCTGCCACAGTTTGCAGTCATATTTAATTGTTTGATAAAATGTGTGTTCTTATAATTATGAAGTTTTATTTTTTCTAAAAATATCTTCAGAAGAAAATGGCTGACTTGGAGATGAAATTTGATGTTGTTATAACTTGTAACTGATTTGTGCTATTATAATACAGACTATCCGCCACTGGCGACCAGTTTGGTCTCCCTTATATGTATGTTAAGCATTGTAACACGTTACTTTTATTCATAATTTAATTTTTTTCCTTAATCCTTCGCCAAACCGGATGATTCTAATAGACAAATCAAGAACTTTTGTGATCATGGTAGCATTTTGCATATTTTTTGTTGTTATGTATTTCATCTTCCATGATAAAAACCGCTTAACCCACTTAATCATTTGTCCTTCATGTCCGTTTGCTTATCAGTTGCAATATGTTCGCTAAGGCGGAGATTCTTTAACATATTAAGTAATTTTTCGTAATTGGGTCCATTGCCAATTGGCGTATTTTAGTTAATACGATTTGATGCAATGAAGTATATTTTGTGAAAGTCTTTAATGATATCCACATTTACACTGAACCATATTGTTGCTAATATTTGTTTTTGTTTTTCGTTAACTTTGGCTGTAGACTCGATTGCAAAAGATTATAAAATCTATCATTATTCTCATCTAAAACGTCTTGAGTAATGTGCCATAATCGAGCTACATATTATTACACGTAATTTTCGAGTATAGTTTGGTGGAAAATTGAACTTTTGAAGGCCAGTTTTGATAATCGCATTCCCTTTAAATCATATTTTCTGTCAGGACTTTTTTCCCATGACGTACAATCTGATTAAAATTCGCGAACTTCCTTTTAGATGCCTAGTACGACTTTGTTTTTCTCTGCTCCCCTTTCTTGATATAGTTCGGGAGTTTTTATAACAGCGTAATTCTCTTATTTCGGCATGTCTGCTTAATGTCTACTGACTATTAAGATTCGTAACAGGTAAAATACGCCGCGCCAACATTGGCACCTATAATTCTAATTACAGCAACCCGTTTTTTCTCTCTATATTGTAACTCTATAGTTAATATTACGTAGTAGAAATATAAAAGACTATTGAAGACGGTTCTATTGATATAGTAGATATAGATATGTATAGTATATTCATGGGTATATAATATGTGATTAGAATATATATATCTCATATTCATTCCGTTGGATATAACATACCCCAAATAAAATTTCCATCGTAAATGTCTAATCTAAAAACCATCAATATGATTTTATGTGTTTAGTAAGTGTATACAAAAATAATTTTCTGCATTATTTTACTTTAATTCTATATTATTAACCATTTTTAATGATGGGTCCTTTTGGGTACAGTTGTCGCAGACGCATCGGGGTATCATTTTGGTGCCAAAATGGCGATTTTATGCCTGGCCAACCTGGCGTTTTAGGCTAGATTTTGCTTCGTATGGCAACCTGGTAGAGCAGATTCCGCATGCTTTATAATAAACTAGCTGTTACCCGTGACTTCGTTCACGCAACATTAAAAAAAGAATAAATACATTAATTAAGCAAAATATTTTACTCCCAATAATTAAAAACGTTAATAATTAATTATTTATCACATTTCATAGGAGACAATACGGTATTTATTATTATAGGGACCTTGACGTAACTCAGTCTTAAAAAAGTGAAATTTTGTGCCAAATAATCGCGAAAATGAAATTGCAACCAATGCAAAAAGGAGGGCCGGAAATAGACGAATTGGGTAAAAACAAATGTCAATTTTAACTGATAAACAATTTTACTTTTAACGCCTTTGTGAAACGTTTTAACAGCCATCCTTCAAAAAAAAAAAAAAAAAAAAAACATTAATTTGAAATAGCATATGCTTTTTCTTTAAATTCAATTTTGCCTCCTTGGTTTAATATATAGTTGAAACAAATCTTGTTTTCTAAATGTCAGTATATTGGCAGGCAATTTTTGTTCTCCAGAATAAATTGATTCATGAAATTTGAATATGAGAAAATATGTTTGTATTTTTCCGATAATTTACTGAAATCAAGATTTTGTTTTCACCATCTATTCAAAGTGAAAATAAATTTTGTTTTTCAGTTTTAATGAGAAAATGGTGTAAAAAATATACTGATGTGTTTTATTTCTCCTTTTTTATACACAAATATGGAGTAAGTTACTTTCCGTTTTTAGAGAAACTTCGTTAAAAAAAAATGGCATTTAATTTAATTTTTTTAATTCTGAGAGTTTGTGTGACATCCTCGGATCAATTATAACCGGTATTCGCTATACCGGTAGTAAACTAACCGATAGTAAATCGCGTTGCGTTCGATAGTCTAGGAGTAGTTGCGAAATACAAACACACGGTCAGATTTTAATATAATAGATTCGTGTTCATTTTCCTTTTCTTAAAATTATGATGTGATTTTTAGCAGAAAACTCGGATACTCATGCGGAACGAAATAACGGATACTCATGCTTAATAATCAGTATAGATAACAAAACATTTAAATTTTTCGTTATAAATATGGCGTGAAACTCATCTACTTTCTATTCTTATTGATCCTTGTGTTATTAATGTAAGGAATTGATTCACACTCATTTAAAAATATATTGGAAAATTCCCGTTTTATTTCAAATAGGACGTCTCCTTTTTCCCCAGGAAAATCCCTTTTTAATGACATGATTCTTGTTAATTTTATTTTCCAGGCAATTAATTTCAATACTGGCATAGGGAAAATTATGTTACTTTAACGAAATAATATTAAATCTTTAGGTTTTATCAACAAAAATGGAACTATTAACATTCGTCATTTTTTTTAGGTAATCGAGTTATTTCTTTTAGTTTTAAGAATGAAAAATCACTATTTCTCGCGATCCATGACATCATTTACGACGTGGATAATTTTGCGGAGCATATTATTGACATTTTCTAACCATTTTCTTTTGAAACTTCTTTTTACTTTTTTAAAATTTAAATAAAAAATACGGTATAGTTAGTTATATTAGCCGGTAAAACGGCAAGTATTGTTACCATACAAAAGAAAAAAAAAAGAAAAAAAGTGAAGAAAAAACCCAAGATCATTTTATTTCACCAATCAAAGCATATCCGCTTTATTTTCAATAAGTGACGTCATATTCGCCTGTTTCCTATGGTTACGCATATTGAAACATTGTATTATTATCAAAAACTAAAAAAAAGTACGTTTTATTTCTAATAATATTATTTAATCTTCTTCTTAATTCTTTAATTTTTTTAATTTCATTTTCATTTTTCCCGTGAAAATTTTTCAATTGAAACTAAATTGTTGAATAAAAATTATTTTTTCGGGTTTTGAATTAGTTTTGGCAACGATAAAGTATTAGCAACGGTAAAGTAAATTTAACCATTTTAAAATGCTATACGAAAAAATGTCCATTTATTCTCAATGAAAATAACGAAATTTTGAATTATTAAGAAAAATATTTGAATAAAATTAACAAAACCCAGCCTATGTTCATATGAGGGTTATAATGAGCCTATATGCAAAGATACAGGATCATTAAATGCTCCATTTTGACACTGGCTTCAGCCTAACATTTGCACACAATCAGATTTATAATATTATTAGGATTGAATATTGTGTGTTTTATAACAAATTAATGATTGTGTGTGTTTTTAAATAAAATTGTGTGTTTTTTTTAAATATAAAATGACTTATTTCGTAATAAAATAAAAGTAACATGCTGTTTTAGCAATCTCTAACAGGTGTCTGAAAATGGGATTTTCTCGCCAAGATGGCGCAAAACAAAAATCGCGCCAACACCGGAGCGTCTGTGACAGCTTTTCCAATTTAAAATGCATGCCGTTCACATTTTTCATTCAAAATAGAAAATAGATAAATAAAAAATAGGTACTTTTCCGTTATACGGACACCATGCCAAAATGTATGCTAATGCATAATGTATGTAAATGTATGTAAATGTATGCTTGGCGACAGTGGTGTCCGTATAAAGGAAAAGTACCAAAAAATAATATCATAAATCAAAACATTTGATTTCAGAATCAAAGTATCGTTTCTAATTTGAACACGTGAAGAATAAAAGCTGGTATTGGCGATTTTAAAAATGATATTGGCGAGATTTGCACCCAAATAACATAAAAGTACTTAATGATGTTATGTATTTTATAAATGTATATTAAATTACTATTTGGAACGCGATTGGTCATTAACAATGGTAAATATGATTGGCAATTAACAATCATTTTAGGTGATCTCTCTTCCTGCCACGTATAATACATAAATATCAAATTAACTGACAATTTGTTTCGGAATTTGATTCATTAAATATTATTACATGACTTGTATTTGTTTACATTCAACTTTGTCAAGAAAAGATTCCGAAGGAAGTTGAGTTGTAAAGCACTTCATCAAGCAGAATTATGGTAAACTTTGATGGTCTTACAGGTCCTGGTGCAAATTACTTTTTTGACACCAGGCAGCGCTCCAAAAAATCATTCATGGAAAACTTATTTTACGAACGACTATCTCCATGGTTTAATGGTTTAATATTTTAAAACTTCACGACGAATGAATCTTTTTTTTTTTTGTTTACTTTCATGGATAGAGAATTTGAACTGCGAAGCTAATTTGAACTGAAGTTATTGCAGAATATATACCTAATTGAACGTAAGTCATCTCTCAAATATTAATTTATTTTGAACGATCTTTCTAAAAATGTCACATTTATGAAGCTTTATTCGAAAAAATAATTTTGAATAAAAATGGCCGCCTGGCATATGAAAAAGCGATACGGGCATCCCGGAACTGTTGATGACAGTCACATGACTTACGGTTTCATTATAGAGGTGGTACATGGTCGTTGGCATGTTTTATCTCTGTTTTGGCATAATTTTTTAATCGCCAAGTTAATTAACAGTTTTTTGCTAATTAAGGATAGAAAATAATATTTTTTTACACTGAATTTTATAAAAGCACATAGATTACGTAATTACTTGTCCAAAAATGCAATCCTTTTTTTATTCTGCCGAATATTAAGGTCTGTAGGTTGTTTGAAAAAAAAAGTTTGACGAAGAAAAAAGTGATCATTTTAAGTATCTCGACGTTTTTTAAAAAAATCTATATCTCTGTTTATAAATCACTTATGAAGATGAGTTTGGTCTTAAATTAAAGAAATTCTTCATTAGATTCTTCTAGTTTTCGTTTTTTTTTTCTGCGACGCTTGGTTTATTTGATATCTGATATTTTAATCTGGCATGTTTTGTCGATTTAACATTGCGAAGTTGATTCCTGTAAATAAGCAGTAGCGGTCTAGTTCAGTTCTTTTCGTTGTTTGTGTGGCGTTTTTCTTTTTTAAGCTTGGCTTGGCAGAGCGACCGCCCTGCTTGATCTGATATTTTAATCTGGCATGGTTTGTCGATTTAACATTGCGAAGTTGATTCCTGTAAATAAGCAGTAGCGGTCTAGTTCAGTTCTTGGCGTTGTTTGTGTGGCGTTTTTTTTTTTAAGCTTGGCTTGGCAGAGCGACCGCCCTGCTTGATAAGTTCATTTAACAGTTCCTTATTATATAGTTTAGCGGCAAAGTCTTATTTCTTTCACTGTGAATTTTTCTTTCGATGTCAAAAAATGGTAGTCTACTTTTGGAAGCCAACCAAAACACAGTGGCAATATTTAGAAATGTATAACGGTTGTGACAACAAACGGCACTATCGCTTTAGCTTTCATCGCGCTTACATCACTTCTAAATACTAAAAATTTAATTTTTTTACTGCATTTTACAATTTCAATTCTTACATCCCAATTAGAAAAAAAAATTAGCTTTCGATTGAAATTTATTTGAAATCTGCCGCTTAATTTAACGACTTTTTAAATAATTTTCAAGAATGAAATATTTTTCAATTCTATCTCAACAATGACCGTCCGTTTGTTTTAATAATGTAAAATAGCCCCTTGGAAAGTTGCAACAATTGAAAATAGGTATCCCTAACCTTCATGAAAAGTGAAAATAATAATAATAATAATAAAAACCTGATAAATCATAAGATCAGATTATCCATAAGATAGAGTATTTTGGCGCTAATATAAAATCTGTCAAAAGAATAAAAAAACTATTTTTAGTTTATGATTAACATAAAATTGATATGTTGAATTCGTTGATGTATATGTTGAATCAAAATATGCTAGGAACTGTTATTTATTATTTTTTTAAAGATCCATTGGATATTTAACTGTATAAGAGACCGACTGTTATGGAAAAGGAATAATCATCCTGATTACATGGAACTATAAATAGACTCTTGTCTTAGTATTTGTTCTTAGTAGTTGTCCTGTATTTGTTCTTAGTTCCATGCCTGATTATGTAAAGGGATAGAAGAAACCATACAAATAAATTACAATTGAAAACATTAAAATTCTCCCTCATCTGCATATTAATTTATTATTTTTAACAAAAATTCTTCATTTTTACATAAAAATTGATTAGCTTAAAACAATGGATGCGTTTTAGAAGATATGGATTTGAAACGAACAATGATTAAAGAGGACATTTTAAAACTTTTAATTTAAACATTTTAAAACTTTTTTTAACGTCGAATTTCAACGGTGCCTTTGGGCAGATGCAATACATATGCGCATAGGAGCTCATTCGATTGCATTATCACAGGGGGGGGGGGGGGGTTGTACTATGTTCTTTTATTTACTGAATATGAGATGAAAGTAGGAAATTTTTATGATACTTTATGATAGGACTATTTGTATGATACTTTATAGGTCCATGAACTTTTTTTTTTTTTTTTTTTTTTGTCATGGGGAAAATATGGTGGTAATGTCAAACTGATTTGCATTACACATTTGTTTACGGAGTGTTCATTTGGAGTTTGCATCGTAAATAGAATTTCACTGGGGGGGGGGGTTAAAATAAAATATTTGAAAGACTGTTTCATACGAAGCCCTACTTAAATAATAAAGAATCTTATTTTACTGATATTGTTATAGTATTTTTTTCCGTCACGTTTTGACGGGTTCCATCTAGTAAGTTTATTAAATTTTTAATAAGTGTTCATTTAAAAATTCAAAATACAATCACTACCAGAATAATTTTTTTTTAATTAATTAATAATTTTTTAAGTGAATATACGTAATTATAAGAATTTTATATTCAGTTAAAGTTGAAATTTATCAATAAACTTCTGTTTAAGTTTCAGTTATAAAATATAGTATAGTACTCAAGAGCCAAAGGCGACAGTGTTACAAGGAATGAACAATCCTTATAAGGATTTATTTCTAGAAATCCTAACGCTGCTTTTTTTAAACGAGCATCCCTTATATACAGGGGTTGGAAAAACTACTTTTTTATTGTAGCGAACTACAGCTACAACTACTTTATCGGAAATGTAGTTAACTACAACTACTTGTTTTAAAAAGTAACGACTACAAACTACTTTCCAAAAGTAGTGACTACTTCGTTACTGTCAGATTTTGTCAAAAGGTTCCATTTACACTAGAAATTGAAGATTCAAATTAAATAATAAAGCAACCCCTCCTTATATCGCGTCTGCCGGGATATAATTAAATAAATGCAATATAATCGGGGGCATTAAAAAAGATAACATACAAGAAAATGTTTTGTGTTTGTCTTCAAAATGTTAATTTATACACACATTAAATTTCGTAGCAAAATTATGAGAGAGATTATAATCTGGAATATTACAGAAAAACAACTCTAGATGCAAATAATAAATAAATCTGTAAATCAAGAAATTCCGAATATTAAGAAACCGGCGTTAAAACATGAAGATTTAATAATGAGTAAATAGAGAACTGTTGCCAGAAAGAAAATTAATTCATTTGGTGGATTAGTACTTGATTTTAGCAACAAGTGTCAATGGGGGAAAATTTATCACTTCATGCGATACGTTGTTATACGCTACAGCTAAGATTTGCAGCTGATATTCGCAAATTGTTCAGCCGACTGTGAGCAAATTTTGCAATAAAGAAGCAAATCTCGGCAGCGTGATTTGCAGATTGGTACATTTCCCACCCCTGAAGTAGCGTTAAAAGTAACGTCGGTTCTCGCTACAAACTACGGATTTTTTGTATCGTACTACTCGCTACACTACATTATTCAAAATGTCGCGCTAAACTACAAACTACTGTAAACAGTAGCAGCTACAGTAGTTTCTCTACTTGTAGCGCGCTACTTCCGACCCCTGCTTACGTATTTGTTCCTACTCACTTCCTACTTCCATGGAAATGACTGAGAAGTTTTCACTAAAAATAGGCACCTGTCACTAGTCCCTATGCGTCTCCTCCATTTTAGGAAGATTGCGTAAGAAATACTACCTATTACATTCTCCACTAAGTTGGAATTTTTGAAAAATTTTTGCAGATCTACGCCGATCATGACTCCCAGAACCCAAAACCACTCCCAGTTCAAAACTTTATCTATCTGTCTATTTATGTCACCTTTTTTAGGGACACGATAACTCCCAAAATTCCGCACAAATCTCTTCCAAACTGATACATAAAATCAAGGGGCATAAAATCTCGGTCAAGTTCGTTAATGAAAAATAGAACAAGGGGGGGGGGGCTTTTTGTGGAAACAGAAAAAAAACTTCATAATTTCTTAATTATGATACGTATCGAATCCGTTTAAAGTTATTATTACTTCTAGAAAAGGTGCCGAAAATTTATGTAGGACAGATTTTTGATATCATTAAAAATGGCCCCAAGGGGGGGGGGGAAGGAGGGGTTCTAGAAGAAATAAATTCATAACTTCGTCAATTCAGAAGATATCAAATCCGTTTAAATTTATTATAAATCCTCTTAATATTATCTAAAACTTTTATACTGACAAGTTTTTTATAGGGCCAACCCTTATAGCAAAATAATAATAATAATAAATAAATAAATAAAAGCCCTGCCTTCTCCGACTGCAAACAAGTTAGGTTTTGAAGTTAGCGTTTCCAAATGCCGCATCATGCCAAAAAGGTCATTTTTTCCGCAATTCCCAACAAACAGGCGCCTCAAGATCTGCGTCTTTGAAATCTACCTGTGGCTGCAGGCCGAGCCGTCAGGGATTTTTAATTTACAATAACAGCCTTTTAAAGGTATCTTTGTTTTTGAACTGAATGTGATTCAACAAAGCTGCGAATTTTAAACAAAATATAAATATATTCATTTTAGCTTTGTTTTGATTGATTGGATTCATAAAAGAGGCTAATTTTAGTAATTCATATAAACTACAAATATTTTATTTTTTCTTAAGGTGGTTCGGAAATTTCCTGTTCAACAGCATGAAATTATCTGGCACATTTTCTGACCCATTTTTAGCTCCACCAGTGGCTGAGAGGTTCTGCTCTCAAAGCTGGTAGACGGTAGGTGCTGGGTTCAAACACCTGTCGCGTTCGTCGACCTAACCGTTAGGAATTTTCCGGGGTTTTCTTCGAACCTTGCCGTAAATTCAGGTTAGGATCCATTAGAAAGACCACCCACGGAGGGCACTCCCCCCTAGGGCTTATATCCCAAGAGTAGATAATCGGCCGTTATAAATCAACCAATCAACTGACTCATTTTTTAAACGTAAAGGCATAAAATTGGCAGACCTGACTATTGGAGCGATTTGTAATCGAATGATGTTTTACATTTTTCGATACATAAATTGCTTATCGAATTATAGAAGTAATTGTTGTCACGGGATGCTTAATTTTCCTCCTTTCCCGTGCTGTCGCGTCCAGAAATTCAGTTCAAAATGCCAACATTGAGAGTAATTTTCTAAAATACTTCTGCCTTTACAATAAAAAAATGGAAAACATCATTCGTAATATAGTTGCTAAATAAGAACTTCAGCGCAATTAATACGTTTTCGAAAAAAAAAAAAAAGAATTAAAAAATGTGTCAGAAAGTAACTCCTTTGGATTTGAGAACAACAATTATTTCATAAAGTACAGGGAGTAACCCTGAGGACTCCCCCATCCCTCTGCGCCAAACAGGTTTTACTATTTATTTAACGGAATATTGAAAACTATCTCCTGAAAAAGAATTAAATATTTGTCGAAATTTTTGTCAAATATTAAATAAAACAGAAGTAAACAGTAAATTTAAAATTATTTAAAAACGTTCTCACCCGCACCCCCTCCCCCACCCTCCTTAAGACAGTCTCGGACTCATTTTGAAGTTTACATGCATGACATTTCCAGTACCTAAGAATCGAAAAACGTTTTTCGATAAATACATAAGTTCGTATCAGTGATTTAAGATTTAAAAAAAAAAAAAAAAAAAAAAAAAAAAAAATACCTGTGCTAATAATATATATTTTGTGCTAAAAAGGCTAAAAATAAAATATAATACAAGAATTTAACCGATTTATAATAGGAGCCTTTTTCTTCTCTTTTCAGGTGTGCGTTAGTCCCCTGTTGAAAAAGAAGAATCATTCATAGACATTTTGCAGGAGAGGACAATGAGCTAGTTTTACGCTAGACCAACATCCATATACTTAAAGCTAACCTGCTTTTTAGTTTTTCATGCAAAAATGCCTCTTATAGGCATGCGCGAGCATTCAGCTAATCAGCTAGAGGCTTTTACTATCTTCAGACGCGATGTTTCAGCCAATGAGGTGAAGGCTTTTTCCTCTCTCTAAAAGCGTATTTGGATTACAATTCCATGTGGGTGTTGAAACTTTATGGATTTCTTTTATTAAGGTATTTTTTCATTTTACCGTATTTATTTTCTTTTTAAGTCGTATGTATTTTACTACTTTGAATTTTTTATAACTAACCCTTTTTTTGAGAGAGAGAGAGATTTCGTGGCACGAAATTCCGCGAATCGTTTCCGATGTAAACAAACTATTAAGATGCAAGTGTAAAATTTCAGTTTTTTAAACTTTTAATATGTAATTCTGTGTGATATGATTAAATTCAGGTTTTCTCAGCGACGATCACAGTATTTTTACCAAATAATTTTTGTATTAATCAAGCTTTTTTGGTTATTAAGCATAGCTAAACACGAAAGAAAACTTTGTTATTTTAAGATTTTGATGTGAATTATTTGCGTACATTTATAAAGCGAGTTTCACTGAATAATTCAAGAAAAAAAAATCTCATCATTATGCATATTTAGTTATGCATTATTAATTATTTACTTGGCCTTTACTTTTAATATTTCAAACTTACAGCTGAATGTAATTATTAAAACATTTGAAATACTGTATTCGTAAAATGAAATTTCAGCTTAAACACTCGACAATTACTTTTAGGTTAAATTCAGGTTTTCTCAGTGACGATCACAGTATTTTTACCAAATAATTAAAAGTACTACATGCATGCATCTATTTATCTATATTAGAAATTGTGCAGGTTTCTGGTCAATGTTTTGTTTACATATTTTACACAAAAATTTCAATTTAATAATGCACTGAAAATTATAATGAATGCTTACAATTAAACACAACAACACAAAACAAAAAATATCACAAAAACACATTATTTCCCCGATATTTTCCCACAACTAATCAATAAATTTCATGATATTTTATTGCGATTTTGAACCATGAACTTTAGTACTTTTCTGTTATACGGACACTATGCCAAAATGTATGTATGGATGTAAATGTATGTATGTATGTTTGGCGACAATGGTGCAGTGGCGCACCCAGGATTTCGGTCTGGGGGGGGGGGGGGGTAGTGCATTTTGGAGGTCTGCACGGTCCCGGACTTCGCCCGAGGCCCGTACCCTGCAAAATGAAGGTAAACTTTAAAACAGGCCGGGCCTGCAGATTTTTGATAGGCCGTCCCGGGCCGGGCCGATTGACAAAATAACCGAGCCGGAAAAAAATTTAATGGGCCCGCGGGTCGGGTATGGGACTTGTACCCGTGAGCCGTGATGATTTCTAGATTTTTATTTGTTGAAACTTCAGTTGTTTTCATGCATCGTCAAAATAAGAATATTCGAAAGATATACATTTAACACTCTTTTTTTCGTCTTTGAATGAAAATCAGTTCATCACTGCCACTATCACTACCAATTTAAAAATTAATTTTACGTTTAACTGTCTCGATATAAAATTTAAACGAAGCCGGTAAAATGTGATGATACCGTTCGCGAGAATAAGTATAAATCGACTTCATGAAGTGACGTTAGTTTAGCAACATCATCAATAGAGTAATATATCATGTCAAGCGTAGAGATCGGCATCGGATGTTTACATCGTGTCTGAGTCCAAGTTTTATTGCTTTAGCAGACTCGGGCCGAGCCGAGATCAGGCTTAAATTCTTTTATATACAGTCGAGCTGGGTCGGAACTGGACTTAATTGTGCCCAATCAGTTTGTTTTGTCAAAATAGTAATAGAAATAATAAGATGCTGTTAACGGATTCAGTGAAAATATGCCTTAAGTGATTCTCAAATTCCCAGTTTAACAGCATGAAACTCTCCGAAACATTTTTGGACTTTTATTTTTAACTGTAAAGGCATAAAATTGACAGGTCTGACTTTTGTAGCGATTTGGAATCGAGTACTGCTTTCAATTTTTTGATAAATAAATAACCTATTGAGATATAAGTATTCCTTTCTTGTGACGATAGGTTTTTCTCCTTTACCGTGCTATCGCGTCCGGAAATTTAATTCAAAACGCCAATTCTGATAGTACTTTCTGAAAGATTTTTTGCATTTGTCAGAAAAAGGAAAACGCTATTCGATTACATAGTTTCTGAATAAGAACACCTGTCAATTTTATGCATTCCTGAAGAAAATTGATTTCATAAATGTGTCAGAAAGTAGCGAAATTCGATTTGAGAAGAGTCTTAATAAATTACGATAAAATATTTTCAAAAATCTACTTTTTTATACAGCTTAAAAGTTATGATTTTTTAACCCTCTTTTCCTCTTTTATTCTAAACTATATTAATTGTTAGATTGAATCTTTATTTGAAGGCTGAAAAATCTGAGTAATCATTAATGTTGCTATTCTGTTTTTTCTGTCTTGTAAACATAAGTTAAAATATATTGTAAAATTTCTCCAAAAATATGTATGTAATATTCTTTAAAAGAATCTTAATTTTATGTTGAGTAAAATCGGAATTTTTTAATACAAATTGAGCGAACGGGATAGGTCATGATTTAACTGATTTTGTTAATGGCCGGGTCGGGCCTGTTTTATTTGATTTTTGTACTTGTCGGGCCAAACTTTTAACTTTTGCAACGGGCAAGATAGATTTCGTTCGGGCCTGGCCTCAAAATTCTGGCCTGTGCAGACCTATAGTGCATTTGCATGATACTCACGAGTCGGTGATCAAGTGACCATCTGCATTTGCGCACTACAACAGTAGCTGAAATTTACTATAATCACTTCTGATATCCATCAGTGATACAAAATTTGTTAATTATTTATGGATATGTGCAGATTTTTTCCTTTTTTCCTTTATACTTTATGATTACTGAAAACTGTTACAAAAATGCTTTATTTTACGATATAAAGCTGACATATTCTGTAATATAATATTTTATGTAATGTAATAGTACGGTATTCGTTGTAGTGCAGCAACGTAATGAAATTACGATGACTGCTCTTGTGCGTCTCTGCTTTTCATCATCAGTAATTCGATATCGTTTGAATGTGAACATATGCTAAAACGTATATTATTTATCATAAATGAACAGAATGAAACATTTTGTGAAGAAAACAGAGGAATATAATTTTATAATAAAATAGTTAGTCTGTTACTATAAGTAGAACTTTGATATGAACGACAGAAAATGTTATCTACTTATTTATTTTTCAGTATCAACGGTTTTTTGCCTCTGTGTATTTACAGGGGGAAAACTATTCTTCTGTTAATTAATTAATATTATGAACATTCAATTTATTTTTAAAACTTTTTTTTAATTAAAAAAAGAAAAGAAAAGAAAAGTGCCCTGTTAAACTGATGGCATTGACCTCACGGGGCTATTCACACTGATTGCGTATATTATACTCTTATTTCAAAGATTAATTCTGCATGATATTCCCATTTAGCTAAATTAAGGGGGGGGGGGGTTATGTCCCCAATTCTCACCCTTTATACTTAACCAATGAACTTCCAAATCTAATATCAGAATAAACAGGTATACCAAATTTGCAGCAAATCAGATAATTCGGCATGAAAAATCCATTTATATAAATTAAGGGGGAGGGATTAGTCCCTATTCCCTCCCCCTTTATACTTAACCAATGAACTCCCAAAACTAATCAGAAAAGCGCCTTATCAGACTGAACCTACATTCAAAATTTGAAGCAAATCGGATATTTCTATCAAGAGTTATCGCGTTACGTACATACATACTTTTTTTTTTTTTTTTTATACCGCTAACCAGGCCCCTACCTGCCCGGCATGAATGCCTAGCTTAACGGGTTAGTACCTGGGTGCGGGGCGGAAATCGCCTGATCACAGCATGGCTGTGATCCACCTGACTATTGATTTGTTCACATCGCTGCTGTGCTTGCTCTCTTGTGATTTGCTACCGCTATCTTTGTTTGCCGGTTCAAGGTTTCTGTTTAACTTTGTTGAATTATACAGAACCTGTGGGCACATTAGCTCTCAGGCTTTGATCGATTGTGAGCTAATAAATAAAGAGAAAACTGTCCAGTTAAACTGAGGGCATTGAGCTCACAGGCTATTCACACTAATTGTATATTATACTCTTATTTCAAAAAATTTGAAATAAACCCTCGAAAAATAAAGAAATTGACAATATATTAACAAGGGGATCATCCCCCGTACCCCCTTATAATTAACTAATGAACCCCCAAAACTAATCAGGGAAGCGCCTTATCACAATGAACCTATAAACAAAATTTGAAGCAAAGCGGTTAGTTCTATCAAGAGTTATCGCGTTACGTACATACAGAACCGGCGGCCATTAGCTCTCTGGCTTTGATAGCCTGTGAGCTAAAAACCGTTAACATGACAATTTACATCTATTGTGAATAGGAAAACAAGTCAGTTTTATAATATGGAGTCTTTTTTGGCTTGGATACAATGGATACAAAAACAGTAAAAAATGCTAAGACGGAATTGAAATAAATCGGTGAGAAATTCCCCGTTTTCGTCTTAGCTGGTAAACTGTAAAGGTGTTTCTTTCGATGGGACCATGGAATGTTTGTGATTAAGATAATATTCCGTTATAGACAGGTTTCATTTACACTAGTTAAACTCTATACGTAAAACTTGTGTAAATAACCCCATACTGTTTAACTTGTGTAAATGAAACTTGTTTATAACGTAATATTGTCTTGATCGCAAACATTCCATTGTCTCAGCAAAAGAAACACCTCGAAAGTTTACCTGCTAAAACAAAAAGCTGTATAAAACTGAATTCTTCAACGATTCATTGCAATTTTGTCTTAACATTTTTTATTTTTGTTTGTGTCCATGATTCAGTAAATTAGTACCTTGTTCGGCACAGCAGGGAGGGGCAGACCGCGGGATATGCCCTCTCTTGGCTATTAATAAATTTGAAACTTTATGCTTACGAATATACTAGTGTAATTATCCTTAGAAAGAAATTAATATGTATGCTTACCATGCTAGTGATGAAGTGCTGGTGAATTATTCTAATCTTAGATGATTTTCTCGAGCTTTGATGATATAAATTCTCCAAATATAAAATTTAAAACTATGGCTATTTTTTTATACGTTGAGTTAAATGTTTTAACCCGAATGATGCTAAAAAAAAGTGTATAACCAGAAGTACTAATAAAATAGAGAATGCATTTCGCCAGCCCCTCCACCACTCATATTTTTTCGAAAATATTACCAATATTATGAATTTCGAAAACATTACCGTTTATACCTCGTTTGTACTAGAGTAATAAAAAGTTTTTAGTGTGTGTGTGGGGGGGGGTGGAGAAACGGCCAGTCCCCCCCACCCCCCCACCTCAATGTTTTACAAAACGGATAGTGCCAAACGTTTATACCTGTTTGTACCAACAATCATTTCGTTTGTACCTTATTTGTACTAGGGTAATAAAAGGTTTTTAGTAGGGGGGGGGGGGGCTGGAGAAAAGGCAACTCCCCAACTCAATGTTTTACGAAATGGATAGTGCCAATCGTTTATACCTCGTTTGTACCAATAATCTTTTCGTTTGTACCTCATTTGTACTAAAGTAATGAAAGATTTTTAGTGTAGGGCTGCCGCTTCTCCACCCCGCCCACTTCAATGTTTTAGAAAATGGATAGTGCCAATCAGTTATACCCCGTTTGTACCAACAATCTTTTCGTTTGCACCTCATTTGTACTAGAGTAATAAAAAGAATTTAGTGTGGGGCTGCCATTTCTCCACCCCCCCCCCCCACACACACACACACACTTCAATGTTTTACAAAATGGATAGTGCCAATCGTTTATACCTCGTTTGTACCAACAATCGTTTCGTTTGTACCTCATTTGTACTAGAGTAATAAAAGGTTTTTAGTGTGGGGCTGTCATTTCTCCAGCACCCCACTTCAATGTTTTGCAAAATGGATAGTGCCAATCGTTTATCGACCTTGAATGGGTCGTATTGTCCATTACACAGATGTACAACGTTGAAGAAATACCACCCTCGTTTGGACTTGAATCCGCTTGACCGTGCTAAAAATATGGATGATGGATGTGTACTCAGAACTGAGAGAATCAGAGTACCGCTATAAGTCTTTACGCTTAACGTATGTCGAAAACGGCAAAAAAAATTTGAGAATAAAGATAAAATGAGATACAAAGGTTTTAAACATTTTCTAAAAATCTTAAAAAAAAAAAACTTTTTATAATTTTATAGAAAACTTTATACAGTTACTTCATTATTAAGTTTCAGCGTCTGGGGGGGGGGGGCTTCAGCCCCCTTAGCCCCCCCCCCCCGTGGGTGCGCCAATGGTACGTATAACGGAAAAGTGCCTGAATTATTATTTATATATATATATATAAAATATAAACATAATTGGCGACACAGCAAGTTTTCTGGATTTTTCCCTGGCTCTCTAACCACATTGTTAACAAAGCAAAAAATTCACGAAAAACACATTATTTCCCCGATATTTTCCCACAACTAATCAATAAATTTCATGATATTTTATTGTGATTTTAAACCATGAACTTTAGTACTTTTCTGTAATACGGACACTATGCTAAAATGTATGTATGTATGTATGTTTGGCGACAATGGTGTCCGTATAACGGAAAAGTGCCTGAATTATTATTTTTATATATATATATAAAATATAAACATAATTGGCGACACAGCAAGTTTTCTGGATTTTTCCCTGGCTCTCTAACCACATTGTTAACAAAGCAAAAAATTCACGAAAAACACATTATTTCCCCGATATTTTCCCACAACTAATCAATAAATTTCATGATATTTTATTGTGATTTTAAACCATGAACTTTAGTACTTTTCTGTTATACGGACACTATGCTAAAATGTATGTATGTATGTATGTTTGGCGACAATGGTGTCCGTATAACGGAAAAGTGCCTGAATTATTATTTTTATATATATATATAAAATATAAACATAATTGGCGACACAGCAAGTTTTCTGGATTTTTCCCTGGCTCTCTAACAACATTGTTAACAAAACAAAAAATTCACGAAAAACACATTATTTCCCCGATATTTTCCCACAACTAATCAATAAATTTCATGATATTTTATTGTGATTTTAAACCATGAACTTTAGTACTTTTCTGTTATACGGACACTATGCTAAAATGTATGTATGTATGTATGTTTGGCGACAATGGTGTCCGTATAACGGAAAAGTGCCTGAATTATTATTTTTATATATATATATAAAATATAAACATAATTGGCGACACAGCAAGTTTTCTGGATTTTTCCCTGGCTCTCTAACCACATTGTTAACAAAACAAAAAATTCACGAAAAACACATTATTTCCCCGATATTTTCCCACAACTAATCAATAAATTTCATGATATTTTATTGTGATTTTAAACCATGAACTTTAGTACTTTTCTGTTATACGGACACTATGCTAAAATGTATGTATGTATGTATGTTTGGCGACAATGGTGTCCGTATAACGGAAAAGTGCCTGAATTATTATTTTTATATATATATATAAAATATAAACATAATTGGCGACACAGCAAGTTTTCTGGATGTGAAAGGCGGAGATGAATTTCATTCATTCAATGACCTTTTTAAAAGTTTCAAGTTTGGATTGAGTGCACATGAACATAGAAACCGATACCTATTTCTATGTTCATGATTGGGTTATTTGGATATCTTTTCGTATAGCACAGAAAATCATTTCTCCCGCTTTCGTAATACAGATAAATTCTGGTGTATTTTTTCTTCTTCTTTTTATATCATAAGTACTTTTCTACTTTAAATTTTTTTAACCTAATAGTAATTGTCGCGTTTCTAAGCTGCATTTCATTTTTCGAATGCAGTATTTCAAATGTTTTAATAATTACATTCAGCTGTAAGTTTGAAATATTTAAAATATTAAAAGTAAAGGTCAAGTAAATAATTAATAATGCATAACTAAATATGTATAATGATCAGAATGACATATTAAAATGTGTACAGAATGACATGAAAATTTTAAAAAACTGAAATTTTGCACTTGCAACTTAATTGTAAATTTCATTGTTTACATTGGAAACGATTTGTGGATTTTAAGAATTTGCGGAACTTCGTGTCACCAAATTACTAAATCTCTCTCTCTCTCTCTCTCCAAAAAAAAAAGGGTTTGTTTAAAAAAATTCAAAGTAGCAAAATACATACAACACAAAAAGAAAATAAATACGGTAAAATGAAAAAATTACTTTAATAATAGAAATCCATAAATTTTCAACAACGACATCAAACGAACGTATCTCATCTTTCGTTTGTGATAAGGAATGCTCCTTTGGCCCCCTCCACTCATTGGCTGAATTGTAAAGGGCAAAATTGGGGGACAAAATGACTACAGCATTCCTGAGAAAAGAAAAAATCAGAAAATTTTCTGAAAGGTTTCAGCACAGGGAGAGAGGGTAAATGCTCTCTCGGCAATAATTATTTTTGTTGCAAGTTGAGTTAACTGTCTTTATGGTTCGAGTCGATTTCAGACTGAGTGTAGATTTCTGCAAGTTAGATTTGGGTTAACCCGATTTTTCAAAAGTTAGTTCAAGTTCAGTATATTATTTCAGATTAAAACTATACCTATCAGGGCTTGAATTTCAGGGCGGGATTCGCGCCGAAAATTTTGAAATCCCGCCCAAAAGAGATCATCAGCGGGAGCCTCCCGCCCAAAAAATTTCAGCATTTTTGGAGAAATTTGCATTATTTAATTTACCTGCAACCGAACGATAAATTTCGTGATTTTTTTTCCCCGCAACCGATTGACGGGCTTTGTGATTTTTCCGCGACTGATCGACGAACTTTGTGGTTTTTTCCGTGACAGATCAACGAACTTTGAGTTTTTTCTGCGACAGATCGACGAACATTACGTTTTTTAAGCGACTGATCGACGAACCTTGCGTTTTTTGGGGACATATCGACGAACTTTGCGTTTATTCCACAATCGATCGACGAAATTTTTCTTTTTTCCCTGACTGATCGACGAACTTTGCATTTATTCCGCAATTGATCGACGAAATTTGCTTTTTTCCGCAACTGATCGACGAACTTTGCGTTTTTTCCGCGACAGATCAACGAACGTTGCATTTTTTTCTGCGACTGATCAACGAACTTTGCGTTTTTTCTGCGACAGATAGACGAACATTGCGTTTTTTAAGCGACTGATCGACGAACCTTGCGTTTTTTGGGGACAGATCGACGAACTTTGTGTTTATTCTGCAATCGATCGACAAAATTTGCTTTTTCCCCCCGACTGATCGACGAACTTCGCGTTTTTTGGTGACAGATCCAGGAACTTAGCGTTTTTCCGCGACAGATCGATGAACTTTGCGTCTTTTCCATGATCGATCGGTGAATCTCAATCAAGTAAAATCTAAAGTCAGAAATTTATTTAACAACCTAATTGTTAAGGGTCCCTAACACATTTAATGGAACTTGAAAAATACACTGCATATATAAAACTTAACTTTCTTCCCTTTTTTATAATAAAAATAAACATTTCACATAATCATTCTCATTTGACTTAATTTTTTCAATGGTATTTTGTCATGTCTGCATTAATGTAATTCTTTAAATAGCACGTAAAATAATAGTGGGGTTTAAAGATTTTTTTTCTCCCTCCCAAACATTACAACTCCCCTCCATTTAAAAATGTTGGTAGGGAGACTCCCGTCTTTGGAAAAATTGAATTTCAAGCCCTGCCTATAATATGTTTGTGTGTATTGAGGTTTGTATAGATGTTTGTGTGTGTGCTGTTTTTAATAAAGACAGTTTCATTTTTCACACGAACCTTTCAAAAAATTCACATTCTTTGCGCAATCCTTTAACAAAATTCGCATTTTTTTTCGTGATTCTTTAATGAAATTTGCATTTTTTTCTGTATCTTTTTTTTGTCGAGATTCACAATTTTTTCAGCTATCCTATGACGTAATTCGTGTTTTTTTTCAGCGATAATTTGACGAAATTTGTTTTTTTTTCTGCGATTTTTTTCACGAAATTTGCGTTATTTTCCACGATTCTTTTATGAAATTTGCGTTTTTCTGTGATCCTTAGACGAAATTTTCTTTTTTCGCAATGCTTTGATAATAATCACATTTTCTCTGCTGCCTTTTGATAAGATTCATGAATTTTCAGCAATCCTTCGATGAAATTCGCGTTTTTTCAGCAATCTTTGAAGAAATTCGCATTTTTCTCGTGATACTTTAACGAAATGTGCGTTTTCCAGCGATTTTTTGATAAAATACATTTTATTCTGCAATTTTTAGACGAAATTTGGCAAGAAAGCGCTATCTTTTGGTAAAATTTCCTGTTTTGCGATTCTTTGACAAAATTTGCTCATCTTTTGCGTAAATCGCGTTTATCTGTGGCCTTTTAACAAAATTCACGTTTTACGTGATCCTTTGATGAAATTAGTGTTTTTCCCGTGATCATTTGACGAAATCTAGGATTTTTTTCCCGCGAAGATTGATTATATGTTTTTAGTCTTCAGGTGCCCTAAAAAGTTTGTGACGCCTGTCGCTGCATTGCACGCATTCTGCCACGGTGTATCAAACAAACAAAATTCATCCTAAAGAATTATTGTTTCGTTTCTGGAAATGAACAACCGTCAACTCATTGGCTGAATTATAAAGGGTGAGATGTGTAGGCACTGAGTATCATCTATACTATTAATGTCGGTAAACGTCTGTCTGTGTGTGTGTTGTTGTGTCTGGCGTCTGTAAGCACAAAACTCTGCATGCAGACGACGGACATAAGTGCTTTTGGTATAAAAAAATTCGGAAGGGGAGTTTTTAAAATTCACAACATTTTGCGGGACAAGAGGGGTGCGAACGAATTTAAAAAATGAGTCCGCATCAATAATTATGGCGGCGGGGGGGAGTATGTTTTGCACACACGGGGCGGAGACTTTTCTTTGCTGACACCACTCATATGATATATCGTTCGAAAGGCCTGCGACTGCCTTTTCATGTTATGCATCTGTGTGGTACATCCCCCCCCCTCCCCCGCCGATTGGGGCACTTTTCTAAATTTTGCACATACTACTCATGTTATATATCGTTAAAAAGGTCTGTGACCGCTTAATCATATTATGCATCTCCGGTGTCCATCCCCCCACTTTGCCCCCCCCAAGGGGGTACTTTTGTAAATTGTGCAAACAACCCTTCATGTTACGTATTGTTGGAAAGGTCTTTGACTGCTTATTCATGTTATGCATCTCCGGGGTCCATCCCGCCACTTCCCCCCCCCTTAAGGGGGCACTTTTCTAAATTTTGTTGACACCCCTCATGTCATATATTGTTGGAAAGATCTGTGACCGCTTAATCATATGCATCTCCAATGTCCATCTCCCCAATTTGCCCCCCCCCCCCCAAGGGGGCAATTTTCTAAATTTTGTTGACACCCCTCATGTCATATATTGTTGGAAAGGTCTGTGACCGCTTAATGATATTATGCATCTCCAATGTCCATCTCCCTACTTTGCCCCCCCCCTCCCCCAAGGGGGTACTTTTCTAAATTTTGCAGACAACCCTCATGTCATATATCGTTGGAAAGGTCTGTGACTGCTTAATCATATGCATATCTCCAATGTCCATCTCCCCAATTTGCCCCTCCCCCAAGGGGGTACTTTTCTAAATTTTGCAAACAACCCTCATGTCATATATTGTTGGAAAGGTCTGTGACCGCTTAATCATATTATGCATCTTTAATGTCCATCTCCCCAATTCCCCCCCCCCGCCCCTCAAAGGGCTCAATTTTCTAAATTTTGTTGACACCCCTCATGTCATATATTGTTGGAAAGGTCTGTGACCGCTTAATCATATTATGCATCTCCAATGTCCATCTCTCCACTTTGCCCTCCCCCTCCCCCAAGGGGGTACTTTTCTAAATTTTGCAGACAACCCTCATGTCATATATCGTTGGAAAGGTCTGTGACTGCTTAATCATATGCATATCTCCAATGTCCATTTCCCCACTTTGTCCCCCCTCTCCCAACGGGGTACTTTTCTAAATTTTGCAGACAACCCTCATGTCATATATCGTTGGAAAGGTCTGTGATTGCTTAATCATATGCATATCTCTGATGTCCATCTCCCCACTTTGCCCCCCCTCCCCCAAAGAGGTACTTTTCTAAATTTTGCACACAACCCTCAAGTTATATATCGTTGGAAAGGTCTGTGACCACTTAATCATATTATGCATGTTCCGTGTTCATCCCCTACTTTACCCCCCCCCCCCCAAGGGGGTACTTTTTAAAATTTTGCACACACCCCTCATGTTACATATCGTTTGAAAGGTCTTTGACTGCTTATTCATGTTATGCATCTCCTTGGTCCATCCTGTCATTTCCCCCTCCCCAAGGGGGCACTTACCATTTACTTGCACAACAGCACTAAATGTGTCAGATGAAAGAAATTCCGCGAGTGCATGTGCCAGTGAAACTTAGCCAATTGCTGTTCTTCAACCTAGCTTTAATTCAAAGTGGGTTTTTTATTTATTTGAATTATTCTGCAAAAGTTTCAAACATTTTAAAGCAGCTATGAATTTTATTTTTATGGTACTATCAAGTTTTTTGCCGTCAAATTTTGACGGGTTCCATCTAGTATGATACTAAATAGTATCATATGTTGGTCTAGGTTTTACGGAACTCCCGGAGAAGAAGATCCCAATTCAGAATACGACAGACCGTATATTGCAGGCGTTTTTGATCATCAAAAGACAAAAAAGGAGGAAAAGATGAAGAGTAAAGAGGAGAAAATAGTGAAGAAAAAAGAAGGGAAAAGGATAAAGAGAAAAAAAGAAGAGCATAAGAAGAAGGAGAAATAAGAGGAAAATTTGAGTTGTGACGAAATTTATAATTCAGCTCTACCTCTATAATGCCAATTCTAAATTAATGTCCAATGTAAACATAATTTTTTCACCTATAATCATATTTTAAATATCTTCCATTGTCTTTCAAGACAAATCTTATACAATTTTATCGACTTTTTATGTATTATTATAAGATATATTACTTTTTTTTGTAAAATTTGTATAAAAAGGTTATGTTTAGTGAAATGTTTGTATTTAGAATTTTTTGCTTTGTTTCTCTCTTTAATTTAAAGTATCTAACTTAACTTATTTGAATTATAATCAGTTTATTGCTTCTATCTGTACAAAAGTACTTTATCTTTCTTGATAAAGAAAATATGTCGAACTTCGTCATATCAAGGATGAAAGTATCTCGACACTTTCTCCTTATAACTATGATTCTCTCAGCAAATATGTTAAAGTTTTCATATAATGAAAAAAAAAATATTTTGATAAAAACGACAGAAAGATTTCTGTCATAGAGACAATATTACACTTTTAGATCAACTAAATGAAATTAAATTACTAATAGCAACTTGACAATCATCGTAAGGCGACTTAAGACTCTTAAAATGTCGTAGAATGAATAAAGTTGATAATTTTCTTTTTTTACTAAGGTAAAGTTAGGATAGTCTGCGCACAATTCAAAAGAATAGCAATAAAAAAATCTAAATATTATTTTTTTGCTAAACTATCCATGAATAATATTTACTTCATTTGTTTTTTATGCATTTCCATTGCTATTTTGTTGTTATGTTGCAATTTAATAGAACAGTTGTAATAAAACGAAGAAAGTTATTTTGCGCAATCTCACCTTACAGGGTTGGTATGATTGTGCACATGTGTAGGAGAGAATTTTACTAATAATAACTACAATTAAATTGTTAACCATAATAATTACACTTAAATGACATTTCTGTAAGGTTTTTGTGAACAAATGTTATTGTATTGGGAGTGAATATTTCAACCCAATCCTCAAAGAATCAGAAAAAGGAAATAATTTTAAAAACGATAAAAAAATTTTAATTAAAGGAAAAAAATTAAACAATCATAAAAAGCAAGTCCACATAAGATTACAAAATAAAATTATGTAACTTAATAACACGTTTAACTTAAAATTATTCCATTTTCATTTTTCATTTTTTATGCAAATTTACGAATTAGCTGCGTAATCTCTCCTAGCATAGCAGCTAATGGGTACAATGCGCCATCTCTCCTAAGTAGCAGATGCGCAAACTCTCCCATTTCGGTAGGAGAGATTGCGCGGCCTTTTATTTAAACATGGCCGCTACTAAAACGAACCGTTGAAGTTCACATTGTTAGTCTAGATTAGTAGCTTATGAGAAAGCGTTTAAGTTAAAAATATTTTGTACTATTGACATTGTATAGAAATTCTGATGAATAGCTATGAAAATTCAAGCACTTACTTTGGGAAAACAAAACAAAATATTAATACTTTATCTTAGACGCTCAAAGCAATCAACGTGCACTTTCAACTAGACACTCCACTACTGTTGTTGTACAACTACCTGGAGTCGCTGCGCTCTCACTCTACTCCTTCCCCTCAAACCTATATGTGCGCAACCTCTCCTGGCTTTGCCTTATAACTAAAAAAAGGGTACATTATAAAAACACCATTTTTGAAGGTAATAATAGATACATGTCTCATATTTCATTTCATATTTTTTTGGATCATATTGAGGAAAATTTATTTTTATAGGGCTTTTAATCTTGTCAAGTATAAAATTGCAATCACGGGATGCGCACATGATTACAAAATAATTTCTGAATGTAAAACAAACTTTTTTTGTATGTAATTATATTAAAGTAATTCTTATGCTTACACCGAAGCTAAAAAATTGTTTATTAATAGCATTTTTATGTTTGAAAAACAAAACTGTGTATGGCTTATATAATTATTTTCAAATTTTAGCAATATAAACTCCAAGAAAAAGGTATTTTTTCAACAAAAAAGGTAAAACTTTTGGGTTTTTTTTATAGAACTTACCATACACTATATATCCTGAAAGTTTAGTAGAAAAATATTGAAAAGTTTTTAAACTAACTTTCGCACAATATTTCAAAATCACATTTTGAGAACTATGACTTTAAAATTCTCTCTTTGAAAATATTCTTTTTTTTAACAACTATTAAGAGTGTCATTTATTTTGTTTTAAAGTGTTCAGAAATAATTAATCTTTAATATACATAAAAAAAAAAATTAAGGTTTAAGAGCGTACGTCAGTCACGCGAAAAAACACGAAAGCTAATGTTAAGTTTATGGGAAGGTTCTTGCGCGATTTCTCGCTCGCATTTTAATTTTTTTAAATGTTTTTTTTTTTTTTTTTTTTTTTGCATAGGCTAGTTAACGTCGATCTCTAACGTTGTTAGTTTTTACTTTTTCGATTTTGGTTTCAGTTTTTTTATATAAAGATATTTTCACTTTCAGAATCGTTTCCAACCGGTTCCAAAATTTAAAATGTCCGCTTATAAAAAAACTGTAACCAAAATCGAAAAAGTAATGACCCCTTATTGGGACGTTCATAAGGTATTATCGTCAGTATTAACTTTTTCTTAAAATATCGCGCAGATTTACATTTCTACTCATTATTTTATGTATGGTTTCCATTCTCAATCATCAAATTTTAACTAAGCTTAACTCATTCAATTTTACAGTAACTTATTTATGCAGTTTTTTGTTATGTCTTGTCCCAGTAAAAAGAAAAAAATCAAACTGACGAATTTTGTCTGGAGAATTTGCATAAAAATTTGGAATGTATGTCTTTAAGAAAATTATTGGCAAAACTATTTCATTGATATATTTCCCCCCCCTATTTTCTATTGAACACTTTTGTAGTTTACATTTACTAATAATCCCTAACAGGCAAGGAAAACAAAATTACAGTGCATTTCAAAATGTTGGGCACCCTTTATATGCTCAAAAATGCCACCAGATTAAAGGAGAATTAGTTACTTCTAAAATTATTTACTTTTGATAATTGTGAAAAAACTATTAAAGCCAATTTAATGTAACTTTTTTTAAATTATGGATGAAAAAATACAGAATAAAAAAACTTTCCAATTTACATGCATTAGATACTAGTCGTTGGGGGCCACCGTAATACTTACCCATCATGTATATGTATAATGTAAAATATTAAAATAAAAATGTGTAAACTACTTATAAAATGCATTGATATTCAAATAAAATCGTAGCTTGATGACGTCATAAAAAGGCTCGATTACTGAATTGCTTGAAAGAGGTTTTTCCTTATAACTCCAAAAATAATACTCCTATTAACTAGCGGTTTATTGTATCTGATTAAGCGTCAAATTTCCAATTAAAATATATATTTGAAGTGAAATTTGGATGAAATACAGGGTCATGAAAAATCGAAGAGTGTGGAAAATAGGATTACAAATATCTCGGCAACTCATTATCCGATCGACTTCATGCTTAATACAAATTTTTTTTTTTTTTATTGTCTTTTATATTTACTCCTTAAAATAAACAATTTCGAAAATTTTTTATACCTTTCATCAAAACGAATATTTCGAGAGTCCGAAAAAAAAATGTTCCGGTTAATCGAGGTTATTGAAATGAAATAGACTTCTTCCCATTATTACATACTAAGTACATACCAAATTGCAAGTCTCTATCTCAATTTGTTCGGGAGATAGAGCGTTTACAGACACACACACAGACACACAGACGGACGGCAAAATTTTTTTTCTAAAAATATGTTTTTCGGAGTCTCCAGTGTCTGAAACGTGTAAATCCGTCAAAAATTTTTTTTCGATTTTCAAAACGATTACAAGACTTACCCTATACTACGTATGATGGGTAAGTAAAAAGAGTCATCCTTTAAGAACAGTATAAAGAAAACAGAAGTTAAAAATATTGATTTCCTGAGGAGATATTTTAAAAATACGAATGCATCCTACGCCCATAGGATTAACATTAGCGACGGTAATCGGGAAGTTTACTGACGAGCAGCCTTAAGAGGTTTCTTCCAATAAAATCTCAATTCCATTACTTTTCAGTTATTTTGAAAAAGTAATGTTGTGGACTAAAAATAAAAGTTACACATTCAAGTTTCAAAAATAAGTTTATTAAATTTTTAATAAGTGTTCATTTAAAATTTCAAAATACAATCACTACCAGAATAATTTTTTTTAATTAATTAATAATTTTTTTAAGTGAATATACGTAATTATAAGAATTTTATATTCAGTTAAAGTTGAAATTTATCAATAAACTTCTGTTTAAGTTTCAGTTATAAAACATAGTATAGTACTCAAGAGCCAAAGGCGACAGTGTTACAAGGAATGAACAATCTTTAATGATGAAACATAATTTTTTCACCTATAATCATATTTTAAATATCTATATGTTTGGTGAAATGTTTGTATTTAGAATTTTTTGCTTTGTTCCTCTCTTTAATTTAAAATATCTAACTTAACTTATTTGAATTATAATCAGTTTATTGCTTCTATCTGTACAAAAGTACTTTATCTTTCTTGATAAAGAAAATATGTCGAACTTCGTCATACCAAGGATGAAAGTATCTCGGCACTTTCTCCTTATAACTATGATTCTCTCAGCAAATAAGTTAAAGTTTTCATATAATGAAAAAAAAAAATATTTTGATAAAAATGACAGAACGATTTCTGTCATAGAGACAATATTACACTTTTAGATCAACTAAATGAAATTAAATTACTAATAGCAACTTGACAATCATCGTAAGGCGACTTAAGACTCTTAAAATGTCGAAAAATGAATAAAGTTGACAATTTTCTTTTTTTATTAAGGTAAAGTTAGGATAGTCTGCGCACAATTCAAAAGAATAGCAATAAAAAATCTAAATATTATTTTTTTGCTAAACTATCCATGAATAATATTTACTTCATTTGTTTTTTATGCATTTCCATTGCTATTTTGTTGTTATGTTGCAATTTAATAGAACAGTTGTAATAAAATCAAGAAAGTTATTTTGCGCAATCTCTCCTTACAGGGTTGGTATGATTGCGCACATGTGTAGGAGAGATTATTACTAATAATAACTACAATTAAATTGTTAACCATAATAATTACACTTAAATGACATTGCTGTATGGTTTTTGTGAACAAATGTTATTGTATTGGGAGTGAATATTTCAACCCAATCCTCAAAGAATCAGAAAAAGAAAATAATTTTAAAAACGATTAAAAAAATTTAATTAAAGGAAAAAAATTAAACAATCATAAAAAGCAAGTCCAGATAAGATTACAAAATAAAATTATGTAACTTTATAACACGTTTAACTTAAAATTATTCCATTTTCATTTTTCATTTTTTATGCAAATTTACCAATTAGCTGCGTAATCTCTCCCAGCATAGCAACTAATGGGTACAATGCGTCATCTCTCCTAAGTAGCAGATGCGCAAACTCTGCCATTTCGGTAGGAGAGATTGCGCGGCCTTTTATTTAAACATGGCCGCAATTAAAACGAACCGTTGGAGTTCACATTGTTAGTCTAGATTAGTAGCTTATGAGAAAGCGTTTGTTTAAAATATTTTGTACTATTGACATTGTATAGAAATTCTGATGAATAGCTATGAAAATTCAAGCACTTACTTTGGGAAAACAAAACAAAGTAGTAATACTTTATCTTAGACGCTCAAAGCAATCAACGTGCACTTTCAACTAGACACTCCACTACTGTTGTTGTACAACTACCTGGAGTCGCTACGCTCTCACTCTACTCCTTCCCCTCAAACCTATATGTGCGCAATCTCTCCGACTGCGCAACCTCTCCTGGCTTTGCCTTATACCTAAAAAAAGGGTACATTATAAAAACACCATTTTTGAAGGTAATAATAGATACATGTCTCATATTTCATTTCATATTTTTTTGGATCATATTGAGGAAAATTTATTTTTATAGGGCTTTTAATCTTGTCAAGTATAAAATTGCAATCACGGGATGCGCACATGATTACAAAATAATTTCTGAATGTAAAACAAACTTTTTTTGTATGTAATTATATTAAAGTAATTCTTATGCTTACACCGAAGCTAACATATTGTTTATTAATAGTATTTTTATGTTTGAAAAACAAAACTGTGTATGGCTTATATAATTATTTTCAAATTTTAGCAATATAAACTCCAAGAAAAAGGTATTTTTTCAACAAAAAAGGTAAAACTTTTTTTTTTTTTTTTTATAGAACTTACTATACACTGTATATCCTGAAAGTTTAATGGGAAAATATTGAAAAGTTTTTAACTAACTTTCGCACAATGTTTCAAAATCACATTTTGAGAAATATGACTTTAAAATTCTCTCTTTGAAAATATTCTTTTTTTAACAACTATTAAGAGTGTCATTTATTTTGTTTTAAAGTGTCCAGAAATAATTAATCTTTAATATACATAAAAAAAAAAAAAAAAAATAAGGTTTAAGAGCCTTCATCAGTCACGCGAAAAAACGCGAAAGCTAATGTTAAGTTTATGGGAAGGTTCTTGCGCGATTTCTCGCTCGCATTTTAATTTTTTTTAAATGATTTTTTTTTGCATAGGATAGTTGACGTTGATCTCTAACGTTGTTAGTTTTTACTTTTTCAATTTTGGTTTCAGTTTTTTTATATAAAGATATTTTCACTTTCAGAATCGGTTCCAACCGGATCCAAAATTTAAAATGTCCGCTTATAAAAAAAAAACTGTAACCAAAATCGGAAAAGTAATGACCCCTTATTGGGACGTTCATAGGTATTATCGTCAGTATTAGCTTTTTCTTAAAATATCTCGCAGATTTACATTTCTACTCATTATTTTATGTATGGTTTCCATTCTCAATCATCAAATTTTAACTAAGCTTAACTCATTCAATTTTACAGTAACTTATTTATGCAGTTTTTTGTTATGTCTTGTCCCAGTAAAAAGAAAAAAATCAAACTGACGAATTTTGTCTGGAGAATTTGCATAAAAATTTGGAATGTATGTCTTTAAGAAAATTATTGGCAAAACTATTTCATTGATATATTTTCCCCCCTATTTTCTATTGAACACTTTTGTAGTTTACATTTACTAATAATCCCTAACAGGCAAGGAAAACAAAATTACAGTGCATTTCAAAATGTTGGGCACCCTGTATATGCTCAAAAATGCCAACAGATTAAAAGAGAATTAGTTACTTCTAAAATTATTTATTTTTGATAATTGTGAAAAAACTATTAAAGCCAATTTAATGTAACTTTTTTCAAATTATGGATGAAAAAATACATAATAAAAAAACTTTCCAATTTACATGCACTCGATATAAAAATGGGAAATTTTCATCCATGTATGCTTCACACTGAATTTAAAATTGTGTAGGAAAGAACTGCGTTTTTTAGTGTAAAAAAAAAAAAATACAAATTTTGAAAATTAAAAATAATTATTAATGGAATTATTACTATTTTTAAACTATGTATTTACAGGGACCATCAAGGTTTAAAATGACGAAAACTGTCTTAAGTTTGATTGTGGATTTGGAAACTTGTAATTAATTTAGACTGTTACTTTTATTTATTTATTTATATATGTTTCATAAAAATAGAAAAATTAATTAATTAATTCTGTACGACGAAATAAAGCTAGCAAAACTAGTGTTACCACGATTTTTAAGTTCAGGTTCCAAAATTTTGAATCGTCATTTCTTTATTATATAGCTTATTACGTTGTCTCTCGATTATACCTGAAAAACAAACAAAAATTTGTAAAACATTAAAAAAGATGTAATAAAAATTCCAATGCCCATAAAAATTATCATTTTTTTTTTTTTTTTTTTTTTTTTTTTTTTTTTTTTTTTGCATTTTTTTTCTCAGATTTTGTTTGTAGAGAATTTAATTTTCTTTATTATTATTAATAATAATTTTTTGCAACTTATTCAAAAGTTATCCTGGTAAAACCTCAGAAGCACAGTAATTCGAGATAATTGAATTTAAAGTTTTTTTCTTCCCAGGTATTACCAGGCTCAATGTTTGCGGCTGATACGATAGTAAATTTAGTAATTTTCCTATCGGAACACACGTACGAAATTCTCAAAGATTCAAATATTATATTAAAAAAGTAATAATAGTGACATTTTTTCATCCTTTGAAACATTTCTTTCACTAAAATTCAGATTTTTTTGCTGGGGGTTGGGGAGTTCCTCTACATATCATGCACATACATTCCAAATCTCTCTCCTTTTTTTTTTTTTTTTTTTTTTCGTAGGATGACTCTATGGGTATGTAAGACCTTCAGTCTTTGAGATATTTTTGACTGATTGTAATTTTTACTTTATGTACATATAAAGTATTAGCAGTTTTACTATCAATAACTGTTAATCACTTTCTTTTATTCAGAGAGATCGATTTTTACCCATATTGCAAAACATAGAAATATTTTAGCCCAATTCCATTTGGTTATTCTTAATCTCAGAAAAGTTTTCAGTCTTGCTTGGATGGATTTCCTGCACTCATGGGTGATACCAACATTAAAACATTTCTCCTATATGAGTTATTGTTTAAGATACACACATGATAGTTCCTCTTTTTATTACCTTTTATGACAAAACCATACATTCCACGAACATTTATCCGTTACACCTCTACTGACAAGGGACCCTACCCAAAAAGTCCACCACGATTTTGATGAAACTTTTGTCTTAGTCAGTACTCATGATATGCTGAAGAATCATACCAATTTCATCGGCAAACGTAAACTTTTAGAATTTTTAAGCATTATTTATTATTAAGTATTATTTTTAAGTTTTATATTTAAGAATTATTTTTAAGCATTATTTATTATTAAGTATTATTTTTAAGTATTATTTTTAAATATTATTTTTTAAATAATATTTATTTAAAGTAAATATGCATGGTTTAAATGTTGATATCTTGAAGAAAAAACCTCGCTTTCCAGAAACCAGTTGATTTTTGTTTCACAAGTAATGGAACCAAATGTGATGAATTTCAAAAATTTCATTTTATAATTTGTGGATTGTGTAATAATTCTGTGTGTTTCACTCATTTCTATACTAATAATAAGTTCTGTGACGATTACGTTGTTTTAAATTATTGGAATAATTTTGAATGAAACATTTGGCGATTTTCATTAGTTTCACCATAGATAATTTACAAATATTTAAAAAAAAAACTGAACCCTGACGATGGCCAATAAAATTCGTATCATTCATCAAGAGTATTTTCTATGATAAAAGTTTCGTATAAATCGGGGTCTATTTTTGTTGTCCCTTATTATTATTATTATTATTATTATTATTATTATTATTATTATTATTATTTCTTTTTTGTATTCCCATACTTCTTTCTGTTATACGTTTTTAGGCATGGATACAATTTTCGTCTAATTAATTCAGAAAAATCAATACCATTTGTTTGCCTGTTGAAAAAGAAAGCAAAGTCATTTAAGAGAAACAACTGCATAAATAATCTAAAATTAGATACAAATAAATGTAAATATATTGCTTGAAGGTGCGTAAAATCATACATAAAACATTTTAAAGCACATTAAAGTCCTTTTAAAAAATTCAAAACGTTTTCAACCGAACTACTTGGCCATCATCAGTGAAAATCAAATTGCTGAGTTGAGTTGTTGTCTCTTCGCGTTTTCTTGCTTGCCCGGAATAAACTATTTTACTTCAAGGGTTTGGAATATAAGGTGGGATGCGAAAGGTCATTCGACATTTCAAGAATAAGTACAGGTTAATCAATGATGTAATGATTCATTCCAGACTGCGTGGATATCATATGATAATACATCGTTACAGACTATTTCTTTTTTAGATATTATTTCTAGAGACTCTCTTATGATAACTTCCTGGTGATTACTTGTGCGGAATATAATTTTGGATCCATTGAAATATACTTTTATAGGTTCAGTTTGTGCTAATCTTGCTAACGCAGTGTGGGTTATATTATTAACTTTTTATAAATGATCTATTTGATGGGTTTATCTCTATTCCATTAAAATTATAGAACACACTTGAATAAGTATATTTTGCTTATGAAAATTGAAACAATCATGTATATTTTGTTTCTAAATATCATTTGTTGGTAGAAATTGCAATATCCGCACTGTAAAAAATATTCTTTCAAACAATAACTTCTCATTATATCGCCATTGTCCGTAGGAAACACAAAAGCACACTATATCCGAGTGTGCGATATAGCCAAGGGCATTCTAAAATTAAATAAGATTTCAACCTACACTGTAAAAAAAATATATTTCCGTATTTTTAGGAATTTTTTCTTTCCGGTGAAAGTGAGTTTGTGAATGTGTCAAAAAGTTTGGATTAGAAAGTATCTTTGACACAGAATGTTAAATTTTCATTTTCTCCAAAGCTGCGGAATTTATTTTTGTTATTACACTGAAAAAGAAAAGAAAACGTAAAAAATGCGAAAATTGAACAGGCAAAATGCGGATTTAGAGTTTAAAAATATAAATAATCTCACAGCCTTTGCGAAAACAACAAATCAACTAAACTTTTAGCACTTTAATAATTAAAAAAAAAAACTGCAAAAATACGTAAGTAAATGTTACTGGAAATCAACGTATTTTTTGTTGCAGTGCGTATTAAAGTGGTGAATAATTTTAATACTACTAAATGTAATGGATTATAAAGTTGTAATTTCCATAGCGCACCCTGCTAACAGTTATTTTACATACTATTAATATGACAATAGGCTAAAGAAAATGTTTTTGAAGACGTTTCGAAAATGTGGTATTACAACAGGATTAAACGTAAACAAACACTTTGAAGTATTTTTTTTTTTATGTTTTATCTCAAATTATTCGTTTCAAAAAGTAATTGTTATTTTGAATTTGTGAGTAAAACATATTATTGACATAAAAGATGATGAAATAAAATCGCAGATGCTGTATAGATAATTAAGCAAACTTTTGTTATTATTATTATTACTAAATGGTGAAGCATAAGAAAAGTCATAATCATAAATTTATAGACATATACTACCATTACAACTAACAGATAATAAGAAAAATCATTTTGTCAGACAAAATAATACTCAGAGGAAAAACATGTCCTATTAATAGAAAGCCAGACCCAACACTCAAACGGGTTAGTTATAAATAAAACGGATTTCTTCTTTCTACAAAAATTGAAATTTTGATAGATAATAACATTGTCATTTTTTATGTATTTGGAAAAATAATTTTTGAAGGTAAAAATATTACCATGGAGCGTTTTCAGTCAAGTATTCCAAGTGAAATATAAAGATTCGAATATATATATATATATATATATATATATATATATATATATATATATAATAAAAATGCAAGCAATTTACTACTTAATATTTTAAAGCAGATATATGATATAACGTTAAAACATAATAACCAACATTGCCTAAAAAATAGTTTTCAACTCATTAATAAAATACATAATATCAATCCGGTAAAATTCATAAAAACATTGGATTTTAATGATTTATTTAATAACATTGATATAAAAGACTTACATAAAACAATGTGTATATTATTTAAAGAATTTAAATCTCAATTAAAATTAAAAGAACATATTTCAGTAAAATTTTTTTAAAACTTTACTAAATTTTACATTGCATAATAATTACATTATATATGACAATATTATCTATAAACAATGCCAGGGAATTCCGCAGGGCGGAACCGCATCTAGTATTCTCTCTGACCTTTACTTATATTATTATGAAAGAAATATAAGTCCGAACAATGATTATGTATTTTATCGCTATATTGATGACATTATCATATTTTATTTCAATGAAAAAAATTGCACATCACCACTCAATTTTTATCCTACTCAGCTTAAATTAAGCGAAAATGATTTAATTAATAATAATATAAACTTTCTTGACTTAAAAATTAATATTACTAATAATTATAAATTAATTTTTGATATTTATGATAAGAGATTTGATTTCCCATTTAAAGTAAATATTTTTACCAATTTTGCTTCATGTTTACATAAATCTGTTTATAAAAATATAATTATCAATTATCTACATCGTATAAAATACTTATGCTCAGATATAAATAAAAACAAAAATATTAGATATATTCGAGATCAAGCAAAAATATATGGATATCCAATTTTTATGATAAATTCAATCATCAACTCTTTTAAATAACATTTATTATATAATTTAAATATAAACATGGTATGTAATAAATTATTGTTTTAGTGTGCGATAACATATAACAAAAGATATAGAAAATAATAATTATAACATACATTATTACAATTATAACATATTAGGAAATTTAATATTTAATATTTGTTTGAACATTATATACACTTTATATAGAAAATTACAAATATAACATACATAATTACAATTATAAGATATTAGGAAATTTAATATTTGATTGAACATTATTTATACTTTGTATAGTTGTGATTGTGCGTTGCCGATCACCTCTGTTTAAGGTATTATTGATGTGCAGTTTTCATACATTTATAAATTAACTTATACAATAACAAATTAAATTATACAATGATAACATGGTGATTATAACTCATATACATATCTATTTGCAATATATATAAATATAAATATATATAGTTTTTATCTTTGTCTATGAATAATTAAAATTAACAAGTATTTTAATTACTGCATTGCATTAATTTGATTGAAAAACAGTAGTAATACTATTAATTATCAATATTATAAATTTTGAGATATTTTGAATTGTTTATGAATTATTTAATTAGATATTTAAATTAATCTATAAATATAAAATATATTTACAATGTAGTATAAATTAAACATTAATTATTTAATAACAAGTCTAATATAAATTTAAGTAGTAGTAAAAATAAAACATTAATTATTTAATAAATGTCTATAATATCAGTGGATTAACACAGCTGGCAGCAAAAACAATTTGAATTAAAATAATATCTCTTTTACATAATATATTCTTGTTAAGAATATCTGAAATGCTGTGCAAGTTGAATTAATTCTGTGTAGATTTATTCATATAGTAGTAATATATTTTATTTGAATTTAAAGTAAAACTACAAGTTAGTATTGTTTTTTAAAGTTTATTTATATAAATAAATCTAATGAAGTGAGTATGTAACTAATAAAGTGGATATTTAACTAAATATTAATTATGAATTATTATAATACCAATAGATGGCGACACTTTACCTTTCAGGTAGTTGTAGATAATATTGTTAATATTATATTTAATTTAACTATAGAGGGAGCTATTGATTGTATATTAATTTTACTTTCAGGAATTAAAATTGGATGGAGTAATATATATTCACGGATATAAATTTGTTATAAGTGTATTAAAACCAGAATTATTTTGAGTGTTTTTGAATCATTTTGTGATTGGGTGTCATCGATGGGGTTGAGTTTTAAAAAAAGTGTGCTCTCAACTTGTCTTACAAATCATTTCTCTCAACTCGACTTAGTAAACATGTATGATGCATTGCCATGTGGATGTGAATATTATGCAGAAGTTGTAACATTTTAAGGATTCTGTATAATTATTGTGAGTAAATATTTAATCTACACTTTACGCGTTCATATTTCCAATTTTATTATTTCAAAACTGTTATCTCGTGGTAATTTAGTGAGGTGTTAATTACAGTTTTTTGGATAATCGATGTGAGTGAAATATATTGTATTTTCTTAATGGTTTTTTATTTCCTATTTAAATATTTCCAAATTTTAATATTTCCAATTGTTGTCTGGTAATAATTCAGTGTACCTGGATGATTCTACTGATCTTAGCATTATGCCAGTAGAATTATGAAACACTGAATTATTATTTAAAACACATGTGGGTGCATCCAGGCTGATGAGTACATGTGCATGTGTTTTTCCATATCCAATTCATATTTAATTCTCATGTGGTCCAATTTTCCATTGTATATGGTTCATATTTAATTTATTAATCCATTTGTATTTACTTAATTGCAACTCCAATTTATAATTTTTTTTTTCCCTTTCTCTATATTTCTTTTTTCAATATTCTTTTGGTATGAGTAAAATTTGGCCAATTACCATTGAAGCATCAGCTATGGTAATATTATGTTTGCACATGTTAATTATTAGCTATGTGGTATTCTGTATACACAATATCATTAATTATCTCTTTGGAGATTTAAGTAGAATAGAACTTGATATGTTTTTTGAAATTCATAGATATTATAATTATATATATATATATATATATATATATATATATATATATATACACATGTTGTATATATGTTGTATATATGTATATATACAACAACACTAACAAGATGACACGATTAAAGATGTTGAAAGTTATGTGTACCTTGGACAAGAAATATCATCAGACAACAGTATCATGAATGAAATCAATAGAAGAATAAGAATGTATGGATTGCTTTTGGGAAGAACAATATTATTTTGAAGAGTAACATGCCTATGCCTCTTTGTTTGAAAAGAAAGGTGTTTAACCAATGTGTTTTGCCTGCACTAACTTATGGAGCAGAAACTTGGACACTAACAAAACGGATGGTTACAAAGATTACAAACAACACAGCGAAGTATGGAAAGATGTATGCTAGGCATAACCAGAAGAGACCGAAAGAGAATAACGTGGATAAGAACTCAGACGAAAGTTTTTGACATCAACGAGAGAATTAAACGGCTAAAATAGAAATGGGCTGGGCACATTGCAAGAAGACAAGACAATAGATGGAGCACAAACACCCTACAGTGGTATCCCAGAGATGTAAAACGACCAAGAAGACGACCTCAAGTAAGATGGAGTGACGAAATCGGAAAAGTGGCCGTTGTTAATTGGATGACTAAAGCACTAGACAGGCAACAATGGAAAAATCTGGGGGAGACCTACATCCAGCAGTGGATTGAAAACGGTTGATGATGATAAATTGAAGTTTGGTATGAGAAATGAATTCATTCAAGTAATGAAATTAGTTGGTTTTTATTCAGAAAACAAAAGTTTTATGCAAAAAATAATTATAAAGGTTTATATTTACAAAATGTCAGTAAACTTTTCCCAAAACCTTTGAAAAGATAACCGAAGGAATATATTTATACATAGAATCAGCAGAAATAGCATATTAATATCCCTGATAAATATTTTAGCATAATTTGCATTTGAAAACGACGATAATAGTTTTCCAGAGCATCTATGCTTTGCTAATATATACCACTATTTCCGAATTGTAATATTCAACTTAATGATACTCAAACAAAAGTCACGTGGTAACTCAGAAAATCGCCGGACGCGAATTTGTTAAGAAGGATATGACAAAAAAAATTAAACAATGATTTCTTTTTGATGAATACTTTTCCATCGACATGCATGATGTATTCTATTAATATTATGCATATTTTTTTACACCACCCCATTCTGGTTGTACAGTCGTCAAGAAAAATTACCCTCCTATTCACTCTGTCGCAAATCATCGTATACAAATGTGACAGGTACCAATCGGTTAGTAATAACAACTACTAATTAATCCCATACTTCATTTTTTATTAGTGAGTCGCGTGCCAATAGAAATTGTGACAAACTTTAAAATTTTCTGCTAACACCCAATTTTGACATTATATTTGGAATTATATTTGCAATCTACGACATTCACAAAGATTCAAACATTATAATAATAATAATAATAATAATAATAATAATAATATTTTTTTTTTCTTCATATCAAATATTCTGTTCCCAACTCTGCACTCTCTAATTTCCCGGCAACGGTTTTTCCAAAACGTTGTCATCTTATAAAGGAGAGACTAGTTTTACAGTTACGAAAGAGGTTGAAAAATATAACTTCTCAAAAGTTCCGTGTACAAGACAGGAATATCGCTGTATAAATATAGAAATCACGTCATTTGATCTCACAGATTTAACGACAGCAATAACGTAAGTTTATTTAGGATAATAATCCAGTGTTGAGAATTGGATATTGGGCAGCGATAAAGGGGACGCCATGTATATTGCCCTCTAGAGTTAAAAAAAAGGAAAAACTTCTGGTTAGTTGATGACGTTAGCAGTAGATTCCTAATTCGTATTGATTAAGCAGGTGTCTGTACGCAGGCATTTCTCACGGGATCCTGTTTTTGTGAAATTGTGAACAGCTTTTCACATTTGTGAAAAGTCTAGTCATAATTTTGTGGGTTGGGTTGAGTTGGGTTGATTATTGACGGCCAATTATCTACACTTAGGATATAGGCCCGGGGGGAGTGCCCTCTGTGTGTGGGGGGGGGTCATTCTAAGGGAACCTAACCCGTATTTACGCATGGATAAATCCACGGCTCGAAGAAAATCACGAAAACTCCAAACGATTAGGCCGACGGGCGCGATTGGGATCGAACCCAGCACCTCCCGTCTACCAGCTTCGATAGCAGAACCTCTCAGCCACTGGTGGGGCCATAATTTTGTGAATTTGAAATGATCGTTATATTCGGGTTCCTGTTTATACATATTTAAGAATATATATGTAGTATGTAAAATACATATTTTCTTTATATGTGTAAACGTGACAGGTCAGTTTTTACTTTTAATTTTATCGGCCATTTAAAGGACCCAGTTTCTTCCTATACAAATCCTTGTTATGTACAAATAATATTACTATGTCCCAAGGAAAAAATTCACAGGGGGAGAAAATAAATCTATTTAATACTTAGAAATTTTGCCATCGAAAATTTCTCACGCGTTGCATTCGTAATATTTCAAATTTGAATTGCTTAAAAGGCGTATAGCCAACAGAGTAGAAAAGTATCCAAGACGTGAATCGAACCCGGGTCATCAGTATAGCGCACTGACGTTCTACCAACTGAACTACTTGGAATGGTACCCGGCCTAGCACTTCTCACTATCACATGTTGACAAAGCTACAAGATGAAAAGACACAAGGGAAAAATTAGCATGGAGAGGAAATAACTGGACAAAAGGGTTAAGTTTAACTACACATAACAAAGGAAAATTTCGGATTGTTCAGTCTTTCTGTATGTAACAGTTCAACAGTAGTGGAATTGAGATTGAAGATTTTAAACGAGGGGGGGGGGGGAAGGTAGTTGTTTAAAAGCCTTATAATGTTTTTAAAAAGCTGATTTTTATCTCAAAGACTTGTTTGTATGCTCAGCAGAAAAATGCATACTCTTAGAAATATGCAGTCGAACACTTAATCCTTTATGCTCCGGCAAAAGTTTTAAGTACTATTAAAGAAAATTTAAATAAAATTTATTTAACCCGTCAATAAGTAAATGTATATTTTTCTTTTCATACAAAAATCATTGCTGGATCACATTTAAAAAGCACAGCAAAGCAGTCGAAGCTAAATATTTTTAAAGCGATGATTTTCTCAACCATTTACATGGAACAACCTTTTCCCTTATTAATATATATATATATATATATTTGAAAAATTTGCACCTGCGAAATTTTTTTCATTGACAGATAGAATCACAATACAACTATTTATATTTTTTTCATAAGCATTGTGAGATGTTTTTAACAGTATTTTTTGTTAATTAATCTCATTATTTCTCTAAATAGTTTCCGAAACGAGCAATAGCTACCGATTTATTGTTTAAATGAAAAAAAACCTTATTTAAATTTCATATTATCGTATTTTTAAAATATCTCCTCGGAAAATTAATATTTTGAACTTCTGTTTTCTTTGTATTGTTCTTAAAGAATGTCTCTTTTTTTCTCAGTTGTCAATTTTTTTCTAAAATATATACTTAATTTTACATGAAATGTTAAAATTGTATTCAGTTTCACTAAGATTTTAACACATAAAACTATAAATTCAGCACATAGTTTAGAAATATTTTGATAACTAAGAAAAAAAGAGACATTTTTTAAGAACAGTACACAGGAAACAGAAGTTAAAAATATTAATTTCCCGAGGAGATATTTTAAAAATACGAATGCATCCTACGCCCACTGGATTAACATTAGCGAGGGGACTCGGGAAGTTTACTGACGAGCAGCCTTAAGGAAGATAATTATTGGGGTGGAGCAATTTTTTGATTCATTATCTGAGGCATAAAGGATTAAGAGGATGCTTCACCGAAACATGTTTTCCGGACTTTGATCCCGAAATCCCATAACCAATGATAAAATTCAATTAATTGTTTACTTATTATACCTCGTATTATTAGGCGGAAACGGTTTTCATCATCAGGAAGCAGACGTAAATTGATCATGTAGTTCGTTTTTAAACTTTGTATATTTGATTTTTAAATGTGGAGAAAAAAACTGATAATCTGTGGAATTTCTGCTTGTAAAATGTACAAATTACATCATATTAAAAAAAAAGGGAAGATATTGTTTTAAAAAACACACATCATGAAGAATTTACGTGTACATACCGATGGTGAATGCCGTTTTCGAATATTTATTTATATTATGTAATGAGTAATCACCCCATTAATCTTTCCCTTGGGATTTCGCTTATCAGAGATAAAAGGTGAAACAGCCCCTTTACCTCTTCAGACATAAGGTACCCGAATGGGAACCCCTATTCATATCCTCCTAAAAACTAAACTGTTTGATTCTTTTACATTTTTACTTTACTTCTATACAGCTGAATGTTTTTTTTGCTTTAGGGCAAAACCAACAAGTAGCAGCACTGACGCTTATTTCCTGTTAAAATAAATGTAGTTTTCATCTGAGTTTTCAAAATGCTTTCAAAACAGCATGGCCAAGAACGTAAGAAATTTTCAGAATTATTTAACCTAAACCGTTTATCAAAAAAAAAAAAAAAAAAAAAAAAAAAAAAGGATTTATAGATATTAGGAATTTATTTAAAGTCCATAAATCTTTTATTGCATAAAATTAGACTATTGATAGTTAAATTGATATTTTAAGGGGGCTTGTAATTTTTTTAGATATTTTTGGAAGCTAAATTACCAGACCCCTAAGGTATCAGCTCCAGTAAAAAAGGTCCTTCCTGTCATCTAATGGTTTTATTTTGTTTGTTCAAAAACAAAGAATGCGTATGTCTAGTTTTATTTTAACTTCAGGTCTCAAGAAAATAAATAATCGTAAATTATTTCCCCCATAGGATTAACATTAGCGGGCGGGTGTTTTCTCCTGAGTGCGAATCATCTTTTATGAATTGGTACATATTGTTTGGTGCTGCCATCTACAATGAATACATTGAAAAAGTAAAAGTAACATCCTTTAAAATTGTACTTGCGTTAAGGTTATATATCTAAAAGTTTGAAGAAATAAATTTCATTTTAACCTAGTTCAAACAAAAAAAGTTACTTTTATGTGAAATTAAAGAAGTAACATTGTTCATAAAAATATTTTACTGAAGTAATTCACTTGATTACTATGTCGTGAAACCATTCTTTAATTTTAATAACAAACATAACCAAAACTCGTTTTTTAAACTTTTTATGGGAATGTATATTTAGAATGAGTATTGTATAAAAAGTAGAATTAAAAAGAAAAATTTATTACACACGTAAAACGTCTTTTATGAATTGTAATCCACTTTTTGTTGCTGCCACATAGAATGAATAAATTGAAACAGAAAAAAGGAAAAGTACTTCCTTGTTATAGGAAAAATATGAATTTCTTAAATCCCCTATCACTATAATGCATGCATGAGGGCTAGAAATAACAACTACAACTAAACATCAGGGGATACAGCTGACTTTTTGTAAGAATCTCTAACAATAAGAAGTTACAGCGTTTTTAATATAACGCGGGCATGAGAGCTTTATGCCCATGAAAAGAAAGAAAAAGAAACACTGGATTCAGCTAACTAGACGGCTTAATTTGCGCCGGAGCCCATCGGAGCTCCGGTACTTCTCTGTTTTTAGTAAAAATTTAAATATTGTCCAGAATTCAACGGAGCTCATAAACACTGCGCTCCGGAGCCTAGTGCCATAACACTTCCGAAAAAGAGATCCTAAATTATCCTTTCCTTTCCCTCTCCATCTCCAATCTTTTGTATCAAACCACTTATAAGTGACGTAATGTGTCGCTCCCATAAGAGATGGAGATGAAACGGTCTCGATTTTTATATCAGTCTTCGGATTTGGGCAGGATCGAGCTCAATCTGTCATAAATTCAAAATTTATTTATTTCCATTTCAAATCATTTTAATGCTATTTTGATCAGAATAAAGAGTAAACAGAAATAGTCTTTTATTCTGCAGAGCTGTGAACTATTCATTTTTTGTGTTAACACTATTGCCGAATCATAATCCTGATCTTATTGAATCACAGAATTCTGAGATTAAATAACATTAAGGTTAGGCAAATGTTTCAATTTGGAAGTAGTAATAAATAAAAAGTGGAATAGTTTATAGCTAAATATACGCAGGTAGAAGTATTTAAATTTTTTATTTCGCTAAATAAAAAACCAATGCTTTAAATTTTGAAATAATGTATCAAATATAAATATGCAGATTGGAATGGCGGCGGAGGGGAGGGGGCTACGAGTGTTAGTACTGCAGAATATTGGGGCTCTGGTACTTTTTTTCTTAGAAATTAAGCCCTGGCTAACTCGTTGTATTGGAATATCTAAAAGTATGAATTTCATTAAACCACGATCCTTATAACGCATATTAAAAGAATTCATATAATATAAACTGATAATATTATTTTAAACTGTTCTTTAGAATTTAATTAAATATATTGAAAAAAAAATTCACTTTTAAAACTGGATCTTACCTCAGGTCTAAAGAACAGGAAATGAGCCACCACACAATCATAACTGACCTACCTTAGAACAAAATTTTAAACAAATGCTAACGTAATATTCCTTTCCCCACATGCAAAATAAATGGAATTATCCACTTAGTGGGAGAAAGAGTGAAATTGCAGTGCTAGTAGCGCTTTCTACAACACTACACTGTAGTGCATCTCTCTCGAAAAAAGTGGATAAAGTAAACTTCATTTTTATTTCAAACGCAGAGAGTAGAAGTTGTTGCCATAAAGGTTCACGTACGTTAGTTTAAATCGAAATTTTTTATGTGATAAGTACTAAATATGGCCATTTGTAATTTCTAAAAAATTCAGTTACTTTAATGGAGTGTTTATGTTATTTTTACAGTATTACTGTTATGTCTTTATAGATTTGTCACACTATCTAAACCAGGCCTGGAAATTTGGCCTCTGCTTTATTCTGAATTTATACCGGAAATTTCTAAACACGAATATTTGCTTTAATTAATCACTAAATGCCTAGCATTAAATAAAACAAAAAACAGCATTCGGAATTTCTGAATAAAAAGAAAGGCTACACCATTAACCCTTGTTACATACTTGGCAACTTCTAATTATTCTTCTGTAAAGTGTGTGTTAATTTGGTCTACGTTAAGCATATTTCGAACCAGATTTTTTTAAAGGAATAAAATTAAATATGCTACATTTGAATCATAGAATTAAATAATGATATATGAAATAAATTTTCTGGTTTACGATTAAAATTTTACTGCATTACTCAATGTTACAGGACAAGAATGAAATAAATAAAAGTTTTTTTTTTCAGATTTACATAGGACGATTTTCAAAAATTAATTTTGATCTTTTTAGATAGTAAATTATATACTTTTAATTATCTCAACTCGGCAGTTGTTATCTAAGATGACAGAAAAATACAGAACGGGTAAATGCAAATGTCAGAATATCATGGAACTAGTAAATAAATGTTTGGGGGCCATACAAAACACCATGGCCATATTTGAATTAATTTTGATTAGATTTCACAAAAATATTGAATGCACTCATACAGACCTGTAGAATAAACAGTTATTGAGAAACAAAATTGGGTTTTCTTTAATAGTGTTTGAAATTGGTCTAAAATGGGTTAAATTATGCAAAGATTACTATTCTGAAAAATGGTGGATATTTTTAATAAAAAAAAATTCTGTAATTTGAAAAGAAAGGGCTAAATATATTTTCATGTCCGATTGATGCACTTTTATCTTATTCCATTGGTTCATTTTACGTTTTGTAAGTCTGAGATAGTAAATGCTGTTTAAATGAATTATGAACATTTTTTGTGATTCTAATGAACGTAAAAAGTAATATCATGATTTAAGCTATATTCAAAAGCCTGATTCGATTAACCAGTGATTCTAATGAGTGGCGACTAATGGACTACTATCAATACCCCCCCACCCCCCCCCCCACCCCCCTACCCTTCGCCTGCTAGATCCGAATTCTGGCTGCAACTGATTTTCATGCCAGATTGATGCAACTGAGTTTTAAAATTTCTAAATACAAGAATTTAACTTTGTGAATTTCGAATTTGGTTAATAAAACTTCTTGCTTACACATGTTCACATAAAGCTTTTTTCACTTGGAAAAGGTTTGGCATTCCAACTTTTTTTATTACTCAATCTTTTCTGATTTTAGGTGTGTTCGTAATTATATAAATACGTAGCACCTATAGTCGTCGTGTTCCGGTCCGTCCGTCTGTCCGCATATAACAGCACAAAAACTACCCAACGAATAGTTTGAAATTTAATATATATGCGCTCCAGAATTTTGTCGCGCCATTTCAAATTTTATGGAAATCGAATCAAAACTTAAAAAGATATTAACAAAAGTTTTCTTCATTCTATTAAATCCTATCATACGTAATGAATTCAATGATATCTGATGATAGGTAATGATTCTAGGTTGCCGTGGTCATAACGTCCTATTTAAGATGGAGTCCTATTATTTCCGTATTACTGAATTTAAAAACCAAATTTGTTTACTAAAATTGTTTAACTATAGCACTCCTAATCTACCGGTAGTTTTTTGAATATATGGTTCCGGAGAAATAGATATTAAATGGAAAAAGAATCTAAATGTGGATTTAAAATTCTGAAATTTTCAAAGCAAGATTTAAGTTTGACATTGGAATTTTCCGTAAATGTAAAGAAAATATAAAATGTTGCCAATTTAAAATGTACTTATTTTATTATAGAAATTAACCATATCATAATAACAGACGATATAATTCGTTTTTACAGTGAAATAATAACGATGATTTTTTTTTACATTTATTTGTATTGGATATTTACGCATAGTATAATTTTAATGTAACAGAATTTTACTGAAATGTTTGTAAAAGTGTATTGAAACTTAATTTCATAAAATAAAATTAATAACTATGCTATAAAAATCTGCACATTAAATAAATTTTGCAATCATGTATTTTTGCATAAGTTTACAACAGCTATTGCACCAAAATCTGAATATTTTAAAAATTAATTTTAATAATTTTTTATTTACACGGTTTTATTCGAATCTTACATAAGTTAATTCATGTTCGTAAAGATTGAATTTTGTAATAGACATTTCTCTCATTTCCTGATGTGTTGGAGTTCTGGAAATTATGTACAGTTATGTGTTCCCGATGACACTATAATACTTTAATCTTTTCAGAACTTAATTATTAATTAAGAAATATTTTTTAATTAAATTTTGATTATATGTTGAAAAACAAATTTATGGAAAGAGTTTCGTAAGATGAGTCCATAAGGCCGAGCGCGGTTAGCATAGTCGGTAAAAACATTAGTCGTTTAACCCTTTGGTCCAGAGTTCGATTCCCTGTTCATACGGCATGTTTCGAATTGAAACACTCTACTTTTATTTACATAGAAACAGAAAGACGATCTGTTCACTGCTAATGTTCATTTACATTAGTTATATGATTTTATGATAAATAAAAACAACGCCTTTTTTAGGAACTAAAAAGCAGAAATAAAACAACATTACAGAAGTGAATATAAAACATCACATAAATAAAAATTATTTTTTAATTAAAACTTTGGGGATCAAAGCAATAAAAATAAACGCATGAGCCACTGATAGTAATGCAATAAGGAAATTCAGCCACAAATCGTCATAAGGAAAAAATTCCGAAACATTTTATAAAAAATAAAAATATATATTATGAATGTGATAAAATTGCAATTTTCGCTGAGTATTGCTAAAACTGTCTAAGGCTTTTACTATATTAATGATTATGAGATTAAATATTAGTAATGTTGGAGTTTTGAACCAAATTTACGGATACCACAGCGCAGGAAAGAAAAAAAACTGCCGTACTGAGACAACAATTGCTGATAACCCAATATGTAATTAATTTATCGGAAAATGAAAATCATGAACCCCCAAAACTAATCAGGAAAGTGCCTAGTCACAATGAACCTATAAAAAAAATTTGAAGCAAAATGGTTATTTCTGTCAAGAGTTATCGCCTTACGTACATACGTATATACGTACATACGTACATACAGAACCAGTGGGCACACTGAGGCTTTGATAGCCTGTGAGCTAAAAAATGTTCGACTGCTAATCACTTCAATAATCATACCTGCAAGTATCATTCTTTTACATTTAAAAAAAGAATTAAAAAATTTCGCGTTGTTGAACAAAGGAAAACATTATTTTGCGAACCTCCTTCAATTATTTTCCTTCAAGAAACCATTTAATAAGATGCCAAAAGATATAATAAAATACTCAAATAATAATAATAATAAATAGTTCAAAGCGTACCCGTTCTCTCATCTGCACTTTAGCATATATGGTAACTGCATATAGTAGTATTTCAGGTATAAGGATTATAAATATTAACCCCTTGGGGACGAGCAACACGAATACGTGACGCATAAGATGCTCAGAATCCTCGATTATTCCCACCAGTTATTATTATTTTTTTTGTAAAGTTTTGGATATCTAATCATAGCATTTTTACGGTTCAATTAGGTGAAAATTTCTCATTTGTAAAACCGGTGGTAACAGATGAAAAATTCTGTAAAAGACGCTCGTCGCGAAGGGGTTAAGAGGTGGTAGAGTTTAGAGTAAACTTCAACAAACAAATTTTCTATAAGATACCAGCTGTTGCCACCCATGTAATCAGCCGAAAATAATAGGGTGTCTCCCATTCAAACTCTGCTTTCTTTTCAACTTAAAAAATAATAACGAAATTTATATGCAACTTTCAACTCTTACCTTGTTTTTGTGACAACGATGATATTAAAGTAATTGCTGGAAGAGCACAGAAATTCAGATATCTAGAGATTTTACTGCGTCTTCCGAGAATGGGAGTACAAAAAATAAATAAATAAATAAATAAAAGCCACTGCTAGCAATTTTTCAGAAATTGCTTATATATGTAGACACAGTTACATTGTTACACATTATAAAATTTAATGGGGAACGCGATAGCAAATAACTTTTGAATGGGAAACCAAAGTCGCAACCCATTTACTAAGTCAAAAATACAGGGTACCTCACTTCAATTTGAATTATTTTTCTCCTGAACTTTATAATTAATAACGATATTTTAAATAAATTTTCAATAGACTTAATTCGCTTCTCGCTGTAAGTGAGAAAGAAAAGTGCTGGACTTTATATTATATTTTTTTGACATATTTATTTACAAATTTAGTATGAAAGCAAGTAATCTTTCACAAATTTACGTCAAAATTGCCTTTTTCAGCGCGATTTTTACATCCGACATTCAGGGAAATGCTGTCATAAAACAGCAAGCGTTTTAATTCAAGAAGTTCTCTGTAACTCTATTGAATCCTTTTACGATTTTTATTTTGGTAAAATATAAGCGTGTTCAAAATTGTTTTGTTTAAAAGCTTTAAAAGAACCTTGCTAAATATCATAAATATTTCGGGAATATTTGGTTTCTGTGAATAAGGCAAGGTAGAATGCATTTTGAACTTGAATGTACGTAATTAATATTATACATAAATAGTTTTTAGGATTACCTACATATTTCTGCCCTTAAATGAATTTCTTATTTTAAAAATTACTATAATTATCTCCCCCCCCCCCCCCGATAGGTATTGAGAACTTTCAAGTTTTCAAATAACAGAATAAGGCAGGGATTAATCAAGCTACCGCTGGTTCTGCAAACAATGACAACAGTTACCGCCCATAATGGATATCTATGTTCCATAATTTCCGAGAAAGTTAAAAAGGGAGGGGGGGGGGGGGTTACACATGACATTTTATGAAGTCTCTATATTTTGACAAGATGCCATATGCCCACTCTAAGGCGTTGACCTTTGACAAGATAATCCCTTGAGAACTAGTATCACAATAGAGAAGGTGTTTCATTTTAAATTGGAGAAAGAATGCGCTTGTCAATTTTAGATTTGGGGGTTCTATTCACACATATGCAACCTGTTTAATCCCTTATTGCTACTAATAAAGAAATTTGTGGATACCTTGCAGGCCTTTGGCTAAAACTTTAGTCTTAGTAAATTCAGTGATTTGTGAAGTCGTATTGTTCGACGGTCATAATTAAAATCTGTAGTTGTGTTGGTGGTGAATATTTTTACATTTAGTGCAACGTTTTGACTTGTGTGGTGTATTGTTTCATTTTCAAGAAATTTTTGTGCATCGATATGGATTACTCCCGTTTTGCTAGCATGTTTAGACCAAATCCTGTCCGTAAATACGGACTTATACCAACTGAGAAGAAAGAAGATTCAAGATTTAAGAACATTTTCGGTAAGTCGCACACTTTGTTCCATTATCTCTGTTTCTTTTTCTTTTATTTACTAAATATTTTTCTTAATTTAACATATAATAATGTGGTATATTCAAATGTCAAGATATGAGTATGAAATTATTTACATGTTATTAATACGCTGTTGTTCTTTTGATTCAAATGTTCAAAAATCATAATTTTCTTAAATGAAATGTATAAAATGAACAATAATTCACTTTCATTAGTCTCAAACAGAGCTTCGCATCTTTTTTTTTTAATTCTAGATTGTTTTTAAAAATTGGTAAAATGTTATAACTGTGAAATAGAAATGATGTCGAAATTTTCCGTTTTGTATGATACTATAATGTATTGAAATTGCGTTGATAAATTAAATAGAATCTAACAAATGCTTTTTTTTTTTCTTTATGCTGCAAATATTTTATTGTTTTGCCTCGAAAGGGGAAATAGTTCAATCTTTTACTTTTTTAACTTTATTCAATTAAACATTATTGTATATTACATTGGCATATGAAAAGTTAAAAATCCTACTATTTATATCCTTTTAATCTCATTTTTTATACCATTTTTATCATTTTAAAAAATAACTTCTATATGTATGATTGCTTTTGAAATTTTAATGATATAAAATATATACATATTAACATTATCTTATATAATTTAAGCTACGTATTTTTAATTTATTAAACATTTAAAAAAAAAAATCTCTAGAAAGTATATTGCTATTATTTTAATTAGAATATATAGTATTTTAATGCATGTTTAAGAAAATTTTTGCATGTATTGCTGTGCAAATAGTTGTTTTTATAATGTTTTAAAATTCTAAATATTAATATACTGCACCCTTGGGAAGGCTGTTATAAGAAATTTTATACTTGTATTAGAAACTTTCATAACTCATTTTTGGGGGACCAGAGATTCATTAGTTATTATTATTGTTGAATAATAGAAAATTAAACAATCTGTCAAATAAATTTAGATTTAATTAATTGGTAAATTCTAGATGTATAACTCCGGTGAAATATCAAAAAAAAAAACGAAAAAAAAAACGATAATTACTAGTTTTAAAGATTTTATTCTATTCATTGTTGCATTTTCAGCGTATATAAGCAACTTTTTCAAATATTTTTAGAATGAAATTGAGTATGTTTTATTTATTTTTTTTTTTTTTTATAAAATGCATATTTGAAAATATGAACTTTAAAATATGACTGTGTAAAATATGTTATTATAATATAACTGCTTCATCTTAAACAAATAAATAAAAGTAAGGATTTCAGAAATCTACTAGAAGAATTAAGATTATCCGAAGACATTTTCTCCCGTACACTCCCGTAAACACACAATTCGGCATTTCATTCATATTTTTAAAATTTAAAAATTTTATAATTGTTCTGAATTTCAATTCAATTACCCAAATTCCTGAAATCAATATAACGTATTTTTGTGAAATATTTTTAAAAAGTGTCCAAGAAATTCTTTGCCTTCTAACTTTAAAAAAAAAAAAAAAAAAAAAAAAAAACTTTACAATTTGTTGAATTTCACTACAAACAACATTTTCTGTGGACATAACTGTAATTTTAGACTTAACATGATGTGCCTATCTTAATGTAATTTCGGACCAAATTTTTTTTGACGCCTTCCCAAAACTGCATTAGATTTGCCGCGAAATTTTAATTTAAAAAAATTGTAATATATATAGCCAATTACTTTTTTTAAAATATCTCAAAATTAACTGATTTTTAAATGAGAGACTACTAAATATATCAAGCTTTTTTTCCCTTTTACGAAAACTTTGACACTGAGATACATTATAATTTTTTCAATGTTACTCATAAAAAAACTATAACCATCTTTTTTTATTGTTATTAAATATAGACACAGTGTACTACAGTTCTCAAAATTATACACTTAAATAATGTCTTATTTATTGGCTCCAAAATTATTGAATATAAAATTTTGTATTTCAAGAAAATAAGTTTCATATTCTGTCATTTTATTAAAAAAGCATTTGTTTAACGCAGGTTTATGTATGTTGTTACTAAAATCTTATTTCTGCAAACCTCCCATCTTTTCTTAGAATTGTATATATAATGGTCTATAGAAGAGTTGTTTAAAATTTTAGCTATGGAAACTAGTTACTTATTTAATTATTTTCGGAATTTAAAACATTTTTTGCCGAATTTTTTTAACTGGAAAAGTGCAATAAATCAAATTCAATTCCATTATAATGGTTTTGTCATAATATGAAATATATATCAGAAAGTTCCCCAACATTTGCGATTTTCAACCATACATTTTTATTTAAATTACTACTAAATCTGTGGATTTTTGAAAAACATTTTTACTACTTTTATGGAATAGTAATCTTTGTCTTATTTAAATATAGAATTTTTAATGTAAATGGAGTGAATATTTACGCAGTGTATTTTCAATAATTCATAACATTAAAAAAAAAAATCTCTAGAAAGTATATTGATATTATTCTAATGCTACTTAAGTAGAATGTAGAATTTTTTATACATGCTTAAAATAACCTTTGGATATATTGGTGGTAACTAGTTGTTATTTTCAGTATATTTTAAATTCTAAATATAATATATTTTATACTTGGGAAGGCTGATATAAGGAATATTTATACAAGTTATCGATTTTTAGAAAATTAATCGCCTTTCATTATTGAAAATGTTTAGGTCTAAAAAATTAACGAAAGATATCTTCTAGAACAATTAAAATGAACCGAAGACATTTTCTTCTGTAAACATACATTTTGACATTTTATTCACATTTTTTAAATTAAAAAATGTTATTAGAGTTCAGAAATTTATGTCAATCACCCGAGCTCTTGAAATCAATAGCGTGTACTTTTGTGAAATATTTCTAAAAAGTTCCCAAGAAACGCTTTTGTTTCTAACATTTTTTTAAATGTAACAATTTTTTTAATTTCATTACAAACAAGGTTTTCTTTGAACATAACTGTAATTTTATACTTAACATGATGTGCCTATCTTAATATAATGTCGGACCAGCTTGAGAAAAACTTTAAATTTCTTTTAATGCCTTCACAGGTTTACATCAGAATTGCTGCGAAATTTTAATTTAAAAAAATTGTAAAATATCTAGCCAATTACTTTTTTTTAAATATCGCATAATTAACTGTTTTTAAAACCAGTTTACGTAACTGATTTAAACCAGTTTTTTTTTTTTTTTTTTTGGAGGGGGGATTGTTTTTAAATTTAGACACAGTGTATCACTGTTCTCAAAATTATACGTGTGAATAATCTCTGATTTATTGGCTCCTAAATTATTGAATATAAAATTTCATATTTCAAGAAAATATATTCTTTATATTTTGTATTATTATCTTTTTATATTTCTTTATAGAAATATTAGTTTTATATTCTATCATTTGATTAAAAAACTACTTGTTTAATGCATGTTTATATATATTTTTACTGAAATTTTATTTCTGCAAAACTGTCATCTTTTCAAAGAATTGTATGTATGATGGTCTGTAGAAGAATGGTGTAAAATCCTAGCTCTTAAAACTAGTTGCTTTTCAATTATTTTTGGAAGTTAAAACCTTTTTTATCCAAATTTTTTAACTGGAAAAGTGAAATAATTCAAATTCAATTCAATTTTAATGGTTTTGTGATAATATGAAAAACAATATATATATCAGATAGTTACTTTTCCTTCTTTCTTTCTTTCTTTTTCTTTCTTACTTTTTCTTTTTTCTTTAACATTTGCGATTTCCAACTATGTCTATTATTTATATTACATTTATATTGCTACCCAATGTGTCGATTTTTTTGAAATTTTTACTACTTTTATCGAATAGTAATCTTTGTCTTATTTAACTAGAATTTTTGCCTTAATTAGAGTGATTAATTGAAGCAGTGTGTTTTAAATTATTTATAACATTTTTTGAAAAATCTCTAGAAAGTATATTGCTTTTATTCTGAATCTACTTAAGTAGAATGCAAAATTTTTTATACGTGCTTAAAATAACCTTTGGATATATTGGTGTTCAAATATATTGGTATATAACTTTAGTATATTTGAAATTCTAAATATTGATACATTGTATACTTGAGAAGGTTGATATAAAGCAGGGTTGTAATTTTAACCGGTCAAAACTGATTTTGACCAGGACACTGGATAAAAGTGGTTTTAAGCGTCCAAAATTGGTCAAAAGTGGTAAAAAATGGTCAGAACTGTTACAAATAGTTTTAAATAGTCTTAATTATAATTATTATTTTTTGCAATTAAAAATATCTTAATAAGTAATAAAAGTAACAGTGCAGTTAAAAAAGTACACTGACAAGTTTATGAGGTTCATTAGTAAAATATGCTTATACAATACAATAAGTGTTAAAAAAGGACTATGCAATTGTAAATGTATAATTCAGTTGTACTTAAAAACACAAAACATGGCACATATGCTGAATCCTGTCTGCATGGGTAAAGGTATTGATGAAGAAAAGAAAGAAATAGCAAGACAGTGGTTACATGATAATATTGATCTTACGTTTTTGCCTCTTGTGATTGCATTTCAAGCAGAATCCTCACCATATCCAAAATCCTATTTTTCTGAAAGTGTAAAAGATACAGTTGGACCCGATGTCTGGTGGGTGGACAGCAATGAAGAAGATAACAGACATTGATATAAAATTTGTTGAATTCACATGACATCTAATAAACTGTTGTGCTAGCTTTTCATCAATAGAAAGATTATTTTCTAAGTTTGGAATAATCCAAAATAAATTACGAAACCGTCTAAGTTTAGGGACAACTGTAAAACTTGTTACTTGTAATCATTTTTTTAATTAAACACAAATTACATAAAAACATAAAAGAGCTTGTGTAAAGAATAATTAAAAATATTTGTATTGTATCTTGGTGTTATGCAGGGCTTGCAGCGTTCCTAAATTTTTCTACCTTTGCTACCACTATTTTAAAACAAAACTCTTCGTGGTATATTCCTTTAACGTCTGCAATAGAAATATACAACAAAGTTTACCTTTTTATAATAGTGGTAGCAAAGGTAGACAAATTTAGGAACGCTGCGAACCCTGTGTTATGTTATTTGTGTTATGACTTTTTTTTTAATTTGGTGTTTGCTGGTGTTATGTTATTTATAATATATTTTTAACAAATGTTAACTTAGTTTTAACATGTGCTAGTAAAATATATTTGATTAGTATTAAATAAATTGAATATTGAATTTCAGTGGTCAAAATGGTCAAAATTGATTTTGACCGGGGCGGTTTTAACCGGTTAAAACCGCTGGTTTAAACCGCCATGGTTAAAACCGATACAACCCTGATATAAAGAATATTTATACAACTACTTACACACGTATTAAAATTTTTTTTTTAGGAAGGGTGGGGGGGGGGGGGGGAGATAAAACCTTCGAGGTTTGCTATTAACTGATTGCTATAGTAGTTTGTAAGTTGGACAATAATAATAATAATAATAATAATAAACTCTCTGTCCAAATAACTTTAGTTTTAATTATTAATACATTTTAAATTAAGAAATCAGATAAATATTTTAAATTTCAAATATGAATAACGTACTAGTTGAAAAAAGTTTCCATTATATTGATTTTTACATTAATCGTGTATATAAGTAAATTTTTGAAATATTTATATAATAGAACACAGGGATTTCTTTTCTGAACTTGTTTTTTTTTTTTTTTTGTTTGTTTTTAATAACACACTTATCTTAAAATATGAGCTTTAAAATATAAATGTTTAAAATATGCTATTATTATAAAACTTCTTAAAAAAAAATCTGTGGTATTTAGTGTTAATTTTTTTTTTCATCTGATACATTGCCGAAGGTTATATATTATAACAATTAAAATGATACGAAGACATTTTCTCTCGTACACTCCCTTACACATTACAATTTCACATTTCTTTCACAATTTTAAAATGATATCAGTGTACACTCTCCAGAAATTTATGTCAATCACCGAAGCTCTTGCAATGAATATCCCAAATTTTGCAGTTAGTTCTGAAATATTCCTAAATACTGCCCATCAGAATTGTCACGAAATTTTATTTAAAAAAATCGAAAATTATATTGCCAATTTCTTTAAATAATATACATCATAATTAATTGCTTCTTAACTGAGATATTAATAAATAGATCAAGTTTTTTTTCCCTCTTTTACGAGAACAACTTTGACACTGACATATATTATAATTTTTACGCTACTAATTGGAATAAGATGTATAAACTGTTTTTTTAAATTTTTTTCATTATGTTTAATTTTAGATCCAATTTGCAGCAGTTCTCATTATTATAATGTCAAATTAATAAATTCTACATGTATAATTTAGGTGAAATATTTTTAATTTAAAAAATGAGTAAAGTTAATAATTAGTTGGAAAAAAGTTTCCATTATATTCACTTCTACGTTTATCGTGTTCATAAGTAACTTTTCAAAAATTTATATAATAGAAAAAAAACTTTTTTTTTTTTTTTTTTTTTTTAAATGAAATACGTATCTCAAAAATTGATCTTTAAAATATACCGTTTTATATAAAAACTAAAAAAAGTATAGCTTTCAGTATTAAAAATTTTTGCGCAAAATTTCGCTTTTCTTTTACACTTTTAAAATTTACTCTTTGTTTTTTTTATGTTAACATTTTTTTTTAAATTCAATTCACACAAAATTTTCAGTGAACCTGACGGTAATTTTAACCTTAACATGATGTGCCTATCTTAATGTAATGTTCTACCATTTTTAGAAAAAATTCAAATTTCTTTTGAAGCCATCATAAGCTTGTGTCAGAATTGCAACGAAATTTTAATTTTAATAAATGGTAAAATATAGTTTCCGTTACTTTAAAAAATATCTCAATTAACTGCTTTCTTAACTGAAAAATTAATAAATATAACTAGTTTTTTTTCGCTATTACGAGAAGAACTTTGACTCTGAAGTATATTATAATTTTTACAATGCTGATTAGAAAAAAAGTTTTAACAGTTTCCTTTCCTTTTTTTTTTTTTCTTCCATTTTCTTTAAACCTGAAAAATAAAACAATTCAAAATCAATTCATTTATAATGGTTTTTTAATAAAATGTATTGGGACGTTTTTTTTTTTTTTTTTTTTTTTAATATGCTTTATACAGAAGAAAGTATACTTCATATAGTATTGTAAACATATATATAAAATGAATGAACATAAAAATTGTTGAGATGCAGTTGCGATATTGAAATTTAAATTAATTTAATCAATATCAATTTGGTTACGTTAAAAATAATGGAAAACATTTTACATATAAAATATATTATTACCTTTTAACACTATTATTGCCTATAAACTAAACAAAAAGTATTTCAATGTGAAAGTTTTTTTTTTTTTCTATTCCTATACAGTACACCATCCTAATCTCAATAAATAAATAAATAAATATTTGCAATTTAAGAAACATCTAAAGCTAAAAAAAAAGCTTTCCCTTTTTTTTTCTTTTTTTTTTAAAGTTGTTATTATATTTGTTTTTGTTCGAACTAAGAAAATTTTAATACGATCTGCATTTCCTCTTCCTCTTTCATTTGATTTCTTTTTATAATTTATCCTAAATAGAAATTTATAATGCCCTATCTAAAAGAATAAGAAACAAAAATGTTATATGTGTTTAATGTGAGTTTTATAATATTGTTAGCATTGTTTCAGTACCATTAAATTTGTATAAAAGTAACATTAAAATAAGAATATAAGTAATGATTTTTAAAGACATTTATTGAGACATTAATTTTGGTGTTTTCGACAATGTTGGTTTGAATGAAACATCTTTAAAAAATATATTATTTAATTCTATCTCTATTTTATTACATTTATTATTCAACATAAAATGTGGCTAACTTTATGTTTGGGTTTTTATAGCTATGAACTATGTAGGTTACTCTAGCGCGTCGATTATGTTTAGCTTATCACTTCTTCAAATTGTCGAAAATTTGTACATCCGTAATTTTACAGATTTTATATTTGAATATGCATTGAAATAATCATGATGATTTTAAAAGTTTGGTTTGATTTTACTGTGAGAAGCATATAAAATAATTCATATACATTTAAGCAACTCTTGACACTGGACTTATTTCTCTTACGTGGCGCAAAAATAAGGCTGAATTTCTAGCGTTTGGCAACAACCGTAATTTACAGAGCGACGATTCTGAGTGGTTCATTGTATGTCCACGTGTTTTATTCAGCAAATCAAAATTCAGAGACGGATCATTTTTTAAACACAGCATCATCTATCAGCTGATGTAGCTGTTTTCAGAAATGTATGACATTTGTTCGTTTTCTGGTCACGTGATACATTCAGCAAATCAGCTACACAGCATTGTACTGTGTTTTTACACACATCAGAAAACGTGTTTACCAAAACTGCATACATAGTAAGTGTCCAATGATAAATGGCAGAGGTGTCAGCTAGATCAAAAGTGAAGGCACGTCACTCAAGATCATGCGCCACGTAGCGGAAGGGGTTGAATTACAGCAAGATGTTTGTAATCTAGTAATTCATATACATTTAAACAACTCTGGACTTTTTTTCGCATTAGTTATTATAGCCCAATATGTTTCTCTTCTTTTTCTTTAATTTTCGATTTTCAAATCAAAATTATTTTTATTACATTTATACTGCCCCTAAATCTAATAATTTTTTAAGCACTTTTACTGAATTTACCTTATTTAATTAAAATTTTTAAATTAAATAAAGTGAAACATTTTATTCAGAAATAGAGATATTATTTGGTAAAATAATTCTCCATTTAATTTTTCACATTTATCAATATTTAAATTCAATAAATCTTTTAATTATGTAATTAAATTTGTAATTTTAAACTATGAATTATTATCTCTGTAGAATTTTTGAATTGCAAAATCGTTCTTTTAACAATTTTTAAAATTACGTTTTTAGAAAGTTTACTTTGTTTTCCATATTTATCGGGATCTGTATTTTTTTTTCCAGTTAAGATTTTAGTTTTTTAAATTGAATTAAATTAGCTTTAATTTTAGATTAAAATTTTGTGGTTTTGTTTCCCTCATAATTTTATATATAAATGCTACATTTTTAAGTTTGCAGATGTGTGTGATTGTTTAAAATTAAATAATATTTTGTTTTGTATTCCATTCAATTATATTTATTAATAAAACTTATTGTAATTTTTTCAGGTAGAAAAAGTGAAGAACCAGCGGAATATGTGTGTCCTTTCGTGTATTGTGATCCCGATGTTGCTGAAGGAAGAAGAATAACAGGTAAATAACCGTTACATATTCTATTTATTTAAGAGGTATACAGTGAAACACATTTATTAATTATCAATTAATCAATCATCATTTTTATTTGTCTACATTCATTTACTTTATTTGTTTTTGTAGGTAAACTTGGAATTTTTTAATCAGTTTTTAACTCACTTCTTTGATAGGCTAGAATTATAAACATTATGCACACAGGTGTGTTTCCGATAACAATGCAATATTTTAATATATTTATAAGTTAATAATAAAATAATGAATTCATTTTAAGGCATTTATCAGTTAGGTAGCAGCAAGTGATAAGTCGCCAAATATTCTGTATGATTACAACTGTTTACGAGTTACTTAAACAATGAAGTAAAGTTATGTGCCAAATGACTATTGACAAAATAGGCCAATGGGCAGTGAAACAGCAATCTGACTATACAGAATAAATATTTTATTTTCCTGCTGCCATATTTAAAAAAAAAGAAATAGAGCAAAAATGAGAACTTTTAAATGAATTAAATGCTTTGCGCTTTCTATCAAATATAAATTAAAACTGCGAATTTTCATTAATCGAGGTTCACGCCAAATTAAAGTATCGTAACGAAACTTTTTTGAAACTACATGAGTTGCAGTTATTAGGCATCATTTCTAAGATAAACATTTAATGCTTATAAAAAAAAAGTGTTTCTTTTAATGTAATTTTACTTTTATCACTTCTTGTAAAGATTATATTTAAAAATCATATTGCTTAAGTTTATAATTACACATTACATTACATATTTACAATTTCTTGATTAAAATCCTTTTTTTTTTATTTGTGAAGATTCAACTGTATACATAGGTGTATATTGTAGTAATTTGATATTTTAAATTTTGTTGCGCTCAGTTTTTAAATTCAGAAACGTGTCAGAAAACAAGCATTTTAAAATAGAGACAGGGGCATTTCACTCTATTATACATGCTTTTTCAATTTATTTTTTATGGCTCTTATAAATTTATTTAAAAATATCTTTTAAATTTCTTTTATTTTTCATGTATAGTATGTAACGAAATATAATAACTTAAGTGTCGTGTCCGCTCTCGCAAATCACCCACTCGTAAGGTTAATTCTATGGGACAGTTATTTAACAATATCTTGTTTGCATTTCCATATTTTTAAACGATTTTTTTTCCTTCACTGGATAGCTGAGACCGATCTCTACAAGCACCGTTTATTACTTTTTCGATTTTGATTGCAGTTTTTCTTATAGGGATTCTTTTACTTTCAACACCGTAATGTTAAAAAAAAAAAAAAAAACCTGCAACCTCGAAGAAGTAAAAAACGGCGGTTGTAGAGATTAATCTGATCTATTCAATGCAAAAAAAAAAAAAAAAAAAAAAAAAAAAATCTTTAAAAAATATTCAAATGCATGCTAGATAATGTTACATAACTGTCCGATACGACTAACAATAGCGAGCAGGTGTTTTCGCATGAGAGAACAGAACCCTTAAAAATTACTACTGTTAAAAAATATATTATATATATATATATATATATATATATATATATATATATATATATATATATATATATATATATATATATATATATATATATATATATATATATTATTATTATTATTATTATTAAGACAACAATTTGTTTTGATCCATGCGCGCATAAAACAATCAGATATTTTTAATTTTTTTAGGAAACAATGGAACTGTTTTATACATATATATATTTTTTTTTAACTATACATTCGATCCACATTTATATCGTTTTGTTATATTGATTATCAGATAATATTTTTGTATCCTTGTTTGTTTGTGAATGTAGAAAATTCCATTTAAATGTTAATTTTTAAACAATTTTAAGGAAATTTATTTATTAAATTTTAAAAATATTTGCTTAAAATGGGAATATGGATTTATTCGTATTTTTTAAAGTACAATTGAAGACATGGTGTATAGAAAGTGTTATGTCAAATTTTTCTCAAACTTTTATTTTTATTTTTTGGATTAAAGCATTATAGGGTCGTATTTCAAATAATAAAGCTAAAGTACTAATGTTCAAATCATACTTGAATGTATAAAATATGTTTTAATATTTAAATTATGTATATTTAATAATTAAAATAATTGTTTTTAATTTTTAAAAAGGGTAACTGAGTTCGATCTCTTTTTCACATTTTCTATTCTGATATTATAATTATTATTATTATTATTATTATTATTATTTGTATGATGAAGATATATTTTTACTTTCCAAAACCAGTTTTGAAAGTAAAAGTACCTTACATATATTTTCACACTACACTACCATTCACAGACATTAACAGTAAAATGTCAAATATAAAAAGCCAATGTAGATGTTATTTACAGAGGTAAACGTTACTTTTCTCCAAACAGAAGTAGTCAGTAATTTTAAAAACATTTATATGTGCTAAAAAATATCTTCGCCCATCGTCTTGGGCATCCTCAGTTTTTCTGATCTTAATCATCGCCTCCCGATGTTATTCTACCCTTCCCTGTTTTTTCAAAATGTAACAGATACCGCCACCTGTTGTCTATTGTAGCATACAGGAGATCATTGCAAGCTTCTGTTTTTTCGGTATCTATTTCAATGGCTTCGCATATTTAATGCGCGAAGACATTGAAATAAAAAATTCAAACAGTAAATCCAAAGTTTAATTACATAATTTTAAGTATATCCGCTTTAGAATGATTAATTAAAGAAATATAGTATCCATTTCTAAAAGTATTTTTCACACCGATCATCGATTTCCTTTTATTTTATAGTAAATAATAATAATAAAAAAATAACACGTTAATTACTTTTAATTTGATTAAGCATATCTGACAGTTTTGATGTAAGTTTTATCCGTTATTTAAAATTAAACACACACGCACACACAAAATATTAATAATAATAATAATAATAATAAAAACCTGTGCGAATAATGTCTTTTTTGTGCTAAAATGATAAAATCGAAAGATAATGCGAGAATTTATTGTTTATAATAACAGTCATTTTCTTCTCTTTTCAGGTGTGCGTCAGTCCTCTGTTGAAAAAGAAGAGACATTCATCGACATTTTACATGAGAGGACAATGAGCTTGTTTTACGGAACTCCCGGAGAAGAAGATCCCAATTCAGAATACGATAGACCGTCTATTGGAGAAGTTTCTGATCATCAAACGACAAAAGAAGAGGAAAATAGGAAGAGAAAAGAGGAGAAAAAGAAGCAGAAAAAAGAAGGGAAAAGGGTAAAGAGAAAAGAAGAAGACTATAAGATGAAGGAGAATGACGTGGAAAATATCAGTTATGACGAAGTTTATAATTCAGATCTAGCTCTGTAATGCCAATTCTAAAATAATATTCATTGTAAATATATTTTCATCTCTAATCTTGCTTTAATTATCTGTCATCGTCTTTCAGAGCAAATCTCATACAAATTTATCAAGTTTTCATGTACGTGTTATTGTATTGTTTACTGTATTCTTGTCATATACTATAAATTTCTTTAATTTTTTATTATAATATATTACACGTTGCTTGTAATGTATTATTATAACATATTGCACATTTTTTCTGTAAAATTTGTATAAAAACGTTACGTTTTATTAAATGTTTGTATTTTGAAATTTTTTGTTTTTATTTTTCATTTTCATTTCAAGTATTTATATTTCGGTTATCAGCATTAGAGTCAACCTTCCTGATTTAGAAGATAATATATCTCCAAAAAAGTGCTTTGTCAGTCTTGATTTTTAAAAAAAAAATAGGTCGTGTCAAGGTTGAGAAGGCCTCAACATTTTTATCATATAATTCTCTCAAAAACCATGTTTAAAATTTTATATAATGAAACACAAGAAAAAAAAGTAAGGATTTATGTTGCTAAAATAATATTTCAATGCATTTATTTTGCTATCGAATATATAAATTTATAAATACATTTAATTTTCTAAAAACAACAGAAACATTTATATGAGATAGACAGCATTATACTATTAGTTTAATAAGATGAAATTAATTTACTAATTTTGGATGAATGTCATTTTCCTTAAAGAAGACCATAAAGTTGGAAAATGACGTAAATTGACGTGGATTAGTATGAATGTAAATACTTTAGACTATTATTTTTTTTCATATATATTAATTTATTTAATATATATATATATATATATATATATATATTTCTTCAATGATTGTATGACCATTATTTTAAGAGTTTTCATATCGGGTCATATGTACAAAACGTTTAAAGTAACGTAGGGTCAATCATTATAATAATAATAATTACATTTTTTCGTCATTTCAAACCTTTCTTGGTTAGTAAATAATCTGCCAGTTCTTATCTTCATTTTTTATATTACCAATTTTCCATCAGACATTATGGCATTTCAATCTTTTAAAATATGGCTGAAAGGTCTATAAACGTTTTTGATCTAACTAGAGCGTCTTTAGTTGTCACTTTGCAAGTTGGAAACGTTCTTGTGTTGGTGAACTGTTTTTACAAAACGTGTTAACATATTTTTATAGAACTTTTTTCCATATTTTAAAGGACTGACCTGCCATAATGTCTGATAGTAAATTCGTATTATAAAGAATACAGATATTATAACTACAGACATGTATATTGACATATAGAATATCTTTTATTAAAATTTCACAGATAAAACTATGTAACAGAGATAAAATTTCTTTAAAATATTCGAAGAAATCAGGCTTGCTATTTTTAGTCCTTAAAATAAATTTAAATAAGAAGGTACTAAAATTGATTCATTCTTAAGGAGATTCATTCTTCTATTTTGGAGGGAGGTGGGTAGGGAGTTCCTATAAATCTTATTCATGTACCTGCCAAATCTCCCGTTTTTAAAGGGAGACTTTTAAAGGTTTCTTTATTGATTAAGTTACATACATAATAATTCCGTTTTATATTACCTTTTCTAACTAAACCATGAATTTGACAAAAATTTACATTTGTCACACTTCTACTGAGTGTTACTTCACACCCATGAATAAAATTATTCCTGTTTCACTGTTCTTTCTTCGTCACTTGGATGTTTATGTATAATTTTCATCTTTACGCTAACTCACAAAATATCTTTAATAGAATCTCAGTTATTCTTTCTCTCGAAGTTTGGCAGGAATATGCATACAGGTTTTTTTTTAATTAATTCAAATTCAGTATCACTTGTTTGTCTTTTTTTAAAAAAAGAAAGCAAAGTCCCTTAAGAAAAATAAATGCATAAATGATCTCTTTGTAGTGTTTTGTTCTATTTCATTAAAAATATGTAACACACATGAAGCGAAAACTGAAAGAAACATATAGATTGTAAAGTATGAAAAGTAGCTAGATTTTGCATCGAACTTTCATTTGATGGTAGAAATTGGAATAACAGCACAAAAAAAAAAAAAAAAAAAAAAAAAAAAAAAAATCCATTGATTGTGAATACGTTTATCACATATTTACGGATTTTTCTTTCGATGAGTGTGATTTCGTGACTGTGTCAAAAGTATGGATTTCAGAATATCTTTCATACAAAATGATAAATGTTCAGTTTCTCTAAACCTGTGGGATTTATTTTTATTATTACACTGAAAAGAGAAAATCCGTAAAAGTACGGAAATTATACTGCCAAATTACGAAAATACTTTAAAGATTGTAAAGATATGAAAAATCTCAAAGCCTTTACGGAAAAGGGAAATTAACTAGACTTTTATCACTATCATTTGTGAAGGATTTTCTGAAATCCATATTCGCTAAATTATTTTTGCAATTTATTGTTACACAATTTTGAAATTTAGAATAAGTTTAATAACAATAAATTCTTTGCATAATAAGTTCCAATTTTCATGGTAACGGGAATTGCTAAATATGTAATTTAAAAAAAAGTATTTGTTCTTCGATTGTGTGTGTCTTGAAGTTTGGAAGAGTGATACAGATTGATAAAAGCTACATTTTCTGGACACTTACTGCGTCATTTTTATACACCTGCAACATGCGTATAAAATGACATTTTCATACGATGGTAAGATATTTAATGTAAGATGCACATATTTTTAACCCCATAAATGATATATTCCTCTAATATTATGAAAATTTTAACATGTTTCCTGTATACATTTCTGTTTCCTGTTTTAAAATTCGCTTCCTTCATGGATAACATTCATGCAATAAAAAAGTATCAGTTGCATAAATTACATTCAGGCAGATATTTTATCTATGACATTCAGAAGAATTCAAACACTATTAAATAAATAATAATAAATACATGTTTTTGTCATTTCAAATATTCCTGGCTGCCTTAACTTCTTACACGGTCTTATTTTGCCTGCAATAGTTTTTCCGAAACGATGTCGGCTTACGAAGGAGAAACTAGTTTTACAGTTACGGATGACGTTCAAAAAGATAATTTCTCAAAGGGCCCTACTGTCAGAAATCTGAGTTCATAGAAGACTGAATTTGTAAAAGTCTAAATTATGAAAACCCTGAATATTTAAAAAGTTGATTTTCGAATTCGTAAAGATTATCCTCATACATATTCTTTAACAGATAAATATTAACGTTCACTATTTCTTCCCCTTTAACCCCCTCCGGGAGGGGAATTTCTAATCTTCGCTGAAATACATGTTTAATCAATTTTTTAGTAGATTTGTTTTCCTGATTTTTGCGCTCCTACCTATAACTGCTGCTGATATATGGCAAAATGACCTAAAACATTCGACCACCCCCCTTTAACACCTCGGGTGTGGAATTTCTAAAATCGTTGAAATACATGTTTAATAAATTTTTTAATAGATTTGATTTCCGGATTTTCGCGTTACTACCTATAACTGCTGCTGAGATATGGCGAAATGACCTAAAACATTCGACCACCTCATTTTAACCAGCTTCGGGGAAGAGGGGGATTTCTGAAATCGCTGAAACACATGTTCAATTATTTTTTTAGTAAATTTATTTTCTGGAATTTCACGCTCCTACCTAAAACGGTTACTGAGATATGGCCACTTGCTTTAAAATTTTCGAAAAGTTTCGAACCCCCCTTTGACACCCTTCGGGGGGGGGGGGGATTTTCAAAGATCCTTTCTTATTATTGCTTGCCTAGGCCATAACAGCAATCTACAGTCCAAATTTCGTGAACCTGACTTTAGTAGTTTCGGCTGGGCGTTTATGAGTCAGTCAGATAGTCAGTCACCGTTTCATCTTTATATAATAGTATAGATTAATTAGTAATAGGTGTAGTAATTATATCTCAGAAAATTATGAATAGAAATGCACATATATTAATTCAAACCGGGATTTTAGTCCCAGAAAACGGAAAATTAATAAAATTTAAATCATCATAATTCAAATGATAGTTTTCAATTTAAATCATAAATAATAGCCTTTCCAGAAAAACGGAAAACACAGTTCGATTACACAGTGTCTTATTAAGAGTACTTGCGAAATTGATACGTTTGCAAACAGAAGTAAATTTAAAAATGTGTCTGAAAGTATAGACAGTTTGGATTTGAAAACAATCTTAAGATGCTGAATTCACGATAGTTATAATTATGAAAATAATAAGACAATAGTGGTGGTGAGGAGATTACAGTACCACTTTTTTTTTTTTTTTTTTTTTTTTTTTTTTTTTACAGAAAAAAAAACATTCTTGCAGTAGCAGGGTTGTTTATTTATAAATTCATAAATTGCATATAATCGTATTTCGTGTAGCCATTCGCAAGAGTTAAATGTCCTAAACTGATAGGAAAAAATATTTTAAAATAGCGGAGAGTTTAAAATGTTAAGGTGGTTCAAAAAGTAACTGCTAAGCAACACGAAATTTTCTGACACATTTTTAAAGGTAAAGGCATACTATTGATAGGCCTAACTGTTAAAGTGATTTGAAATTGAATAGTGTTTTCCATTTTTCGCTAAATAAATAGGGTATGGAGTTATAAGCGATTCTTTTCACGTGAAGACAAGTTTTTCTTTTTTTTCACGCTGTCGCCTCAGGAATTTGGTTCAAAACGCACAAATTGACAGTATTTTCTGAAAGATCTTCTGCCTTTACCAAAACATGGACAACGCCATTTGATTACACAGTTTCTCAATAAGAACACCTGCCAATTGCATGCGTTTCCGATCAAAAATGAATTCAGAAAGTAACTCCCTTTGGATTTGAGTGACTTACATTGTTGTTTTTAGAGATTATTTACAAAATACTGAAAATTGAAAATAATAGTTTTGACACAGTTCCAAATGATTTAAAAAATGGTCGTCATTTGAATGGAGAGACCTTGAGTTCCATCGGCCTCTCCATTCTCTACGCTCATGGAAAGAGTCAGCTTTCGATAACTGAACTTTCGATATGATATGTGATTTTAAGCACTATTATGTAATGTATTAATTATTTATGATTTTTAACGAGAAAAAAATTCAAGAAAGAAAACCTTAGTACAGAGTAAGTACCGTATATTTCGGCGTATAACACGCTCTTTTGGGACAAGAAAATTGATCAAAATTTACAGATGTGCATTATACGCCAGATCAAATACTCATTAAACAATTACGCTTTGCAATAATTTATAAAATATTTATGAAAATAATTAATCGAATACACTAATAACTAATTTCGTTATCACAAAATCGGTATTTTAATTATTTTACATAGGCGATTTGAGGGGGTTAAAAAAAAATGTCCCGCTTAACAATACTAAATTTTCTGACACATCTTTAAAAGCATGAAACTCGCAGGCATAAATATTATAGTGGTTTTTAATCGAATATTTTTTTCATTTTCCGACAAGTGAATTACATCTTGAATTATAAGCGATTGTTGTCTTGGGAAAGCAGTTTTTTACTTTCCCACAGGGTCGTGTCCGAAAATTTCGTTTAAAACGCCTATTTAAAATAATTTTCTGAAAATTCTTCTGCCTTTACCAAAAAACGGAAACCACAGTTTGATTACCATAGTGTCTTAATAAGAGCACATGTAAAATTGATACGTTTGCGAAAAATAATTAAATTTAAAATTGTGTCAGAAAGTAGCCAGTTTGGATTGGAAAACAATCTTAAGGTCCTCAATTCAAGATAGTTATGAAATTAATGAAATAATATTGATGGTGGGGGACTTCTCCCATTATAGTACAATTTTTTTTCTTTCACAGAAAGTAAACATTACAGCAGTATCACGACTGCTTATTTGTAAATTGTATATAATCGTATATCCTTTTCCATGTGCAAGAGTTAAATGTCCTAAGCTAACATGAAAAAACATGTTAATGTGGGTGAATAGTTCAAAATGTTAAGGGGTTTTTCAAATTCCTTGCTCAGCAACGCGAAACTTTCTGACACATTTTTTGACTCATTTTTAAAAGTAAAGGCAAAAGATTGGCAGGACGGATTAATGAAACGATTTGGAATCCAATAGCTTTTTATATTTTTTGATAAATAAATTATTTATCAAGTTATAAGCGATTCTTGTCACGTGACGACAAGATTCTCCCTTTTTTTTGCGCTGCCACGCGGGAATTTGATTGAAACTGCCGACTTTGAGAGCATTTTCAGAAAAAACTTCTGCCTTTACCAAAAAATGAATAATTTCATAAGATTACATAGTTTCTGAATAAGAACACCTGCCACTTTTATGCGTTTTTGAACACAAATAAATTCAGAAATGTGTCAGAGTGCCTCATTTTGATTTGAAAAAGAAACAGCGTTTAATGAAATGTTCAAAATAAGAAACGCAGCTTGATGAGTTTCTTTTTTTTTAGAAATGAATCACCGAACACTAAACACGGAAAATAATAGTTTTGGTACAGTTCCCAAGTGACTTCAAAAATTCTCTTCGTTTGAATGGAGACGTCTTGAGACCCATAAGGCCCTCCCTTCTCCATGCCCATATAGAGACACAACTTTTAATGACACAACTTTCGGTATGATATGCGTTTTTAAGCGCTATTAGAATATGCATTAAAGCTATTTATGATTTAAAGAAGCAGAAAATCACCCAAGAAACAAAGTAATACAAATAGAGAATAAGTACCGTATATTGCAGCGTATAGCAGAAAACTTAACTAGGACTTCCCTCAAAGGGATTAGTCTGAGTGATATTGCTGAGAACATGGGGTTAACAATTACGATATAAAGAAGATACAATATATGAAAAACAGCAAATTAAATGATAGAATTACAAAATATCATATATAAATTCATATATACTGTTATGTTTTCATACATATTTTTTTATAACATTTGGCAAAGCATCTCATTTTCTCAAGCGGCTATTGCGCAAAACTTAACAAAAAAAAAAAAAAAAAAAAAAAAGAAGAAGAAAAGCTGGATCTTTTAATACGCCAAGCTTTTTAAAGTTTCGGAATCGGATTTGCAGCAAAGAGCGTATTTTAGCAAGCGTAGTTTAACGAAAATTTAATTTCATTGATGCAACATTTTCTTCGTAGCAAATATTTACATTTGAATTAAAAAATATTCCTCCTTGTTTACTTGAATGACTATTTATAGAAACTCGTACACTTCAAACCACATTGATAATATGCTTTGCTACAAACCTGATTACCAAATTGTAGCCTTAATTCCTATTAAAGTACATAAAAAAATCTTTCGATGACTTCTGTAAAGATAAATTTTACATTAAATCTCCATATCGGCGAAATTAAAAAAAAATATTTCAAAGATAATATTTCTTGATTATTTTCTAGGAGGTTCTCCCCCCTGCGCCTTTACTACATCAAACCCCAGACTTTTATTCTGCCTGCCTGTCTGTCTCTCTCTACAATCTGTTTGTTTCCCTATCCGTTCTTCTACCCATCTCTCTACCCGATTGACTCTCTCTCTCCACATCTCTCTACATGTCTGTATATTTCTTTACTGGTCTCGCTAACCGCCTATCTGTTTCTCTAACCGTCTGTCTACCCGTCTAACTACCCGTATGTCTAGCCGTGGCTACCAGTCTCACTACTCGACTCGCTACCCGTCTCCCTACCCATCTTGCTACCCCTCTGTCAACCCTCTTTTTTACCTGTCTTGTTACCCGTCTGTCTATTCGTTTCGCTACCCGTTAGCTTATATATGTCGCTATCCGTCTCTCTACCTGTCTGTCTACCCGTTTGTTTACACGTCTCTCTACCTCTCGCCACCTCTTCCCAATATTTAAACAATTTAGTATACAGAAGCCGTTCATCTGTTATTAAATGCAAACAGGAGTAACTTATCTAATAAGAGTAATCAGATGCAACTTTTTAAATGCATACATAAACCAGCATAATAATTCATCAGGTTTATTTTCATAGTAGTTTATGTCATTTGGCAGTAAATGTCAACTTCTTAAACTCAAACTGCGTCAAGCTTTTTAAAATAGCCCCAAGCTCCGTATAATTGTGCAAGGAAAGTACCCTTAGAGCTATTAGATACATGTTATTAAGTTAAGTGAAAGTTTCGTAATCGGGTTCGCAGCCAAAAAAGAAAAAAGAAAGCGTGGTTAAACGCTATTTTAAATTAATTTCTGTAACTTTTTTTTTTTGGGGGGGGGGGGGTAGGGGAGGCTCCAAATATTTACACTTAAATTCAAACTTTTGCCCCCATGTTAATATTAATGTTGTTTGTATTATTAATTAATGCTTTGGTGACAGAGCTTCTTTCGAAACAAATGTAAAAGACATCTACTACAGTTTTTTTGCTAGGAGAAACATCCGTAATCGGACCCAAAGCTAATCGGAGAATTTAATGTCATTATTGTTTGTAACTGTTATAAAGTTAAAAAATATTGTTGCTAGCATTACTCTTGTTTGAGACCTGCCTTGTCTGTGTATGTGAATAGGGAAAAGTTCCGTATCATGTGCTGGTTGGCGCCATTGGGGGAAAAATTAAAAATGGTGCTAATAGGCAGTTTAAGCTTCATACCAAATTTTTCTAGAGAGTGGAAAAACCTGTTTTTCAAATATTTACAAATATACGTTTATTAAACCATGTTTTTGCGCCATCTTAAAAAAATTAAGTACGATGCTAAAATAAAATTTTATTGCCATTTTTGATATTTTAACAAGTAATGAAAATACATAACAAACATATTTAACAAAACTAAGAGACATTTTTGTGATAAATAATTGTTATTGTCAGGGGGCAAATTGTAAACAACTAATAAGTGAACTAAAAAATTCCCGAAGCTAACTTGTGGGAATCTCAGGAAAGAAATATCTGATATAAATAGCATTTAAAATCTTAAAATGGAGAAGTGGTCCATATAAAAATGCAAAACATTAAACGCCTGATATAAGTATTTTTTTTTATATTTCCAAAAGCACAGATAAAAGGGTAAAAATCCCGGCACAAATGTCATATACTCACCACGTTGGCGCGATTTTTTTCCTCGTCAATTTGGCGAAAACTGTTTATTATATTTATTTACTTTTATTTTTTATTTTAATTCTATAGATTATTTTTATATGTATATCAATATTTATTTATATCAAACTATTATTTATTTATTTTTATTTCCTTTTTTAAAATAATAGAAGCTATTTCATTTATTACGTTATTTTATTTTTATATATAAATAAAAATTCACGTGCTATTATTGCACGCTAATTTGTAACTAATATTCAAAAATCAGTTTTCGAAAACTGGCGGGGGGAAAAATCGCGCCAAAGTGATGTGTATAGGACATCTGTGCCTTGTTTTATTTCACATATGTATTGGTACTTTCATGTTAATTGACGTAGCTGATAAATCGCCAAATATTGTTTTCATAACATCTTAATATTTCATTAATTTCATTTAACTATAAACCTTTCACTCATTTCACTTGAAATACATACATTAAAAATACATGTCTTTTACTCATTTAATTTAAAATGCATGCCTTTCACTAATTCCATTTAAAATACTAAAAAGTCCTTCCGGCCTGTACCGGGAGGAAAAGGTAGCTTTCCTATATCTTCGTTTTAAAATTTTAGCTAATGTTACACGAAAACAGCAAGTTAAAATGCAAAAAAACGTTTACAAAAGATACGTTAATACTGAATTTGAATAAGAATTTCTCCAAATTATTGAGCAATAGCCAAATTGGCTTCATTTATAAAGACTTATTTTGGTCGCCAAATTTGGCGATATTTCGCCAAATGTCACAAACTTTGCCAGTTTTGTCTCCAATGTCGCCAATTTTGGCGCTAATGGATATGAATATATAGTTTTATGCGTATGATTGGGAAAATTATTACAACAATGAAAGAAAATAATTTGCGAGTAATCACGTTAATGTGCTGTTTTGTTTCAAAATGTCAGCCACCCTAGAATTTCAAACTGCTCTATCTCAGCCATTTTTTAAGATAGAGGTAAACCAAAAAATGCTCTGGAATCCTTGTACCAAGGCCTAACACGTAATTAAAAAATAAATTTGAATTTTTAAATTTTTTGTATATTTATTTTAGATTTTAAGTTAATTTAAATCTTTAAATGGCCGCCATCTTAAAACAAGATGGCGGACCAAGCTGGCCAACGAACTTGGTCGAGACATTAGTGACCTTAATACACACAATTAGTTTCATCAAAATCGATTCATAAATACGGGCGTTATCGTATGACATAGGTCAGATATATATATATATGGATATATCTATATATATAAATCAACATTTGAACGGAGGGTGGTTTTGGGGTCTGGGGGTCATGATCGGTGAAAATATATCAAAATTTTCCGGAACTGCTTTCCTCCGAACGGCTGCAATAGGTAGCTTTATACTTTTTGTATTGAAAGCTACCTAAAAGGAAAATAAAATAAAAAGAAATAATGCCGCATATCAAAACCTTTTATTTAAACATCAAAGAAATGTTTCTGATTTACACACGCGAAATAAAAAAGCTAGGCTAATGGTGAAATCTCTAATACTAACTAATCTCTCTAACTAACTAATCTCTACTAACTAACTCTCTAATCTAAAACTGCCGTCTTGAGAAAACAACTGGTTATGATTCAAGATGTAATTCATTTATCCGAAAATCAAACAATAGCTGTTTGATTGCAAATCACTTGAATAATCATTCCTGAGAGTATCGTGCTTTTACCATTTTAAAATGAATCAGTAAGTTTCGCGTTGTTGATCGGGGTAAAAACAATTTTTTGAGAACCACCTTAAACTAATTTTCGTTACAACACCATTTAATTGTATTAAATCTGTAAGAAAAAATACTAAAGTAAAAAAAAAAAAAAAAAAACATACAAATATATATTTCTGAATCTCTGAACGAAAGGTTTGAAGTAAAAATGTATTGTGAGATTTATCTACAGTTTCTTCTTCTACTTCTTCTTCTTCTTCTTCTTCTACTTCTACTTTTTTGCTTGTTTTGTTTTATATAACATTTTATACGGGCAAATTTCGAAGCTTTTAAATTTTTGGCAATTGTTTTATGCATAAGGTTATTATATTCTGTTAATATTTTTTTATTTCTAAGGCTTAGTAGACCAAGGAAAGAATTCACAAGAGAATAGTAATTAGATGTAGGCAAAAGTAAAAAATAAACTTCAATAATGTTTATAGATGACTCAATAATGTAGTTATACTTAAACAAGGAAGTTAATTTGAAACTAAATATTTTAATGTCGAAGTAAATGGAAAGATTGCATTACCATCGACTAAATTACAATTACAGGTGGTGGTGAACCTTTTCACATTCGCGTGCGAAATTTGTTCATTTTTTCCTCCATAACTATGACCTGTCAACGCAAAATCAAACTTCGTGGATCGAAAAATATTGAATTAAAACTAATTGATTTTTTGACACCTCGCATCATAGTTGAAAAAGTGTTTATGATTTCGGTTGGTATTTCCGTTCTCTAACTCTCGTCAAAATAATCGGATTGACCTGTAATTTTTATATATAATTGACGTTTAGTATAGCACGATTTCAATTGAAAATGAAGTGTGTAGCATTTAAAGTTCGTTTACAGGCACAGTCATAATTTTTCTGTTACATTACGGTGAAAGGGAAAAAATTGTTTAAAGTGCACTTTTGATGATGTTAAGCATTTTAAACATAATGAAATTCCATATGCATTTATGAAATGCACTAAAACATGCTTTCTGTAAAATATGGGTTGCAAAGAATTTATTATTCATTTACAGGGTCACACAAAAGAACTCTGTAACATAATGGACTACGGGGAAAATCGTTTTCGCTGTATTTTAATGATGTTACACTATTTTAAACATAATGACTTTTATATGCATTACCGAGAGGAACTATATGTTGCTTAAAGAAAAGTATGGTATGCATTGCATTTATCGGTCATTTACAGGGACACAGAAAATAATTCGGTTACAGTACTGGCTACAAGCGATAATTGCTGGAAGTGCCTTTTCAGCTTTGGTTTGCGTTTTTAAGTTTAACTAAATTTTTGCACAGTACGTGTTGTGTATAAATTATGTTGATAATATGCAGGTTGATAATATGCAGGGTTACAGAAAGGAATTTTGACGTAACCGACTATGTGAGTGAATTGCTTAAGGTAATTTTTAATTGTGTTACGCATTTTCCTGCTGAAGTATATTTAGTATACTAATAGAAGTTTGTGTATTATAAGTATTTATATACCCGATTGTATGTATTTATATACCCGAAGAACAACATACATTGCCGTTTATCGTTGGTAATTGCTGGAAGCGCGTTTTATGTTGTACTAGCAAGCTACGCCCGCTACGCTGATCAATTTCTCTTAACGAAATTTTAATCAAACAAAACATTGACATTTCATAATTCACTTTTATATTTTAACAGAATAGTAAGGCTACTATAATTTGTGACTCGTGCTACAGCCAATATACACGCCAGGACACGTCGCCCTTATCATTATCTTTTTACGCATGAAGGTTTCGCTATGGTACTCCATTGTGAAGTTTGGTCATTTTTGAAATTTAATATTTGAAAAACGGCCTAATCACATTAGATTTTAAATTTATATCAAGAAAAATACCATTTTTTATCTTTCAAACGCAGTTTGTCTGACAAATTTCTGACAAATACTTTTCGAGCTATTATTTTTTTCAGTAACTTCAAATGTTTCATTTTCCAAGATTAATCTGTGGCAACAATAGCGAAAAACCCAGTCGTCAGCAACGCATAGCTTTTTATTAAAGAGGCTGTTGGAGCAGGGATTGTCACCATCACTTTTGAAAATGGTTCTGTAGTTCCAGATATTCCATAGAAATTGTAATTTAGAATGATTTTAGAACGCTTTCGCTCATTTCACCCTTTTAAATTTCGATTTTTTTTTATTATTCTTAGAGAGCATTTACATCTTATAAGTAACTACAATGCCAAATTTCAAATTTCTAGCTCTTTCAGTATAAAAAAAAATTGCAATTTTTGAACATTTTTTGCTCTTGCACCCCCCTGGGATTAGTGGCACAGACATAAAATACAGCCTATGTTGGAGCCGGGATTGTCACCATCAATTTGCCTCTATCACTTTTGAAATCGGTTCTGTAGTTCCAGAGATTCCAAAGAAATTGTAATTTAGAATGTTTTTAGAACGCTTTTCACTTATTTCACTCTTTTAAATTTCGATTTTTTTTTGTTGTTTTCTTAGAGAGCATTTACATCTTATAAGTAACTACAATGCCAAATTTCAAATTTCTAGCTCCTTCCGTACACAAAAAATCGCAATTTTAGAACGTTTTTCGCTCCTGCACCTCCCTGGGATTAGTGGCACCGACATAAAATACAGCCTATGTTTGGGCAGGGATTGTCACCATCAATTTGCCTCTATCACTTTTGAAATCGGTTCTGTAGTTCCAGAGATTCCAAAGAAATTGTAATTTAGAATGTTTTTAGAACGCTTTTCGCTTATTTCACCCTTTTAAATTTCGAATTTTTTTTTTTTTTTTTTTTTTTTTTGTTCTTAGAGAGCATTTACATGTTATAAGTAGCTATAATGCCAAATTTCAAATTTCTAGCTCCTTCGGTATACAAAAAATCGCAATTTTAGAACGTTTTTCGCTCCTGCACCCCCCTGGGGTCAGTGGCACCGACATAAAATATAGCCTATGTTGGAGCAGGGGTTGTTACCATCAATTTGCCACCATCACTTTTGAAATCGGTTCGGTAGTTCCAGAGATTACCCCCTACAAACAAACAAACAAACAAACAAATAATCTTTACTCCTTTATAATATTAGTATAGATGTGTAATTTATTTAAATGAATGTGAGCAGAGGTAGAGCAGAAGGCAATGGGCGTTTAACGCAGCGATTGTACAACCAGCAATATCCGAGGAAGCGTTGTCCGCTCCATACTACCTTCGCCACAATCGTCCGAGTGTTACGGGAGCCGGGAACTTCTACTCAACACTGGCTGATGCAGGGAGACCGCGTACGCCACGTACTCCTCAAATGGAAGAAACCGTGCTGCAGTGATTTGCCGATTTTCCCAAAAGTAGTTGCAGCTGGACTCGATGTCTCGCACACGGTGGTCTGGAATGCTTTGCATATTGCATAGATGTATCCCTTTTACATCCGGAAGGTACAACTTCTAGCCGAAGACGAATATCCTCGTCGTGAACAGTTCGTGTGCTGAATGCTTGACATCATCACACATTCCAATCCTCAATTTCATGCCACTGTTTTATTTACTGATGAGGCAAGCTTTTCGCGAGAAGGCGTTATCAAAACACATAAAGCACATATGCGATGGATGGATAATGCTCATGCCAGTGTCTCACGAAAATCTCAACAGTGGTTTAGTGCCAACGTGTGAGCAGGATTCCTCGGTAATTATCTCTTGGGGCCGTACTTGCTGCCCAAACGAATGAATCCTACCTTGCAGTAAGGGAAAGCAATGAAACTCTTATTGGAGATACGTTTACAATGCGAATGATGCAAGATTTCTGTCATTGGCCTTTTAATCTTGCTGTCTGTCTCGGCGTTGATTAAATTGCTGTCCACTTTCCCCAAAATGAAGTAATTATAAATAATAACTACAGAGAAGTGGTCACGAAACCAATTTACCTTTTCTCAATACGTTCGTTAATTTAAAATTATTTATAAGAATAATGCGCCGTTTACTCTTTTGGCCGTATGTTGGACCGAACGTTTGCACAAGAGAAAAATTAGGTTACGCTTGTATAATTTCGGGAACATACAAGATACCAAGAGCTTTTGCGGGCAGTTAGTTCGACACCGACGGAGCATAGGTGATCTATAGTTGTTTAAATTTAACTTAAAGCGCTCTGGGAAAAATTAATAGGAATTCGAGAGCGTTAAACTACTATTATTAAACATCGAAATTCCTAAAATATGCTAGTTTTCATTAAAGTTCGAAAACTGCGGTGTGGATCTAATTTTTCGAAGAAACGTTTATTATGGGCGAAATCCAACTTAATAGCAAGTATAAAGCTATTAAAAACAATTGCTGGAAGTAAAATTACTAACTCACCCAGGTTTAAGATAAACAGAAACACGGAATGCTAAATAAAGATAAAACATAAATTAAAAGAATGTAGAAATTTATTTACTTTATTAAACATAATTATATTTAAAAGTAAAGAAACAGTAATTAAGAAATTCATTAACGAAATGCTACGCTGAGGTAACTCTTAAATATCTTCTCATTAAGATAAAAAAAACTGTTGTCAGTTTATTCTTGCCACCAGAACTCTGCCATGTCTACAAATTGCGCATTGATCAGAATAATTGGAAAGGTTGCGAAAGCAAGTTTTCTTAAAATTGTTGCCCATCATTTCATTTTTTATCATAATATTATGAAGTTTCCTCGCGTATTTCATTTTTAAATGGGCTCTTCATAAATTTAATTCCTTCTTTTAAAGCACAAACATATCTTTTTATCATTTTACAACATAGTTGTTACACTTTCCAACGTTGTTGAAAAGTATTATTAATTTAGTTTGTTCGTGTGTTGTATGTCTGTCCGTGCTCTAACACACGTAAATATATTCGGATAGCCATGCAATTGAAGTTTACTATAACATGTTTGGTATCGAAAGTTAAGTTAAATGTATTTATAGTATGTTTAAAACACTCAAAATATTTTCGTTACATTACGCTATCCTTGGAAAGAAATCGTTTGGGGTGTATTTTAATGATGTTACACTATTTCAAATATATTGAAATTAGAATATATCACCGAGGTGCGCTAAAAGATGCTCACTATAGAATAGGGTGTGCATAACACGTATTATTCATTTACATGCACACACAGTAGAATTCTATTACAGGAGTTTTCTATATGAACAATATTTTCTGGAAGTGCATTTTCAGCTGTGATACGCGTTATAAATTCTATAGATGACATATCAGGCTATACAAAAGATCTCGAGGCATTTCCGTTCAGTGGCGGAAATTTACAACGGCGCGAATTTACAACTGTGTTGTTGACTGGAATTTACAACTGTGCTGTACGTTTCGTAACTGAAATAAATTTCAGCATATTATGTAATATATATATAAATGTATTGATTTTAAACGGGACTTTCACAAACGGATTTTGGATATTTTTATGACTATTGATGGTAATTTTTTTAATTGAGTTTTCAAGTGTGTTATGCGATTTCCAAATTGTTTTAGATCAGTGTGAGGAGTTATTCTTCAAAAATAAATTAATAAAATTTAGTAAAGTAAGCTGTAACTTAAATCAACTATAAAATTTGTAAGTATGAAAAATTCAGAAATATTTAGTAGGACTAAATTGAAATTAAAAATCAGTAACAGGTCTAAAAGTAAATTTGTGTACATTCATTTTGTATTGAAACTATTTTGTTTACATTTAAATATTTCCTTTTGTTATTCTGTAATTACATATATTTCCAGTTGGGCAGGCAATAGCACAGGTAATTTTCTTTATACCTTATATTAAGTTAAAATCTTCTCCAAATTGTTCTAACTTTGTTCGCGTATTCATATGAAATGTCATTTAAGTATTAAGTCAGGTCCCAGCTATATTGAAATTTCTTGAACATTTTAATTTGCTTGTATTTTATATTTGTTTACTCTAGTATTATTATTCATTCATTATTGTTCATTTAGTAATTACTTCTATCCAATATTCTTATCTACTTCAGTATCTTACAGTTTATTACATGGTAGTATTATTGCTCAGTATCACATAGTAGTTTTTTGTATTGCTCAGAACGATTAGTAAATTGAATTTTTGGAATCTTGTATTTTCAGAATTTGTATTTCAGCATTGCATAAAATTGTTTAAATCTATGAAAGGCGGTGGGATATTTTTTATACCACTTAATTTTAATCAAGTTTGTAATAGTCTTCATAGGAAGTTTGGAGGTCTCCTCCTCGGCCGAAATGGCCACAGTTGCTCGATGATTAAGCATCAAGAACATTTTTATTTATTTATTTATTTATTTATTTGTATCTCCAACATCAGATAGAAAAGAGAAAGAAAAATCAAGCGTCAAGCATAGATTTTGAAGCACTTTTCAACGCATTTAGATAATGTAATGGAACTTTACAGTTTAATAATATGAAATATGATATATAAGTAAACAAGGTAAAGATCAAACCGTGCGGAGAGGTCTACCTTTCAGCTTAAGCTCAACTAGCTTCGCAGATTTGTTTACCTAATTATAGCGATCATTACTAAATTATACTTAGTGAATTGAGCAATGGACAAAGACAAATAAAATTATACATTTTTGGGTGATTAAGCATAGGCTGTTTTTTGGGCATTTTGACCGAGGGGGTACAAACACAGACATTCCATGGCGCTCCCTTCTCGTGCGCGCTAAACCACTCATATATGATCAGCCCAATAACCAATGAGATAAAAAGACCCTCTATCACATTTCATGAAACAGTTAAAGTGACATTTTTTAATATTATATGCATCACAATTAGTAAACAGGGCATCCAACATCTATTGTTGAGAAAATCGTACTTTTAAGTAATGTTTCGTAAACAATAATATTTAAACAATGGTTTCAACAATGAAATAACATAATAATAGCTGTTGAAAGAAAAATATTATTTGAATCTTTTACCGATTTTACTCTTTGATGTTCGTATTTTTACATCGTCGAAGAATTTATTTTTAAATCGAGTTAAAATGTATCAAAACGCACACTTTTGTGAGTTAGGGAGGTCTTCCGCTCAGGTAACTCAAATACAGCATTTCTATATAAATTTTAAGTTTTTTTTTTCTGTTCTATCAAATTTCGTCGGTTTGATGTATTTGTTACGGTCAATATGATTAATCCGGTCATTATTAATAATAACTGGTTATTATTAATATTGACCGGACATAAAGGATGGTTATTATTAATAATGACCGGATTAATCATATTGACTGTAACATATATACCATCTTAGATTTTGAGTGGTCGATTGTTGCCACTATCGTTCTCATGGTGTAATTACGTCATGTCTAAAAGCTGGGCATTTGCACGAAAATTGAAAAGGTTACAAAAGAGGTGTTTTATGAGATTGTCTCCCAATTTTCCTTAGTTTTTTTTTCATTATAATGTTAAGGAATTTTCTAGTGTTATGCATTTCTATTTGACGTCTACAGTTTTCCTAAATCTAAATAATTATTTTAATAGGATGTAAGACAGAAATCAAATTATACATTTTTGTTGCTGTTTGGGTATTAGCTTTTCTTAGTCATTTTGAAGGTGAGAAAGTACCTCCACGAACTTAGGAAGTAAAAGTTTCCCCTATTTATCGATCAGTCAGAATGAACTTTATCAACAAAATACATTACAAAACTTCATTAAAATTAAGTAGTATAAAAAAAATCATCCCGTTTATTTAATGGACGAAGACAAATAAAATATACATTTTTGGGTGATTAAGTATCGCTTGTTTCTGACCATTTTGTCCGAGAAGGGCCAAACCCAAACTTTCTATGAAGCTTGGAGGCGCTTCCTCCCTGTCGGCACCAAACCACTTATATATGGTCCGACCATTAACCAATGGAATAAGAAGACCCTCTATCTCATTTCATGAAACAGTTAAAGTGGCTTTTTTTTTTCATATTCAATATGTATCAATTATTAAACAGTGCAGTCAACAATGCTCTTATCTATTGTTGTGAAAATTGTTGTTTTCCGTAAAGTTTCGTGAACAATATTATTTAAACAATGGTTGCAACAATGAAATAACATAGTAATCGTTGTTGAAAAGGAAATATTCTTTGAATCTTTTACCGATTTTAGACTTTGATGGTCGTATTTTTACTTCGTCGAAGAATTTATTCTTAAATCGAGTTAAAATGCATCAAAACGCAAATTTTTGTGAGTTTGGGAGATCTTTCGCTCAGGTAACACAAATACAGCATTTCTATGTAAATTAAATATTATATTTCTGTTATATTAAATTTCGTCAGTTTCATGTATATAACAGCTTAGAGTTCATGAGGTCAATTGTTGACATTATCTTTCTCATATCGTAATTACGCCATGTCTAAAAACTAGGCATTTGCAGGAAGAATTGAAAAGATTGCAAAAAAGGCGTTTATTAGGTTATCTTTCATTTTTCCTCCATTTTTGTTAACACTTTCCAACCTAGTTGAAAAGTGTTTATGACGTCGGTTTGTCTGGCCGTCTACCGTCTGACCCGAAATATGCTCGGATTACCCTGCAATTTTTATATGTTATTGTCGTTATCTATAGCATGTTCCCAATTTCAACTGAAGTGTGTAGCATTAATAGTTTTTTTACAGGGACACTCAAAATAATTCCGTTACATTACGGTCTATGGGGAAAAATCATTTGCTGTTTATTTTAATGATGTTACAGAATTTCAAACACATTGTAATTGATATATATCACTAAGGTGCATTACAAGAAGCTTAATATGGAATAGGGTGTGCGTAGCACTTATAGTTACTTTACAGGACAGTCAATTTGCGGTTTAATTAAATAATGTTTCACTATTTTAAACACATTGAAATTTATATATATCACTAAGGTGCATTACAAGAGGTTTACTACAAAATATTGTGTGTATAGCAGTCATCGTTCATTTACAGGGACACGCAAAAAAATTCTCTACTGTCTGTTAACAATAATTCCTGGAAGTGCGTTTTAAGTTGCTGAACGCGATTTTAAATTTAACTCACTTTTTGTCTATTACTTGGTGTGTATAAATTCTGTAGATCATATACAGGGCAGCACAAAAGTTCGCGAACACATTTCCGTTTATTGACAGAAACTCCAGAAGGAGAATTTTAAACAGTGCTATGCATTTCGTAACTAAACTAAAATTTAGCATCCTATGTAGTATATATATAAATCTATAGATCATATTCAGGGCTGAATAAAAGTATTCGGATATTTTTCCGAATATTGTATATGTTGGAAATTCCGGAAATTACGTTTTTAAATATGTTATGCGTTTTCCAAATTCTTTACTTGGATGTTATCTTTCAGCTTATTAAGGGGATACTTCACTCAGACGATAACATCCGCTCGCTAATGTTATTCCTATGGAGGAAACTTTTGAAGATATCTCGTTCGCATTTCAATATTTTTAAATGATTTTTTTTGCATTCGATAGCTGAGGTCAATCTCTATGCACGCTCCTTTCTACTTTTTCGATTTTTGTTGCAGTTTTTTTTAATGAGGATACTTTCACTTTCAAAACCGGTTTCGAAAGTGAAAGTATCTTAATAAAAAAACCTTCTTAATCGAAAAAGTAGAAAGGAGCGTGCATAGAGATTGACCTCAGCTATCGAATGCAAAAAAAATCATTTAAAAATATTGAAATGCAAACTAGATATCTTCAAAAGTTTCCTCCATAGGATTAACATTAGTGAGCGGGTGTTTTCGTCTGAGTGAAGTAGCCCCTTAAACGGTAATGATTTGTAAAATTATTTTGGAGTTGTTGGAAAGTGTTACATAATCTATGCTTGACGCATGATTTTTCGTTCTTTTTTATTATAATCTCGCGAAATTTTCTAGTGTTGTACATTTCCACTTGGCATCTTCAATCTTCGTAAATCTAAATAATTTTTTTAATTGAATGTACGAGAGAAATAAAATTATACTTTTTTTTTTGTTTGGATATTCGCTTTTTTAAGTCATTTTGTAGGTGAAAAAGGACCTCCACATACTAGGAATTAAAACCTTTCCATATTTATCGATCAATCACAATGTAATTTATCCGAATTAATGAAATTTATCAGAATATTCCTAAATCGAATTAAAATGAATCAAAACACACATTTTTGTGAGTTTGGGAGGTCATTCGCTCAGATAACTCAAATACAGCATTTCTATATAAATTTTAAGTTGTTTCTTTTTTTATTTCAAGTTTCGTCAGTTTGACGTTCTGCAGTCTTAGATTTTACATGGTCCATTGTTGTTGCCATCTCTCTCTTAGTTTATGTACCTTATGTCTACAGGTTGTGCATTTGCCTTAGGAATTGAACAGACTGTGTAAAAGAGTTAAAACTGTTGTTCTCTTCACTCTAATTTTTCTTTAAAATCTCACCAAGTTTATTAGTGTAATGCTTTCATACAGCACACATTAGCGTATACATTTATACAATATTTATTATCCTAGTTCAATACTCTTTATAAAGATACTATTCGGTCTTCACACCCGTCTAGCCGGTCGTTTCCGAGTGGGGCCCAGATACATAGTGCGGCGTACCGCCGCTGACTTCACTGGGGGCCCAGAAAGTGCATTTTATGTGCAACCAGACAAATATAAATAAAATACTTTGAATTAAAAATATATAAAAATAATTAATAAAAATATAAAGAAAACCCTTAAATAAAAACTTCGCGATATAAATATTTATTTTTGCATGATCCCCCTGACAAAGTTCTACTGGGCCCTACCCGTCATTATCTAGAGGTGGGGCCCAAGTAGTACTCTGTAGCTGGGTCCCACTTGGAAGCGACCGGGTAGTCTTTCATAATCGGGTTCAAGGCCGATGTTGGCCACAAACTCGCTAGCTCTAAAATCCCTGAAATACATGATTCACTAATTTTTTTTTTTTTTTTTTTTTTCTGTAGATTTGTAAAGCGGAGTTTCACACTCTTACTTAAAACTGCTGCTGAGATATGGCACAATTACCTAAAACTTTCGACACACAGTGTGACCCCCTTGATGGATTACTATCTAAAATTTCTGAAATACACATTTAACTTTTTTAGTACATTTGTTATCCTAAATTTCACGCTCCTACCTATTACTGAGATATGGCATTAAAAAATGACATAAAAAATTCGACCCCCATTTAAACCCCTTTTTAGTTGAATTTCTAAAATCGCCTAAAATACATGTTTGACTATTCTTTAGTAGATTTGTTATCCCGAAATTCACGCTCCTACCTATAGCCTCTATTGAGTAATGGCAAAATGGCAAAATGACATAAAACATTCGACCCGCTATTTAACCCCCCTTAGTGACCGAATTTCTAAAATCAGTGAAATACTTACTTAACTATTTTTTAAGGAGATTTGTTATCCTGAATTTCACGCTTTTTTCTAAAACTGCTGATCAAATATGAGGAAAAGATGAAATCACCGAAAAATTTCGACCCTTCATTTAACCCCTTTTGTAGTTGAATTTCTAAAATCGCTTGAAATGCGTGTTTAACTATTCTTTAGTAGATTTGTTATCCCGAATTTCACGCTCCTAACTATAACTTCTATTGAGATATGGCAAAATGGCGTAAAACATTCGACCCCCATTTAACCCCCCCTTAGTGTCTGAATTTTTAAAATCGCTGAAATACGTGTTTAGCTATTTTTTTAGTAGATTTGTTATCCTGAGTTTCATGATTCTACCTATAAGTTCTACTGAGATATGGCAAAATAACCTAAAATATTTTACCTCCTCTTTAACCCTCCTCAGTTGCTGAATTTCTAAAATTGCTGAAATACGTTTATCTATATTTTTTGTAGATTTGTTATCCCGAATTTCGAGCTCCTAACTAAAAATGCTGCTGAGATATGGCGAACAGGCAATATGACTTAAAACTTTCGACCCCCCCCCCCATATAACGCCCTTAATGGATAAATTTCCAAAATCGCTGAAATATGTGTTTAATTATTTTTTTAGTAAATTTGTTATCCTGAATTTTAAGTTTCTACCTAAAACTGCTGCTGGGATAGGGCGAAAACGCGAAATGACTAAAACCTTTCGACACCCCATTTAACCCACTTAGTGGTTGAATTTTTTAAATCGTTGAAATATGTGTTTAACTAACTTTTAGTACATTTGTTATCCTGAATTTTGAGCTTTTAACTAAAACTGATGTTGCGATATGGCGAAAAGGCAAAATGACCTATAACTTTAGACCCCCACCCATTTAACCCCCTTAGTGGTTGAATTTCTAAAATCTCTGAAATACGTGTTTAATTAATTTTTTAGTAGATTTGTTATCTTGAATTTCTCGCTCTTAACTAAAACTGCTGATGAGATATGGTGAAAATGTGAAATCAACAAAAATTTTCGAGCCCCCATTTAACCCACTTAGTGGTTGAATTTCTATAATCGTCCGAAATACATGTTTAACTATTCTTTGGTAGAATTGTTATCCTGAATTTCACGCTCCTACTTAAAATCCTGCTGAGATATGCGGAAAAGACAAATCATCTAAAACTTTCGACCCCCTCATGTAACCCCTTTACAGTGAGAATTTTCAAAAATCCTTTCTTTGTGGGTGCCTACATTGTATAAAGAAAATGACTTCCAAATTTCATTGTTCTAGGACAAACGGTTGAGGCTCGGCTTTGATTATGAGTAAATCATGCTACGTTTTTATAAGTATAGTTAACTAAAAGTTTATAACAAATATATCCATCGAGATGTACTTTAAAAATTTAGCAATTAATTTTAAGTAAAGTTTTTATTTGGAGCTCTAGCTTATCATTTGAAAATATTGCTTTTTAAAAATAATAGTCTGCAAATTTTAATAAAAACTGAAATTTTCTGAAAGTGTTAATGAAAATTTGGGAGGTCTTTCCCTCAGGCAACACAAATACAGCATTTCTGTATAAATTTAAGTATTTTTTGTTATATCAAACTTCGTCGGTTTGACGTAATAGCATGTAAGATTTTATTTGGTGATTGTTGCCACTATCTTTCTCATGGCGTAATTTCGTCATGTCTAAAAGATGGGCATTTGCACGAAGAATTGAAAAGATTGCAAGAAAGGGGTTTTATGAGATTGTCTCTCAAGTTTCTTTCATTTCTTTTTTTTCAGAATCTGACGAAAATTTCAAGAATAACGTATTTACACTTGGCGTCTCCTTTCTTCTTAAATCTATTTTTTTTATCGCATGTACGAGAGAAATCAAATTATAAATTTTTCTGTTGTTTGGGTATTAACTTTTTATTAAAGTTAATTACATTACAAATACAGCATTTCTGTATACATTTAAGTATTTTTTGTTATATCAAACTTCGTCGGTTTGACGTAATAGCATGTAAGATTTTATTTGGTGATTGTTGCCACTATCTTTCTCATGGCGTAATTTCGTCATGTCTAAAAGATGGACATTTGCACGAAGAATTGAAAAGATTGCAAGAAAGGGGTTTTATGAGATTGTCTCTCAATTTTCTTTTATTTCTTTTTTTTTTCAGAATCTGACGAAATTTTCAAGAATAACGTATTTACACTTCGCGTCTCCTTTCTTCTTAAATCTATTTTTTTTTTTTTATCGCATGTACGAGAGAAATCAAATTATAAATTTTTTTGTTGTTTGGGTATTAACTTTTTTTAAGTCCTTTTGTAGGTGAAAAAGTACCTCAACAAACTAGGTAATAAATGTTTTCCATATTAATCGATCAATCACAATGAAATTTATCAGAAAAATAGATTACTAAAGTTCATTAAAATTAAGTGGTATATAAAAAATATCCCACCGCCTTTAAAGGAGTCAAATAATTTTTTATTGGATGGATGAAGCGAAATAAAATTATAGATATTTCAATGTTTAAGCATTCGCTGTTTCAGACCATTTTGACCAAGGAAGAGCAAACCCATGCTTTTTATAAAGCCTGGAGGTACTCCCTACCCTTCAGCCCTAAACCCCTTATATTTATGGACAGGACATTAACCACTGTGCTAAGAAGACTCTCTATCACATTTCATGAAACAGTACAGCAACGTTTTTTGGATTTTAATGTGCAACACTTGTTAAACAGAGTATTCAACAATAGTTGTATTTATTGTTGTGAAAAACGTACTTTTCAGTAATGTTTCGTAAACAATATTATTTTTACAATGGTTTCACCAATGAAATAACATAATAATAGCTGTTGAAAGAGAAATATTATTTTAATCTTTCACCGATTTTACTCTTTGATGGTCGTATTTTTACATCGTATAAGAATTTATTTTTAAATCGAATTAAAATGTACCAAAACACACATTATTGTGAATTTGGGAGGTCCTTCGCTCAGGTAACTCAAATACATTGTTTCTATATAAGTTTCAAGTTGTTTCTCTTTTATACCAAATTTCGTCAGTTTGACGTTATGCAATCATACATTTTCCGCGGTCCATTGTTGGCACCATATCTCACTTACTTTAATTACGCCATGTCTACAAGTTGGGCTTTAGCCAGCAGAATTGGAAAGGTTGTGAGAACAAGTTTTCAGAGAAATGTTACCCATTTCCCCCTCCATTTTTAATACCTCACAAAGTTTTGTAGCAAGTTACATTTCTAATTAGCGTCTTCATAAATTTAACTCCTGCCTTTAAGCATATTTTTTTAACATTTTCAAACATTGTTGTTAACACTTTCAGACATAGTTGAAAAGTGTTTTTAACTCTGTTTCTCCGTCTGCGCTCTGTCTGTCTGTCCGTGCTCTAACTCACGTAAATATACTCGGATTTGCATGCAATTTATGCATGTTTCAGAAGTTTACTCCGACATGTATGGTGTAGAAAATTAAGTGTATGCCATTTATAGTAAATTTAAAGAGACACTCAAATAATTCCTTTACATTAAGGTTTAAGGGTAAAAATCGTGGTGTATTTTAATGATGTTACACTATTTCAAACATATTAAAATTTTTGTACATCATTGAGATGCACTTCAAGCTGCTTACTGTAGAACAGAGTGCATAGCACGTATCGCTCATTTACAGGGATATACAAAATTATTCGGTAACTTTATTGTGAATAAACAATATTTGCTGAAAGAGCACTTTTCAATTGTGTCTTTTAAATGTATCTAATTTTTTGCATATTACTTTTTGTTTATAAATTCTATATATCATATACAGTGCTGCACAAAACATCTCAAGTACATTTCAATTTACTTACAGAAATTGTTGAAGGGCAATTTTCAACTCTGCTATGCGTTTCCTAACAGAATTAAATTTAGTATACTATGTATTTTACATACAAATCCATAGATCTTCTACAGGGCTGTACAAAAGAATGGATAATTTTCTGACTTTTGGTGATAGTTTCTTAAGTTGGGTTTTCAAATGTATTATGCGTTATCCAAATTGTTTACTTAGGCAGGACGCACACTGAGGCGACTCAAGCAACATGATGTGCGACATAGGAGATAAAATAGTTGTGAAACAGGTTTTCTTTGTTTCAACCTGTTTCTCCTCCTAAGATACACTTTATGTTCCAGCGTGCGCCCTTTGCGATACTAATTTTCAAATTATTAAATTGTGAAATATTGTTACAGTATTCTAAATGTGTTGGAAACTGTTTCAGCATCTATGCTTGACGCTTTATTTTTTGTTCTCATTTTCTATGATGTCGGACACAAATAAAATTATGTGTTTTTTGCTGTTTAAGCACCTGCCGATTCTGGCCAGTTCGACCTAGGACGAGATTCCCCAGGCTTTCTATGAGCTTGGAGGTATTTCATTCCCTTCCACCCTAAACCTCTGTTATTTATGGTCTGGACATTAACCATTGTGCTAAGAAAACTATCACATTTCATGAAACAATTGCAGTGATGTATTTCGGATATTGAACATATTTCAATTATTAAACCGAACATGCAACAATGTCGGAATTGAATGTATTTCAATTATTAAACCGAACATGCAACAATGTCGGAATTGAATGTATTTCAATTATTAAACCGAACATGCAACAATGGTCGTATCTATTGTTCTGGAAATCGCATTTTTTGGTAATGTTTCTTCAACAATATTATTTAAACAATGGTTGTAACAATGAAATAACATGATAATCGTTGTTGAAAGATAAATATTCTTTGAATCTTTTACCGATTTTACTCTTTGATGGTTGTATTTTTATATCGTCGAAGAATTTATTCTTAAATCGAGTTAAAATGTATCAAAACGCATATTTTTGTGACTTTGGGAGGTCTTCCAATCAGGTAACTCAAATACAGCATTTATACACAAATTTTAAGTTGTTTTTCTTTTATATTCAATTTTGTCTGTTTGATGTTGTTCAGTCTTAGACTTTACATGGTCCATTGTAGTTACAATTTCTTTCCTAGTTTATATACCTCATGTCTGCATATTGGGCATGTGTCTTAGAAATTGAACAGATTGTGTAAAAGAGTTAAAAATGTCTTTCATTTCACTTTAATTTTTCATGAAAATATCACCAAGTTTATTAGCGTAATGCATTCATACTATATACATTAGCCTATACATTTATAAAATATTTCTGATCCGAGTTCAATACTGTTGATAGAGAAATAAATATAAGTTTATATCAAATATTTCTACCGCGGTGCAACTAAAAAATTTAACAATTAATTTTAAGTAAATTTTTATTTCGAGCTCAAACTGATCAATTCGAAAACAGTACTTTTTAGAAATAATTTTCTGAAAATTTTAATGAAAACGATTTAGGTACATAGATATTAACTCATTAATTACAATAGTACGTCGTTATACGGGGTTTATAGGGTGACAGGATGACGAAGTCAGGATATAACGACAGGATACTGTATTAAACCTTTTCGATTATCGGACAACTGTTGATAACATCCCCCCTTTTTTTGCAACATTTACTTAATTAAATACAATCGGACCTCCATTTAACGAAGTCGCTAAATCCAGCAAAAAAATTCGTTATATGGAAAATTCTTTAAATAGAGATCCAACTTTACAAATATTTTAACCTTCATAAGTACAAAGTTTTAATTAGAAAGTACTAAATATTATATAAAAACTAAATAGTTACATTAAAAAAATTATATTAATTTATTTTAGTTATTTTATTCATAATAAAAGAAAAAATGCATTTGTAAAAAAAACAAGAATAGCATAGAAATGCATTACTGTCCAGAAATATACTGTATTTCTAGTTTAAGAAAATAGTTTTACATTTAAAATTATTGAATTAATTTTTTTATTACATTATCTAAAATACCCTATTTTACCGAAGTTGTAATAAATACAGAATAATTTTGAAATGCCCAGAAGTATCTTTCGAAATAGGGATTAAAACAATTTAGATCTCAATAAAAAGTTCATTAAATGAAGAGTGAGCTTCGCTATTTGGAAGTTATTTTACAAGGACATTTGTAAAATGGTCTTCGTTCCAAAAAAGGTTCGTTAAATAGAGGTCCGACTGTAATACGTTTGAATATTAAAGTAGATTTGGAATATTTTTGTAATTAATGATATCGATTGTATTGTTAAGATTTTTAATTTTGAAAGTGTTACAGGCAAAACGTGGGATGATTAACAGTAATGAAGGTTATGATCCACTTGCTTATATTTTATTTAAAAGATATTTTGATGAATAGTAAATAATTGTATAGTAAAGTATTGTACAAGCCTTTTTTATTTATTAGTTAATGTTGTTTTCAACCATATTTAGCGATGATAATATAAAAAGTAACATAGAATTTTGAAATTTTCCCCCTCAATGTTATCATTTGCCAGTCGTAACATTTTATGCTAGTCGGAAATAAAGCTAATGAAGAACTTTTGTTTTAAAATGTAAGTTAGTTAAGGATTTAAAATATGAGATAATTAATTAGTACTTGATATAGGTATTGCCGTGCGTTTTTATAAGAGCTGTACTACGTTACACCTACTGCATTTGTGAAATGTTTGATCCCGATTAAACCTTCAATATATATTTTTTTTTTTATCCAGTATCATTGATCGCATTTTCAGTTTTTGATATAGGAATTTATTAAAAAATATTAATAAACTTATTTGATTAACAAATGGCATACTTTATATCATTATTTTTAAAAATACCAACTACAGTGTAATTCCGAATGCACAAATGACAATTATTAAATGACATATATATATATATATATATATATATATATACATTGCAAAATACGGCTACATAAACTCTGTTTAATATGTATATTGTACGTATGATATAAGAATATCAGCAATTGTGATATTGCATTAGATTTTTCTGAGGATCTACTTAATCTACCACGTCTATTTACTCATCAGAAAGAGTAAGTTTAAAAAAGAATTATCTGGTTATGAAAAACTTCATTGTTTATAAATTTTTTAATGTGAGGTATTAAAATATTAAAGAACAGTAGCTTTTCCACAGTGGTTACGTTAAATAAACATGTTTTTAACCAGAAATTTTATTTATGAAAGAAGTTAAGAAAATACTGTGCAGAGACGAGTAACATTAACCCCTTGGGTACGTTTGACGACTGAGACTCGTGATCAGTATTGTCCACGGATTTTTTTTTTTTATTCAAACATTTTGAATTTATATCAGAAAAGTCAAACAGTACTTCTCGCTTCTTTTTAATCTTTGAATATCTGTCAACAAATACAGAAAAAACACTATTCCAAATTTCTGGTGCGTCTGTTCTGTATCTTTTTTTTTCTTTTTAATAAATCAGTACCCAAAGAGTTAAAAAATAAAATTTCTGGCAGATGCGTATGTTTTTTGATTTAGTGGATAAAATCTTCTTTAATGTGGGTCAACCTTTCTCACAATGAAGATGTTTGACCAAGTTTACAGAGTTACAGAAGACAAATCTTTTAATGGCTTTTCATAGTTTTGACGTCATCAAAAGATGCAAGATATGTTATTTATATGATTAAAACTGGGATCTTATTGTAGATAAAACGCAACTTATGAATCTTTCAGTAAAATTTGGGTCAAACAACCCAAGTCTCTCTTATATTTTATGAATGTATTTCTGTATTTAATTAATGATTATTCTTTGTTATTTTTTGTAGGAAGGCGTGTCGAGTTTTGTTGATGAAACAGGCTATTGGTAAGCAATATTTTACTAAATACATTTTACAATGCTGAAATTTTCATCTTAATTTTGAACGTATGCCTAAACAAATTGGCGTGCATAATCTTATTAAATAATGTTTTTCTGTATAACGTTTTTCGGGGTAGAATTTTTAAATTTGTGGAACAGAATCACACACGAAGTCACAGATGATTACGAGGTTCGCGAAAATTTATGAGACTTTAAAAAACTTTATATTTGAAATCATTTTATGCTGCTAACACGATATGGATCGTATATGTGTCTATCAGGTTTCATTGCTCTATGTTTTCCTCACATGCTGCATATTGTGCAATTTCACTGAAGCTCTGGTTCTGCACACATTCAAAGTATACTTATCGTAAAAGCAATCACTTTTTCGTAAATGAATTTTGAAAGTTTATTAAGGACATACGTTTCAGGTTGCGGCAGTACCATTGTGGATGAGAATAGAGTTATTTTTTAAAGTAACACTGAAAGAATATTTTAAAACTTACTATTTTATCTTTTGGAATGGTATATCAGAGGAGGACGTACATTATAAACTTCAAAGTTACGTAAAAAAAGATACTGAATTTCATGAAATCGTATAAAGTTTTTAGGGGATTAAATTTGTAGAAATGCAAAATTAAAATTTTTATTCGGTCCCTGTACAAAGAATTTCCCACTGCGCAAAATCTGCTCCATACACGAATAAGGTCATGTACAAAATTTCAGCATTTTATCATAAAGAGCAGCAGAGATATATTTGGTAAAGGGTTAATCATAACTACATGATCACAATTATTATTTATTTCTGCAATTATCGTTTTCTTTCGTAATTTGTGTACGACTCTTGAAAGCGATCCTCCGACATGATTTTTCCTCCTTTTCAAACTCATATCTAGGTGTCTAAAAGAGGTTTAAGTCAGCATTTATGTATTTTCATATCCCTGCGACTGTTTATGATAAAATGCTGAAATTTTTTATATAACCTTATAAATGTATGAGGACATTTTACCCACTAGGAAATTTTTTCAACGGGGGCGCATAAAAATTTAATAAAAATTTTAATTTTCTATTTCTTTAAATTTAATCCCCTGAAAATTTAAACCCATTTTATAAAATTCTGTACCCTTTTATGTAACTTTGTAATTTACAATGTCTATATCAATATTTAAGGGGAAAAAAACCCAAAGTCAATGTTTTTGGGACACCTATATATATATATATATATATATATATGGAATAAAACTTAGTAAATAATAACCACTGAACTACATAAATAATCGACAATAGATAAGCCGATAATTACAATACAATGCATAAATATATTCAAAAATTTAATTAATTTTGACACGCTTCTGTAACATTTCTTCCTTGCTTGAATTTGTAAAAACTAGGGGGCTCAGCCCCCTACTCGCTAACGCTCTCCAACCCCCCGTGAATTGCAAGGCAATTCACATTGAGACCGCTACGCGGTCACAGCTCGCTTCGCTCGCTCGCCCTTTTTGATTTTTCTAGTAATTCTAGCCGGAATAAGTACTACAATAAATCATTTGAAAATATGAAATTGAAAATTTTGTAATGTAAAAAAGTAATTGAAAACTCCGTTGAAAACACAACTAAAAATGCATTTAGTTGATGCTACTAATGGACATATAAACAATTTAAATACTATGAAAAGAATGATCTTGGAAACATAATTAGTTAAAAACTTATTGCACCTATAATATTGTACAGCACGACATTCATTAAAAACAAACAAAAAAAAAAAAAAAAAAAAAAAAAAAAGGAAATAAAACACTACGTGTTAGGAAGATAGTTTATGATCAATGATTGTTTAAATTTCGTTCGACATTTTATTATTTTAATTGAGTATAGATTTCTGCAAAAAAAAAAATATTTTTACTTCAATAAAACAGCAACAGATGGCAGCAGCACATTCTAGAAACTTTATATTTTATTATCTTCAATATTTTGTGTGAGTGAAATTCGTAAATAAATTCTAAATAAGAGTTGAGAATTCATTTGAAATTAACAATATTACTCATAATTAAAATGAGGAATCATCTCAGACGCTTTGTATTACGTTCATATTATTTTACTTTTAATAATTGCTAACTTGAATTTCACTGATCTGATACTGACGACATATTGGAGGCGAAGCTAACACAATCTTGTCTGTTCATTGGTCTGAGCTCTGGAAACTACAGTTGTTGCCAACGATAAGGTAGAAATTCAGCCCTATTTCCGCGCCACGTAAGACAAATATATATATAGATTACAGTGCTGTAAATGAACTTTATCAGTAGCTATGTTTACACGATCGCGTCTCACTTAATAATGACATGAGATACTTTTGCTTCAGTTAATTTAGAAGGGCACATGCGCATAAATACAATGAGAAAGAGAGAAAGCCTTATATGTCTCAAATGAACACGTGCATGCGTGTTGAAACTTGAAATAACATTATCGAACAGAACTTTCTGGTAGACCTGATATATAGTGATGTAGGGGAAATATAAACAATGTAGAACATAAAATTAAAAATATATTGACTGGAAGGCCTTTTTGTCACATCTGCAACAAACATAAAAATTCCTACTTCTCATAAATATTTTAAATTTTGTGATGCAAAGCTGCAAAGTATACGAATATACCTTTGTAAAAAATCTATTTTTGGACGTCTCCAGCTATTTTAATTTGACAAAATTTACGAAGTTCATTTGAACAATAACGATGCTAAAGTGCTTAAAAGATAAATAAAATTTTGGCATCATACATTAACTGAGTATCATCAAATGTTGAGAATTATAGGAATAATTTATATTAACTGCTGTGTTGAAAGATAGCAGGAATAAATAAAATCGTCTTTTGAAACCCTCTGTAAAAGGTACAGTGACTTTTGTGTATGTTGCATATATGCAACGCGGTGATACAAAGGGTAAAATGAGTCATTTCCAGCATAAATGCTGATTTTATCAAACAGAGAAAAAACCATTATTATTTTACTCATTGATCACTGATGCTGTTGCACAAAGAACTTGTGTTGTTGCATTTCTTTTTTTGAAAAAATAACACTTATTTTTTGATTAATGTAAAATATTTCGAGAATCATGTGAAAAACTGAATCGCATCTAGCATTCCAATCAATATAGATTTCAAAAGTTATGAGCAACTATGTCCATCGTGATTTACGTCGAGTAAAATTTACATAAATTGTTTTTAAATAAAATATATTATAAATTTCTTCTTTACATTCTTGTTTAACTGCTTGAGATTGACAAGATACTGTTTTGTTAAAAATAAAGCATTCTAAAACGTGCTAAATTTGCATAAAAGCTTTTCCAGTTAACTACAAATAATTGTGCATATGTACGTTTAAACTTAGTTGACTTTTTTTTTCTGTGAAATAAAAACTATTATTTTTTAAATAATTAAAACAAAAGTTAACATTTTAGTATGTATGGATAATGTTTAAATGCTTCTTTTTATGAAAATAAGGAAAAACGGATTTTCTTTATATAGTAAACATACTTTATAATGACGCAAATTTGTTCTTAAAATCTATTGCTATTATTCTACAACAGTGTTCTTACAAATGCATTTCAAAAATGTTTGATTTCTTTCTCTTTTTTTATATTTTAGTTACCAGCAGTCTGTTTATTATAGTGAAGAGTTTGGGCAGTTTTGTCCTTTTGTATATTACTTATATTATCCAGTTTATGAAACAACACCTTACTACAGTGGAGTTACTTATTATCCAGTTCCACACTACGATCCTCTGTATCCAAATACAGTATTTTACTATGGATTAGTACATTATTATCCTGTCCCGAATTTGACAACTTACAGGTAAGACGGCATCAGTGCTTTTTGTACAATTATTTTTAACAGAAACATTTTATAAATCAAAAATCAAGTTGATTTTCAAAAGAACAAGTCATCCCCAAACATTGAGTCTGATGTTGTCGGTTGTTGCTAACAACGTAGTAATGACTAACACATTTGGTATGGCTAACGTACAACATAATACTATAGCGTTATAATTTATAGTTTAATCATAATTATGTTGATAGTACATAGTTGGTATGAGATGTAAATGATACTATTTGAAATTCTTTTTTTATTGTCCTTGCACACTATTTTATCATGCACTAAAACGTGGGCGCTGTGATTGGAACGCCAACAGCATAGAACATTTCTCCGTATTGCGTGCGGACGGCTTCCGGGGTGCTATTAGAGGATCTTGGCTGTTATGTAGAATTTGCAGCTAACAAGAAAGACCGGAAACGATACTAAAATATCACGGGATTAAAGTTGGCTAAAATGCAGATGGACTATTGGTGAAAACCATCCTCTGTGGATCCCGTAAGAACTGAAAATATCACACCTCAGAGAATTGCACCTCATATCATAAAAACACGTTTAAGGGCGATAGTAAGGACATAATCCGTTTTTTAGCATTATCACCACACATGCGTTTGCTGTTAAGCAGTTCATAAAATAAAGTAACTGAAAACGATTCCAGTCTGATTCTAACTACGCTGCTTGGCCACGTCACTATCATTTCACTGTCATTGACGGAGCTTATGTTAAATGCGAGGCTAACGAAAAAGAAAAGCTACCGCGGTGCTTTACGCATATCTTTTTTTACAGACCGCGGGAGTCACATGATGATCGAATCCACCAATTCAGGTGTACGAAAAGAGCATCACGTCACACTAGCGGTCTGTAAAAAAAGATAAGTGTAATGCACCGCGGTAGCCTGTCTTTTTCATTATCCTCGTGTTAAATGTTTGTGATTATCAAGTGTTAATCTATAGGGGAAATAATAGTGGAAGTGCAGTGTCTGAGATTCCTGTGTGTCGATAAAACTTAATGATTTTTTTATGAAGAAGAAACAATATTTTTAAAAATCTCCATTGCGAAGATTTTTTTGAAAACTGAATTTATTTTCTCTCTTAACTCAAATATTCAGAGTTCATATCTGAGTGATTACTTAATTAAAATTTTAAAAAGAAGCTATATTGGATTTATAAATAAGCACCTGCTCTGGGACCACATGTTCACTATTATATTTTATTTATTTTTTTAATCTTCATAGTTATGAGTTAATAGTTGTATTTTTAATTTACATGTGTAAAAAAGTTTAATGTAGAACAGCGGTTCCCAACCTGGGGCACGTGGTAGAACAGTCGGGGGTACATGAAAATTACATTGGTAACTGCGGATAATGTAAAAAAATTATAATGAAAAGAGATAAACGAAACTCTAAAATTTTCGTCAAGAAAGAGATATTTGTGTATAAGTAATATAGGCTATTCGCATAAAGTGAAGAAAAATATCTAAACTTAGTAATTGGTTTAACATTTGTTACCATTATCTCTGATCACTCCTAATAATATCTTGAAATTTTGCATGTGTCCTTTCTTTTCTATTGTTGTCATTTTGTTTCTAATAATTATAGAAATATCTAGAAAAACCATGATTCCTTTTAGGGCTTCTGGTCTCGAGGATTTCATTTAAAACCCATTTGAAGACAGGTTACCACATTAGAGTTCGACAGGACAGCATTAGCATAAACTCATTAACGTGTATTAATGGATGTAGCACCATTACTTCTTTGTGAGTAATCTTTAGCAAATATTTAGCGTTTTGAGTGATTTTATGTTAATATTGTGTTGTGGTTCAAAATGGGTAAGTGGTTAAAAATTGGAATTCCTAAGAGAACTGTATATAACATTGGTAACTTGCATTACTAATGAACGAAAGCAAAAATATTTGGAATGGGTTCATGTGAGAAGGGGTACGCATAAATGGGAATTCTAAGCAATGGGTACGTGAGAGAAAAAAAATGTTGGGAGCCGCATGTGTAGAATGTGCCTGAATATTTTATTTCGAAGCGTCATTCAAAAGAAAAAAGTGACAATGATTGGTTCTTTTTTTTATTTGCATTTCACTAATCACGCATTTAACATTAATTAAAATTTGTATTCTGATATATTTTAACCGACTTAAAAAAAGAAAAAAAAAGGATGTTCTCAATTCGATGCGTATGTATTTTCTTTTTAGGGTTTTCTCCATCTCGCGAAACCCTATTACTCCAGCTCCGTTGTCTGTCTGTCACAGAGCTATTCTCAGAAACTATGTAACTTACAGAGTTGAAACTTTGTGTATATATCTGAATACCAGCTATAAAGAGCTCAAAATAATAAAAATTGAAAAATTCGTATTATTTTAATAAATAGTGATAAAATCCAAAATTCTAACAGCCTTTTCCTTTTAAATTTAAACATTTTTCGTTATAGCAGATGCCAAAAATTAAAAATCCACGATGAATTTTTTCTACAATAATTAATTTTCTATCAGACGATTTCCACGTGAAAAATGAAAATGAAATAAAAAGTTTCACCAATTGAAAAGAAGATTAATATGAAATAAAAATGATTGACGTCATAGTGGTAATAAAGCAGAAATTTTCAAAGATTTCTCAATAATACAAGGAGTATGAGTATGTGTATGTACACAAAGCAGATTAATATCACGACATTAGAGAATTAAAAAGAAAATCTGACGTCATATTGGAAGTTTAACGATTTTTTCAGATGTTTGAGAATAATACAAAGCGAGTATCAATATGAGTAATAGAGAATAGTAAAGATATGAGTTTGAGTAACATATTGAATCATGATAAAAATCCGATTATGGAATTATTCGCCTATTTTACCATTTTGAAGGTGTACAACATGTTTAATTTTGAAATTTTTTTTTCATATCGCATTTAGTCAGCGTGAAAGATATTATTATGACAAAATATAATAGCCGGCTTTGACCGCTATCGGGCTGGTTTGGATACTCGAAAAAACGAAAAAATAGACCGGTAAATTTTTGCTTTATTTAAAACAAACAAAACACGTGTTTTTTTTTTTTTTTTTTTGGATGCTAAATGAAATTTATTTGGATTTATTAAAGAAAGGATAAAATGTTTTGAAAGGAACATTAAACGAAACCCTTTGTGCGATCTTCGATCACAGTTACCCACTTGTTTATGTATGTTCACCGAACACTCCGAAACTACGCGACCGATTCACATGATTTTTTTTTAATTGAAAGAGGATACTCTCGAATCCCATTTGAATTTCATCAAAATTGGTTCACTACTTTTTAGAAATTCAACAACCCCCCCCCCCCCTAAAAACATAAAAATCTTTAAAGAATTTCATTTTTAACGATTTTTATCAAGCTCTTTGGCTAGAAAGTCTCCAACCGGCGATTATCCTCCCTCTTTAAACGGTTTTGTTTCTAGTAATGTTGTCGGCAAAACCAAAAAGCAACGTTTTAATCATTAAAAACTTTTATGGCGTAAACAATCATTAAAAAAAAAAAAAAACACGTCAAAATTGTAAAGCGTTTAAATTTACTCAAGATATTTGCGGAACTCTCACTTCATTTGAAGAACTCTATTTTTACGGTGGAGGAATTTGTATGCTAATACAGGGAGGGCAAATGTCCCTGGCAATTTTTTTAATTTAACATAAAATCAAGTATTTAAAGTCGTTTTTTTTTTTTTTTTTTTTTTTTTTTATAAGTTAAAGAATTTATAATTATTTACTTATTTGCATGTCGAATTTATATGTGGGATACGATTGTGAAGTTATAGAGTTGCTATTAAACTTTAAAAAAATAGAGGCACAATTTACTCAAGATATTTGCAGAACTCTCGCTTCATTTGAAGAACTATATTTTTACGGTGGAGGAATTCGAATGCTATTACAGGGAGGGCCAAAAGTACCTGGCAAATTTTTTTAATTTAACATAAAATCAAGTACTTGAAGTCTTTTTTTTTTTTTAAGGTAAAGAATTTATAATTAGGATGTCGAATTTATATGTGGGATACGATTGTGAAGTTATAGAGATTTGCCATTAAACTTTTAAAAAATAGAGGCACAATTTTATTATGTAAATAACCTGATATGGGCTGAATAAAAATTATATATTTATAAAGCATCTCTAAACTTCAATTTATTGTAACTTCAATTTAGTTTCCTTGAAAAAAAATTTTAATTGATGTAGCCACCTGTGAAGGAATTTTAATTTGGTGTGATGGCATGTTTATCTTGCACAATATGGGTTATAGATGCTCTTGGGTGATTCTGGGATAATATTGTTGACTTGCACGTTAAAAATGTGTTGACGGATAACCCGGTAAATATGTTAAATTTATATTACATGTTATAAGACTACACTTTAAACTGCTGCAAAATGTCAATAATTAAAACAAAAATGTCAATTTATTTAAATATAAAATTGTGTATAAATTCTTTTTATAGCTCTGTTGAGGAGTCTCTGTATTATACACCATGCAGCTCTCCTGTACAGTCATCGTGCAGTGATGAGTATGAAGACTGCTTATCTGATTTTGAAGACTCAACTTATTATGCACCATGCAGTACTTCTGATATGTCATTTTCTAGTGGAGAATACGAAGACTATTTTTCAGATGAGGAACAGCAGAGTGTTTGTGCTGATAACAGTGTTTATTATGTGCCACCTTAGTAAGAAAAATTATATAATTACTTTATATTTCTTTATATACTGAATACGGATGTTTCTCGAAAATTTTTAAGATCCCAGTAAAATAGTTACAATATTGAAATATATTATGCAAATGCAATGTTTTTAATTTATAAGATTCGTTAGGTCCATATTCACATATTGCAAAATTTTCTGGTTGGACATACTTGCAGAGCTACAGGCTTTATATGTTCAACCACGCTTCTAAGAACCCCGGTCGGCAGAGTGCCAAGCCAATTCCATTCACACTGTAGGGAGAAAAGCCCCGGCAAAAGAAGCTGAAATCGCCACCCTTTATTTTAGGCAGCGTACTTACGGCTTACGGGCTTCCCCATCTTCGGCATGGACTAGCCATTTTCACCCATGCGCAGTTCACTCCAGGTTTCTATCAAGCGTGGTGCATCACCAGTGCTAATTATTCAGTAAACGTCAGCTTAAACTTTATTTCGAACCACTAACAAATATCGAAGAACGAGTTAAGATTCAATTTCAATACTACCTGATAACGGGTTACTTAAAAGTAGTAACAAAAATCCAAATACACTTGGCAGTGATAGAATTTTTCTTAATTTACCCCATCCTAACATTTAAGATAAATATTACTATAATGTAACTGTGCTATTTCGAATTGAATGCTCTATCTAACTAAAACAAAATGATCGTGTCAGAGTTGCATAAATAAAAATGAATTAGATATGCATCGATCCCATGGATTCCGGATTTTATTTACTACTTTTTCTTTATATAGTAATATTCCTGTTATTAAATAACAGAAATTCTGCGTTTAAATAGGTTGAAAATTATTATTTAGAAACAGTGGTATTCAAAATCCGAAATACTCGACCTCTATGGACATGTTTAATCAATTTGCAAGAAAATGGCACGTTGAGAGTAATCGATCTATTTTTTTCTAAGTGGAAACTGAAAATTTATGTGGACAGATTTTATTTCAAGCATTAAGAGAAAAGTAATTATTTATCTTAACGTAAGCTAAATTAAAAATACTCCGAGAAATAATGTTAAATTGTAATACTTTTCTTTTTACTTTATACTAGTCTAAGAGCACGCCGTGTATTGAATCTTTAAGATATAATGTGTGTTGTTTAGGCATATATATATATGTTACATAAAAAAATTATTTCCTTCGCAAATCCTTCACATTTATTTCGCATTAGTCCTTTAAATTAATCTAACTGCTGACATAGTCAGTATTTCCTTAACTCTTAATAATATTTATTCTTATTTAATGTCCTTTTAAAAGTATTAACCTGTATATTAATAATTATCTTATTCCAAATCTTAATCTAAAATTTTAAGTTCATTCGTAACTTTTATCATCTCCCCAATCTATAAAATTCTGAGAGACGCCTTTTTCATTTCGAATGTTTTTAAAAGCCTTTTTTTTAATTCCATGCGCGGCTACGAGAGGAATTCTTTTGTGTTAGAGATTCTCCCTCGCGCCTCATTCGCTGGGCTGGAGCTCGCCTCTCGCTCATTGGTTTGTGCGCTCGTGACGTCGTATTCTGTATCACTACGCTCAGTTAACAAAACTTACTTGCACGCTTTGGAGGGCAGATTTTTGACGTGTTTGGAAGTGTAACCAAATGGGTATCTGGTGTTGAAGTCACGTAGAATTTTCATACAGTTCTTTAAGATCTTTTAAATCGATGTAGTGAGCCATCGTGAAGCCTGAGGGCTATAAGTTTATACCCTCAATGTGGGAAATGTTACTGCATCGCGCTTATTCATAAATAAACGATTTGTACGGAAATTGGCTGGTTTTTATTGACGAAACTCTTCTGGTGTCTCCTCATTGCCTCACTTCTTCGCCATGATTATTGATATGGACTGCAACCTTCTATATCTTTAACAAACTGCCATTTTCTCGTGGAATATTACATCTAGTGGTATCTCATCTTCGTAGAAACACCACTTATATACATATATATATATATATTTGGGAAAGAGAGACCAGATAACCTTTATCAATATTATTAATAATTTCATAATTTAAGAAACGTATAATGATTTCGTTTTCTTTTATGAACTGCTTTCGTACTTTAAATATTCAAAATAATTTTATTTATATAACTGCAGAGCACGCAATTTATTTTTTTTCATAAAATATTATAATTAGACGTACACAAAACTGCACGAATGTAATATATTTTGATGGTTTAAAAAATTTACATGTAAATATATATATATATATATATATATATATATAAGGACGATGATGAAATTTAAGTACAGTAAATTTATTCCCTTTTAAAAAGGAAAAAAAGTTGATATATAAAACTTTTTTTTGTCAAGATAACGGTTTTGAAGAAGAATTATAAGTGCAAATGATATATGAATCAGTTCGTGTACGTATGCCATTCGTTTAGACTGTAAATCCACAGTTAATTAATAAAGTTTAGAAAAATAAGGTATAGGCTATACTATCAATTAAAACAATAACCAGTTCGTGGCCTCATGGGCCCATTAATAGGCTTTCTCCTGGCTCATCCTATATATTAAGGAGTACATCTGAGTCTATATTGAATATTTTACGATCGCTACTGTCGAACACTTTTACACAAGAATTTGAATGTACATGTTTGAGCAGAACTCCAGACAATTCGACAGGCAAATCAGTGTATTTTTTTGTTTATTTTTGTTTTATGTATTAGTATAGTAGTTTTATTATTCATTTGTAATTTATTTAATGCTGTTCTTAAAACTTTCTTTTATCTCGCTCAAATATGCGAATATTTCTAACATGTTCACCAAGTCATTATTAGATATAAAAGCATAAAATTTGCAGATTTTATTGTTTTAGTTTCGAATAACAAAATTCGAATATTCTTTTTTTTTTTTTTAATAACATAAATCTTTAATTATAATGGACACTATTTAATGGAAGACCCTTTACCATTAGAGGAAAATTAGAAACTCCGTTGAATTTCGTGTTGCCTGCAGAAGAAAATATGCAAATGCCATGTGTTTACAGATGACAATGAGTTTGTGAATATATTAGAACAGCGGACCCCAAGCCCATTGCAACGTATCTTTAGGGGGTGCACAAATATCTCGCGTTAAAGTCTCTTGTCAAATGTAAAGTTTTCTACTTATCTAGAACGAGTAAATTCAAAACATACAGTTTCATTAGTTTATGCATTTATATTAGTTTATACTCGTATTTCCGGCATTTAATATTCTAAAGAATATCACTAATTTCACTCTCGAATCCTGTGTTTCCATGAATACAGAGGTTGTACGGAAAGCGGCCCATGGTAATTAAACATTGAAGAACTCTTGTATTAGAAAGTAGCTTGTTTTGATTTGAGAACAGATTTAGGTTTTATTGGCACTAATATGCATTATCAGCAAAATCTTAGTGTAGGGCCGGTTGAGAATTTTAAAAGAGCTGTACCTCTGTTAGGTTGATCATGTTGAATATAAATCAATTGAACTTTTCAGTATTTTACTGTTCATAAGTAGAAAGAAATAGATCTACACGTATTTAAAGTTTAATAGATTAAATTATTCATTTCTATAGCATTTTAAGTTTCAAAAATTTCATGTAGATAAAATTTTCAGAAGAAAATTTATATATATTTGTAATATTTATCCTGATTAATTTAGCTTTAATGATTTAACTTGTGAAAATAGCTATAATAAGCAGACTCAACCGAATCTCTAATGCTAAATTATCATTAAGAACCAACACTTAGATTAGAATTATTATCCGGAATCATATTTGATTTGTTATTATGTATATTACATGGAGATATAATTAACTAATTACTTTCCTTTGCAGTGAAAATGTTGATTCAAATCATAATGAGTACTCAAGTTCTGAGTCGCTTCTGTCTCTTAATATGGAAGAAGAATCCAGTTTTACTGCTAATACACTTCGTGAGACTCAAGATTCTAATATCTTTCAAGAAAATACTAATGCTAACGAATGCGCACCTGATGATTCATTTGCTGAATCTAATATTATAGAAGAAGACTCAAATGATAACGACTGCTCAACTTCTGAGCCGTGTGTTAAAGAAAAAACACTGAGAAGAAGTCTCAAATATGAAAATCTTTCTTTATACAGCGACGATAGAAATCTATGCTCGTCTTTTGGGTCTCATCGTTTTGATTATGTTGAAAGAAGAAATTCGAAGTCATCTCCCACTGATGATACAGACATTGAAGATACGTCTTCGGAGTCTTCAGATTCGGATACTGAAATGCCTGGAGCTTTGAAAAGATCACATATGTTTGATAACCTTTCTGTAGATAGCGATCAAAGGTAAGCGCATTGATTTCAAATTTCAAAATCCATTTAAAGTTTCTGAAAATAGTTACTGTTTATATATATATATATATATATATATATATATATATATATATATATATATATATATATATATATATAACTATCGATAATTTTATTATTTTTTGTTTTCAAACTTACAGTTAAAAAAATAAAGTTAATAAATGCATATACAAAAGTTACTATATTTTCTCTCTATATATAGATATAAAAGCGATAATATTAAATTTATTTTGTTTTCAAATTTACAGTTAAATATTGAAGTCAATACGCGCGCAATCACATGCATATATACACTTTAAATTTCTATAATATTTTTCCATTAACTTGTTTATTCCTACTATAAAATATATATTTTTTTCTTTACTTTTTCTAGATCAAAAATCATTTGTTACTAAACCTGGTATCTTAGCTTTTCCGTATCAAAATTCATTCCATTGTAGGATATTCTATTTCTGTCATCTGTCTCGTTTTTACATTCAAAGACACACACACACACATATATATGTATTCTATTGAGTGAAATTTCATATTTTATTAATACTCCAATGCCTCTGGTAAAATATATACTAAAAATTCAGAAATTCCGCATTCATACCAGAGATTTCAAAAAGTAATTTCCGTTTTATTTAATCATGAAATGTCTGTTTATAAATAAAGCAAAAATTACTATTCCAAATTTTTGGTTTGAATTCGTAATTTGTGAATAAGATAATCCGCCTAAATTGGCAACATTGGTTGTAACGTATATACACTATATTTCCAATGATGACCGGTCACTTGCGATTTTAGACGTTTTAATAAATATCTGGAAAGATACATGAGGAATTATCCTGATACTTCAGGAGTGTAAACAACATGATAGACGTCATATATTTCCGAGAAGAATTTTTCCCGAAACCCCATAAGGGGTCATCAACAAATTAAAGAAAAACGAATATATTTTGGATAACCCTGTAAAAACTAATATTGCAAAAGCATTCAAACTGTATATTATGATTAAGTGATTATTGTAATAATTTGGGTTCCTTTGTATGAAGATAGCATGTATACTCGAAGAGAAATTGAGGTTTTTATAAAAACAGTCCCAAATTTTATCAAGTTTTTTTGCTTATAATTTGCAGAGTTTTTAATATAAAAACAAGTTATTTTCCGAAAATATGACAAACAAAATTGTACACAACACCCTGCAATCAGAATGAAAAAATAATAAAAAAATGTATGAAAAATGAGCAGGTTTACTAAATATTGTTTCACCGCGCATGCGCGAATTCAATCAAAATATACTGTGCATAATATATTAGCTAAATATATAGACCAAGTTTTATGAAAGTCTCAAAACATAGCTTGAAAATTCTGATAGTAATCGTCGATAGAATAAGCTTGAAATTCGCTGTTCCCGAAAGGAAGCAAAACGATGAGGGGTTGTATCAAATATAGAATGAGAGACACTTCATTCTTATTATGTGAACTTTCATAAGCTAGTATATTTGGATACAACCCCTCATCTTTTTGCTTCCTTTTGGGAACAGCGAAATTCGAGCTTATTCTATCGACGATTACTATCAGAATTTTCAAGCTATGTTTTTGAGATTTTTATAAAAGTTGGTCTATACATTTAGCTAATATATTATGCACAGTATATTTTGATTGAATTCGCGCATGCGCAGTGAAACAATATTTAGTAAACCTGCTCATTTTTCATACAATTTTTATTATTTTTTAATTCTGATTGCAGGGTATTGGGTATAATTTTGTTTGTCATATTTTCAGAAAAGAACTTTTTTTTATATTTAAAACTCTGCAAATTATAAGCAAAAAACTTGGTAAAATATGGGACTGTTTTTATAAAAACCTGAATTTCTCTTCGAGTATACATGCTATCTTCATAAAAATGAACCCAAATTATTACAATAAGCCACTTAATCATAATCTACAGTTTGAATGCTTTTGCAATATTAGTTTTTACAGGGTTATCCAAAATATATTAGTTTTTCTTAAATTTGTTGACGGCCCCTGATGGGGTTTCGGAAAAAAATCTTCACGGAAATATATGACGTTTATCATGTTGTTTACACTGCTGAAGTTTCCGAATAATTCTTCATATATCTTTCCAGATATTTAACAAAACGTCTAAAATCGCAAGTGACCGGTCATCATTGGAAATATAGTGTAGTATCTGCGGCATGAGACGTTTAGAATTCTTATTTTATAAATCAGTTTATTGCATTTTAAGGAATGATATTCGCGTAGGTTATTATCCTTTGAAAAGGTAGAAATCCTTAACCCTACAATCCGCCAATTTTTGACTGTACGGCAATTGTTATCAGTTCCATTTTATTATAATCTAAAAAAACCCGTTTTTTAACGTTTTTCAAAAAGAAAATAATGAAATTGTTTTAAGAAATATATATTAGCAATCTCCTTTGATTAAATATTTATGTATGAAATTTATGACAAAACAAATTCATACATGACTTTCTAGAATAATGTGAAACCTCGTTCACACGAACACGCTGAAAGCGAATTACTTTTAGCACGAACAGTTTCTGTTAGCCCCGTCCAGTTGTATGTAATGTATTTAAGTTCAGATAACACGAACTACTTTTAACACGAACAAAAAAAAGTTTCCCCTTGAGTGTTCGCGTTAACGAGGTTCGACTTATTAGATTTTAGTTAGTAATTCGAATAAAAGTTATCTTTTTTGTATTGCTTATATAACAATCATTTTTTTAAAATTTATTTTACAGCTTATACAAAAGTTTTTCATTAGCTGGTAGAAACAAATCATCATCACGTGAGTTTTCAAATGGTTTTTGCTCTGATGATAAGAAAGTTCTAGCTCTGGGGGATGCAGATAATGCTATAGAGGCTCCTGATAGTGATGACGAAGTGTCTAACAAGCTTAAGAACAGACTGTGGTTCTTCAACGCAGTATCAAAGTCTAACTGTTGTGACTGTTATAAAGAAGGTGCAAAATTAAGTGAAGGTGAAAGTTTTAAGAATGTAAGTACAAAATTAGTGTTGTTAATTTTTTTTAGCAAATATATTTAATTTTTTACTTTGGAATGGATACAATACAACTGTAAACCAAACTATATTACGAGGGCAAATATATATATATATATATCTCTATAATAAAACTGTAAGTCATGTGACTGTCCTCAACAGTTCCGGGATGTCGCATCGCTTTTTCATATGCCAAGCGGCCATTTTTATTAAAAATTATTTTTTCGAATAAACTGCATAAAAGTTACATTTTAAGAAAGATCGTTCAAAATAAATTAATATTTGAGAGATGACTTGCGTTCAATTATGTATATATTCTGCAATAACTTCAGTCGAAAGATTCGCAGCTCAAATTCTCTATTCATAAAAGTAAACAAAAAAAAAGATTGATTCGTCGTGAACATTTAAAATATTAAATCATGGAGGTAATCATTCGCAAAGCAAGTTCTCCGCGAATGAATTTTTGGACCGCTGCCTCGCGTCAAAAAAATAATTCGCACCAGTGAGACAATCAAAGTTTACCATAATTATGTGCTATACAACTCAACTTTCGTACCTTTTCTTGACGTAAATTGAACTCATGTAATAATATTTAATGAATCAGATTTTTAGCATTTTTAAAATCGCTAATACAGCTTTTATTTATCGCGTGTACAAATTAGAAATGATACTTTGATTTTGAAATCAAATGTTTTGATTTATGATATTATTTCTTATTTATTTATTTATTTTCTCTTTTAAATGAAAAGTGTGAAGTATTTTAAATTTATGTAATATAAGCATTTTAGATTAAAGTTAAGTATTTTAAATGAAATGAGTGACAGGTTTATAATTTCAAATTAAATTAATTGTAGTATGAATGACGGTGATGGGAACGATATTTGGCGAATTATCATCTGCTCCCGGCTAACAAAAATACTCATAATTAAAAAAAAGAATAAAAATAAATAAATGATAGTTTGTTGTAAATAAATATTGATATACATATCAAAAATAATTTATAGAATTAAAATAAAAAATAAAAGTAAATAAACAACAATTTCCATAACAAAGTTTTCGCCAAATTGGCGGGGGAGGGGGGGGGGAATCGCGCCAACGTGCGTATGTGACATTTGTGCCCAAAAAATATGCGAAATGCTACCATGATCGCAAAAGTTCATGATTTGTCTATTAGAATCTTCCGATTTGGCGAAGGATTAAGGGAAAATTAAATTATGAATAAATGTAACGTGTTGCAATGTTTAACATACATTTAAGGGAGACCAAACTGGTCGCCAGTGGCGGCTAGTATATATATATATATATATATATAACCATTAATGAAACATTACCATAACACCAACTTAAACTATGAAATTATGATTTAGTATGTAATAATTAGTTGACAATGAAAGTATCCCCCAACAGTCTGAATATAGATACCAAAAACTTATTTAAAAGAAGAAGAAATTAAATTAAAAATTGAATGAATGAAATTGAATGAATGAAATGAAATTTGTGGAATTTAGACAGAATTATCAAGTCCCGAATGCCTAAATACCACAAATAAAATGAGTGGTTTCATCATCATATTAGCCATAATTTAGCTAAAGAATGTGATTTTGGGACGACCTACTCATAAACAATGAATAAAACCTGTGACAAAATCTTAAAGATAAAAAAATAAATACAATATTAAAAAGAAAAGAAACCTTACCCATAATAAACATATTAAAACTTGAAATTTAATCATAAAGTGCGAAATCCAATTGTATTAAAAAAGATATTGGTGCACTTCATGAACCAGATATGAGCATAACTAAACAGAGGGAATGAATTGCAAAAAATCTTTACATGTTGCCAATATAAGTTTTAGAAAAGGATTTACCATGTTGCCAAAATAGGTTTTAGAATAATATGAATATTATTGTAAAGCAACACAAACCATGGTGCTGCCATCTATGAGAGAAAAAGGTGAATATACGATGAATAAAAATAGCAGTGGAAGAAAATTAATATTTAAAATTTGAACCAAATACTATCTAAAGATGATAGCAATTAGTTAAATAATAAATAAAAAATAATAAATAAAATATCCAATTACATTAAAGTAATGGATGTATTAATGAATACTTCTATGTTAAAAAATAAGATGGAAGATGGAAAAATTAAAAATTAATGATTAATACAACATAAAAATATATGTACCTTGAAATGACATAGCCACTATTAAATAGCTGTGCCAAAAATGCAACATCACATAAATTAAATTAAATTAAAATAAAAATACTGAATATTTGAATTAAGATTCTAAGGATTTAAAATTAATATTAACTAAATATTGAAATTAATTAGTAAAATATAATGTTTCTGCATACAAAGTTAAAAATTAAATACACTTGATATAAGTGGTTAGGGTAGAACATTTAAAAAAATTAATACATGTATTATATTAACATTTTAGAAAAGAATACATTATATTAGAAGATAATATAATATTGTCCACCGCAGGCATTAATGTAAATACAATTAATCAAAAACATATATATATATATATATATATATATATATATATATATATATATATATATATATATATATATATTTCCAGTACTATAAAATAAAACACAGGTTATTTTTCCTTTATGCTTCATGCACACATTTCAAGTTCCACTATTAAAAAGTTAAACATGTGATTATTCTTTTTGTATTCTTGAACTTCAAGCATGCAAGACAAATAAACTTTTTTAAACAATAGAATTATTTGAAATAAGAGATATAAATTCTCAGAGATATATCGTTGGGAATGGTAGCAAAATTAACATTTCTTTCTCAGAAATGATTTTGAATTCATCTGTCAAATAAAACTACAACTTTAGTAGTCTCGATGCGATTTTTAGTTCTCTGCAAGATGTCCAGTTATTAAAAAAATCGTATTACAATAAGTTTAAGCTAATCGGTTTTCCGTAGAAGGCTGAACACATATAATACACATTTAAAGTCTTCCAGCGTCTTCTCGCTAGTTGTTGGAAAATATAGTTCAATCGAATCTTTCAGAGTTTTTCGAAATGCTACTGAATATTTTTATTTGTATTTTTTATTTAAAAAATAGATGTTATTTTTATTCAAGGACCTTCCTTCAAGAGAAAATCAATCACTATTTTATTTTCCTATATACTGGAAAGTATAGATAAATTTCTCCTTAAAAGGATATACTTTGGCGAATTAATAGAATCATTCCGTAGAATGATAGAAGCATTACATTCCTTTTACTAATGCTGTCGGCTAAATACGACACTTTTAGACACCAAGTCTTTATCATTTAAGATTTTTGGAGCATTGTGGTCTACCTCCGCTTCTACCTCTGCAAGCAGTTCCGTCAAATGGTAAACCTCTTCCACTAGATAATTGCCTTACTTCATTATGCAGCAGGAGGGACTGATAGTCGCTTTCCATATCTTGAAAAGTTAGTTTGAAAAGTTTGCTTTTGAGAAATCATGATTTTAGTTGTTAATTTGATGTCATCATTCAACACTATCACAAGTTCAGAAGATCAGAAGACATTTTTTGCAAGGCTAGCGCATATTTATAAAGAACAAGTTATATTATTCTTAGCTTTTTTCCTTATTTTTAAATTTAGGAAAGACTACAATATTATGATGTGGCACTTTGCATCATGAGTGCAAATATCTGCACAATTTTTCTATGGTATTTCATTTGATAAGAATGAAGTATTTCATTTGATAAGAATTCATCAAAAAAACTAAATATTTCTTTTACTGGCTTGTTAATTTATTGCGGTCTGTGAAAGTGATGCTCTTCGAAATAACTTTATTAATAAACACAACGTACAAGTGCTTTCAAAAACTCTAATCCAGCGACATTCGTCAATTCACCGGTTTGTGTTACGATTTTACTAAATCTTAGGCGACTGATGTTTTTTTAACTCTACCGGCTATATCGCTCTTTCGTATAACAATGGTTTTATTTGACAAAGCAATATTGAAGACTAAATTAAAAACTTTTTCATCAAGCGAAAGGTTGACAGTAGCGATTGTACAAGTTTTGTCTACTTCTTGCTTCTCAGTTTTTCACATTGTAGAGGGAACCGTAAAAATAGAGTAGAGTGTATGTAGAAAATGATGCTCGCATCAGACATTTTGTATTGCAAATAATGTACAGGTGTAATAAAAGCCTAAATTTACTTTGAACTAGATTTTAAACTATAGTATTTTTTGTAAAAATAAAATTCATACACATTTTTGGAAAAATCTCTCGCTTGAAATATTTTAAGTCCATCCTAAATTTATTTATTTCGCTGGAGCAATGCGGGGCACTGGTTAGGAATGGCAGATCTAAGACATTTAGGGGAGACTATCAACTGACTAGATGACTATATTGTGTAGCTTGCAAATTGCTATTTGTTTGAGTTCATGAGTTTAGCATGAGTTTTGTGTAGACTGGAGATGAGACGGGTTCTGACGAACCCCGGACCGAAATGTTCTCGTGCTGGATTTGTTATATTATTCTTCGGATTCGGGAAGGCTTTGGGCTCAGATTGAAAATTTAATTTACTAAGAAACTGTAAAAAAGGGGAGAAAAACTTGCCAGATGTCATTTAAGAAATAAGAATGTATTCTAAATATCTTAAGTGTTTTACAATACTCTAAAAATCAGTATGAAAGGGAATTGAATTGTTATTTATGGGGCATAAGGATAAATAGTTCATTTTATTCTGCAGCCGTTACACGGTCAGTGTTTGTAACACAAAGAAGCCATGTGATATCACTTGTTTATCCTTTCTTCTTGTTTAAAGTCCTTTTATAGAATTAATAAAAAAACAGAACTCATGTTTTCATTCCATAATTGTACATCAATAGTTTAAAAGAATAAGAACTGTGACTTTTTCATATTTCTGCCAGTGCTTAGGTATAAAAAACAAATATTCTATTTTAACAGATTTTCAAAGATATTAAAGAAAATATAAAAATTCAAAGATATAAAAAATGTTATTATCTATTTCTACTGCGTACTTTCAGTATCAGGTTTAGGCTCTATTGAAACAAAAACTTTCGGGCTCAGATATCAAATCGTCGAGCTCGTCTCCTCAAAAAAGAGTCCGAACTCATCTCTATTGTAATCTTCACCATCACGAATCTTTACTGAAAACATGATTTCATCTAGACTTCATGCACAGAGCCTGATCATATCTATCTGGGTACCGAGAAACAGAGGCCATGTAAGGCCCCTCTTTGAAAGGAAAATTACTGCATTATAAACATGACATACAGCTTTACGTGCATTTTAAAATTTAAACCACAGCTTTATAGATAAATATATTATAGATACATATAAAAACGTATTAAAAAATACATGAAGGTAAAATCTTCTGCACTATATGCTAGTTAGAATTTAGAATAAATAAATATAAAGAATAAATATAAAGAATAAATAAAGAAATAAAGAATAAATCTAAGGAATTGAAGAAATCATGTATGATGTGATATAATTTCTTCTCTGAACTTCAAAGTTTACATTACAATTCATTGTCGTTAGTGAATCACAATTCTATAGTATAGTTTACATGACTGGGGAAAAACCTAATTTTTTATGAACTATAAAAGAAATTTTGTATTATTTTACATTTTCTGAGAGTGCAAAAAATGCATTTTGGGGCACTATGAAAATAGGAGCCTGGGCCACGTGCCCCATGTACCTCTGTGATAATCAAGCTCTGTTCACACTCTGTGGTATAATTAACTCAAGAAAAGCTTTGAAGTATAATATAAACAATCTTTACGAAATATTTCTTTATAAGTATGTTAACCTAAATCATTTCTTAGTTGTAAAATTAAAATGTATTAAAAAAAAAAAAGATTTATAAATAACGACCTTTTATTTATATAGGGCGATAAGTCCCTAAATTTTATACTAACTCAAACTTTTGCTTACGGACATGTACTGGAATTTTGTACTCTTAAACAAAATATTGTACTTTCCTTTCAATACAGTAATCAATGTTTGGATCATAAATATTGCTAAAACGTTTTATTTATTTCGCAACCTGTATATAAGTGGAATGAAATATACACTTTTTTGCAATTTTTTTATTTCTCGAAAATGACTGATATAAATAAATGTAGCAAATTATCAGTGCTCTTTATTAGTATTTGTGAGTAATGCTATAAAAATTTTAGTAATGAATATTTATTGTTACAAGCAAAAGTGAAATGCCAACATATGTTTTTAAATAGATACACTTTCATTTCCGAAATAACAGACTGGTTAAATTACCAGCCAATAGATGGCACTGGGAGTCCGAAGCTGATGCAAAAAGCACAAAAGTGCACTGAGGCTTGTAAACCAGCACAATGTCACGTTGCTATATGCTGTGTGATGCTAACTGCATCTGGTCTTGTTGTAACAGTGTAATGTGATCATGTCGGAGCTTGCGAAGGTTGAACAACGAACGAACATAAAATTGAATGTACTATTGCTACTGGATGTTGCCATTTGGAAGTGTTTCAAGACCCTAGTATGCAGAGTTCGTCCTCGGTACCGACAGGAAAGCCGTTGGTTCTTTATGCACGACAACGCACCAGCACACACTTCGATCGTTGTGCGGGAGTTTTCGGCTCCTAATGAGGTCGTCGTGGTCAACCATCCTTATTACTCCCCAGATTTATTTTCCTGTTAGTCCTTCTGTTCCCCAAGTTGAAATTGCACCTAAAGGGGACCACGTTAATCGACTGCGACCGACTGTTTGATGCACATTGCAAAGGCGGACTTCCAGAAAAGTTTTAAGGACTATTTACAGTCGTTGTAAAAATTGCATTGAGTTCTGTGGAGATTATTTGAAATAAACACAGGTCAACATTCTCATGTCAGTTCTTAATTTTTTATTTATAGGATCAGTTCGGGAAATTTTGGGTCACACTTTGTATGTCTATGTAGAATGATGTACAATTTTGAAGAATCGGGTATTTTAGGTGCGATTTTTTGTATTATGTTTTTGTACAAAAATTAAATAATTAAATAGTTTTCTTATAATATACATCCTATTAAATTAATTAAATAATTACATTTTTAATTATTTTCACAATTTTTAGCATATGGTACAATTAAACTTCTGTTTCAAAATGCAGGAGTCATTTGTGCAATGATCGGAGGTAATTAATTCAGAACAATTAAAAATCTTTAAATGACAATGGAAATTAAAAATTGTTGACTTTTTTTTACCTGCATTGTATAAAATATTTAATAAAATGCCAAAGTATATATCTTAACTTATAGTAAATATAATATGTGTAATATAATTGTTTGGCGAAAATATCGTTTATTGCATGAGACATCTCGATTAAAATAGGACAAGATAAAGAGTAATAAACTTTTTGTTCTTTTTGCCCGTGACTGTGCTGATTTTTTATTTCTTTTCAGGACATAGTATCTTGCCCTGAATATCAAAGAATTAAAGAAACCGAAGAATACACTGAATATATCAAAGGATGCATCTATACTTCAGTGTTAAAAGGGTAAGAAAATTTCTTATTTTATTTTTACGTTCATCAACTGAAGAATATTTTGAGTTATTTTTTTATAAAATTGAAATTTAAACAATTTTACTCGCAATTTAAAACGCTCCATGGTTTTTATATTTCAAAATATGATTTTTTTTTTTTTTATTTTTTTTTTTTTTATTTATTTATTTTTTTTTTTTTTGTTAAATGCTAATACTTTTATTTGTTTTTAAAACGAAGTAATTTTTTTGTGCATTGTAGTAGTATAGCATATAAAACATGTTTATGGAATAAATCAATTTACATTTAAAAATAAATAAAAGAAAATTTTGTCATCTCAACGCGCATGTTTTAAAAGCAACAACAACAACGAGAACAAAATATCTTTATTCAATTTATTATCAGTAGGTTGATATTGCCAAGCCTTTGATTGGGAAATCTAAATACGCATAGAATGGTCACAATGGTTGCCATAATATTTTGCACTTTTTTTCCTGGTACACGCGCAACATTTCATTTAGGAGAATTTTCCTATTATCTAAAATTATTTAACAGATTACCATGGGAAATGTTAGCTACAAATTCTACGTTCTCTAGATTTCTAATTTAAACATCTGTAACATATTAATTGCAAATAAGAACTGTTTATTTTAGAAATAAATAATTTTAATGTTAAAAATAACATTATTTCTAAAATTAAACAATAAATACGAAGCAGGAAAAATAAATTTAAATGAAAATATGTACTTCATAAGTTCTTACACAATCACTTTATGTACACTAAAACAGTAGCCCATGCAACGCTATTTTCTTGAGGTATCTATTTATTTACTTATAAAGGAAAACATGGGCATGAGTAACGCCGACGTCAAATCGACAGTTGCAACGACTTGAATATTCAATTTTGATATTTTGTCAATATGTTAACTTCTAAACATTCAAATTTTAAAAGACGAATAGAGAAAACCAACGTACTTTCAAATGCAATTTGTTTGAAAAGTATATATTAATTTAATGACGTTATAGGCCTTTTAAAATAAATTTCAAGCATGATTTAAATATATATATATATATATATATATATATATATATATATATATATATATATATATATATATATATCACTATTGAGTGTAGCACCTTTAGGGAAGATTAGCACGCTTGCACTTGTTCTCTGGTGTTGTTAATAGGCAATCTAAAAATATGTATATTAAATGTAAAAAAATATATATATATTAGCGTTTTCAATTAAAAATGATTTTTACTTATGTTCTGTACAATGGAAAGTATTAATTGTAATAAGAATAAGAAGTAATAAGAAGTATTAATTGTAATAAATATTAATTGTAATATTAATTGTAATAATATTAATTGTAAATAAGAGCAGATTATTTCAGAAATAAATAGTTTTAATGTTAAAAAAAAAAACATTACATAAAAAATAACGTTAAATGAAAAGATGTAGTGAAACACTAAAACAGTTGCCCATGCAACGTTATCTGTTGAAGTAAATATCTATCTGAGAAAGAAAAAATATCCATGAGTAACGCTAACATCATATCGACAGTTGCAATGACTTGAATAACAATTTTGATTTTTTGTGAATTTGAAAACTTCCAAACATTACAGAATTTCAAATTTTACATAGAAGAACAATGTATTTTCAAATAGGATTTGTTTAAAAAATATATATTAATTTAATGATTTTTTTAAAGCTTTTTAGAATAGTTTTCAAGCATTATTTAAAAAAAAAAATCTATCTCCATTGAGTGTAGCACTATTATGGAAGATTAACACGCTTGCACTTGCTTTTTGGTGTTGTTAATGGGCAAACCAAAAAAAAAACATATTAAATGTAAAAAAAAATAAGTATTGGCGTTTTCAATAAAAAATGATTTTTACCTATGATCTGTCCGCTGTGCTGGGTAGCATATTACGTTACCTGGGAAGTCCAAATTTTATACCCTGGTAAACATTAAAATAGAAGAAAAAAATCTAGTGCCTAAGAAGAAATGCCTTTAGTAATGAATGTATTGTTAAAAATACCTTTTAAAGGTGAATATGATTTCTGATATTGTTTTCATTAACGAGACAGTCTAAGAAGCGTTGAAACTTGTAGTTATAAACGAAGTATAATTTCTTAGGGTAATAGATAATTTTCCCATGTATGTCAGTATAAACAAAAAATTATTTAAATTAATTAAAATATATAAGAATTTTATTTTCTTTACATTTTTCCAAAAATGTCGATGTAATCTGACATTTGTAACAGGAATAGAATTTAATAAAATTTTCTTCCTAGTTTTATTTGTAATGCAGTTTTTTTTTTTTAATTAGAAAAAACATTTATAGTCTATGAGTTTCAATGTACGAGAAAGTCCCAAAAATAACGAAATATCTTTAGAAAAATCTGTATTTTCCCATTTTTTACAAAACAACTTTAACACTTTCAATATACTCGCCATTTAACTTCATACACTCCTCTAGTCGATGATTCCGTTGTTGGAAACATTGTTCACACTCGTCTGTCAGTATAACTGCAAGCCTCGTTTTTTCCTTCTATTCCACGTCGTTAAAACGATATCCTTTCATGACCCTTTTCATCCGTAGAAACAAACAATATATATATATGTCGTATTTCCAAGTTCAAATCCGGGATGAAAGGCAGTCGTGCTCGTTGATAAACAGGGTTAGCTATGTGATAGGTTTCTCTTTTAGCTCGCATCAGGCGGCCGTGTGGTATCATCAACAACAACAAGAAAATTCAGTCCATATTTTCGTCGAAGAACATTTTATTTCCAGTTAAAGACATCTCTTCAGGGTAAATGCTCGTTAGCCAACGCTAAACAAAATAAAAATACAACGTTCCATTATTTTCTAGAATCCGTCCCGATTCTTTTAGCAAACACCAGCGTCAAAAAAAAATTCTCTCCGAATCAGGAGGATCGTGTTTTTAAAACTAGCTTGCGTAATAATACAGAATACGTCACGTGACCCACTTCTATCGAATCAAAAGGTCTCTTTTGGAACTTTATCAATATTTCCGGTGGATTTATTTTGTCGTAAAATGACTTCCTTACCGCCAAAAACTTTCTACGCCCTTCCAGAATATTCCATAATCTCGTACCAGATGCCTGCCATATCAACAAACGAGCTTATCTGTTTTGAGGCTGTAGCTAAACTTCGAATTTAATACGTAATAAAAATAATAATAAGAAAATAAAATGAATCTTTATAAAAGGGAAAAAAAGAAAGAATTAAAGTTTTTCGGAAATATTTTAATAGACATTTGATATTTAATAATAGGATAACTTTATGAAATAAGGTTTTTTGAGCGGAATATTTTAAGAGATACGATATTTTAGTATTTAAATAAAAAAGTTATAGCAATTTGACCACACGGGAATAATACTAATGAATTTTAATAATGGATTAAAATAAAGATGTTCTATTTAAAGAATAAATTAAAAAAGCTATCGCCATTTTTAGACTAACTACTTTCGAATAAATATTATTAAGTGGATTGGGACAAATTGACTTTACATATGGATAGTAAAAGGCTATTTTAAGAATGAGAATTATTTTAATAAGCTGGGTTATATACCGAATATTATTGAATGGACAAATTTTATAGAATAATTGCGGAAAAAAATTAAATTTTGTAATATTAATATATCACAAGGAGCAAAGTCAGGTCAGTAGTGGGTGTGGGCAATGGAGTCATGCCGTTTATGGCAGATAAATGCCAAACTGATAAAAATGCGTGATCTGATGCAATGTCATGCTGGAAAAGCCAGTCCCCCGTCAGCCACAAATCGGTCCAGATAACTCCGTAATTACTTCAATGGTCCGTCGTCGGTCTTCAAGCCCAATAGCGCGAAATCTCTCGACATTTTCGTACGTTATGGAATTTGAAGAATTCGAGAAGGGGGTTTGTCATCGACAGACATTTTACTATTTTTTAAACGAATAAACCTCAAGTACATTTGAATTTTTCGTATAGCTTCATCTTTGTAAGCTTTTTGCAACATAAAAACTGTTTCTGTAGCATTTCTCTCGAGCAGAAAGCAACATTTCACAGTCGCACGCTTTTTACATGTGTCCAACATTACAAAAAATGAGGAGTAAATAAAAAATGCTTTTACAGAAAAATAAAAGCACTGTGACCACTGCGTGCACTAAACTCAGAACGAGATGCGTTACGCGCGGGAGGAGGACTTGGCGAGAGGAATTTTTGCTATGCAAGCCCCGCCCATAGCGGGATGCATTTATAGGCATTCCGGTTGTTTTTGGGTCTCATCTCGTATTCACAACGGACGTTTTAATTTTAACGTATTTCAAAGAGAATGATGTATAGATGATAGTTCTATCTGAAAATTGACTAAAATATTTGTGTAAATATAAATTAAATATTTGGATAACGTTATTGTTTAACCTCTTCTAGGAATATGAGGAGGAAAGAGGAGTATCTTGTGGATTATCTTCCAATAATAGAGGAAACAGACGAAGAAGGTCCGACAGATACTGCCGATGTAAATGAAGAAATATTGAATGTTGATGGTGAAGAAGATCCAGTGGGTCAAAGTAGCACGGAAGCTGTATCACCAAACATTGAACCAAAGCAGCCAAAAAAGAGGTTCAAAGGAGTGAGAAGATTCTTCTCCAGATTATTTTGCTGCTCCAAAAAGCCTCCGTAAGCATTGGAATAATATTAAATAGCCTTACTAGACCTCCACATATATGAAGAAAATTTTCTATCAACCTACATGATTTATAAAACTTCTAATAATTGTAACCATAAAACATACATTATAATAGTTATGACAATAGTTATGACAAAACAAAACCACAAAAACAATAGTAACAATAAAATTTTACAATAGTTCACGTGTCTTTTCTTTGTGTTACTACTTTAAGATTGTGTTTATATACTTCTTTTTCAATATGAGTAAAAATTTAAATAACTAATAGTGATTTAACCCTTTAAGCGTCTCACAGAATGTATGTTTAAAGATTCGTAAAATAATAGCTAAGGAAAAGAATTGGTATGGAAATTTATATTTGATTACCTCATTCATTTATCTTATGCAGTGGTAAAAAAAAAAAAAAAAATCACATTAATATATTTTTTTTGTTAAATCAGACATTGAATTAAAAAAATGCATGACGGAAAAACACAGTTAGGACACTTAAAGGGTTAAAAGGTAACCTGGGGAATTTCATAAAATCTGAAAGAAAACAAAATACATTAGTAAGAAAACATACATTTTCTCCTCACTGATTCTCTAAACGAAAGCTTTGAAATAAATGTATTTATTTTATTTATTTATCGTTGCTTTATTTTATTTATTTATTATTGTTTTTATTATATTTATTTATTACTTTTTTATTTATTGTTACATTATTTTATTCATTTATTATTTTATTTATTTTATTTATTTATTACTTTTTTATTTATTGTTATTGTTATTGTTATTGTTATTATTTTTTTTTATGTTTAAAAAATATTTTAAATGCGTAAATTTCGAGGCCTTAGTATTTTTGCAAATGATTTATGTATAAGTAATTTTTTCCTGTTAATAATTTCTTATATTTCGAAGACTTAGTATACAAAGAATCAACATAAGTAGTATTTTATTTAAATATAAACAAAAGGGGAAAATAACGTATTTATCACTCAATAACGTTGTTATGCTTACAGAAGTAAATATGAAACTAAATATTTTAATACAGAAAGAAATGAGAAGATTTCAATACCGTGGATTATAATACTATTATTACTGGGGTTGCGAGTTTTTTTTATATCCGTGTGTCAAATGTTTAAAAATAAATTAATAGGACTGTTGCGTGCCAACTGAAAATCAAATTTAATGAATCGAAAACTATTGAACTAGAACTACTTGATTTTTTTAAAATTAGGATTTAATATAATATAATTAATATACATGTTAGGTATTACAGTGGAATAATTACTGAACCAAATATACTTGAGGGGAGGGGGTATGAATGTGATTAAATGCGCAAGATCCTGTCGTTGGATCTTGGATGATAAATAATATCAGGTTTATACTAAGTTAATTTTAACTGAATGCAAACTGAACTGGAGTTTTCTTACAAATGCTTTATATTTGAATTTCTATATTATTTCTTTGTAAGAAAAAATAATAAATATTTGCCCTCATAAATTGTTTAATAATTTTTAAAGTGGCAAACGCCAAAAGTATGGTATAGGTATGGAATTAAATTCCAAGTGGCCATATTTTTATCATCGGTATTTTTGCTTGGGTCTAAAAATCTTTCATTTTCAATAATTTCCAGATATTGTTTGTTTCATAAATTTTGACCCCATCGTAAACCAGGTTGGAGTTAGTTCAATAAAACTGAATTTAGACAAGGGGATCTCATTGAAATTCGTGTTAACCACCCGGCTTCATAATAAGATACATCAACCGATCGACTTGAAAACATTTTTTTTTGTTGCTGTTAAATTGTAAGTGAAAAGGCAAATTTTGATGACTATTGTATTTTGAAATTATGAACTGCACTTTTACATGATACGTCACAATTTTCGGGCAATTTTCGAAATTTCAGGGCCTGGTAGAAGGTTCAAGGCATTAATTGTTTGACCTGAAATTTTTTTTTCTGTTAAATATTTGTTAAGTGGCTAAATTTGGAATTAAATAGGGGAAAGTTGGAAAATGTTTTAATCCTTTTAGTTCATGTCTAGTATGAACATAATAAATTTCCCCCTTGCTATTAGGTGAGCTTTAGCCGCTATGTACCGATTTATAAACGGGAGACACGTTCTATTGCATTACCATAACAGTATCTCAAAACAACCAACTTTATCAAAATCATTGTCTATGCAAATCTTGTAGAGCTTAAAATTCTGAGTAAAATGAGTACCCATATTTAATATCTTTGTTGAACGTTAACAGGGGTCGATGCAGGTTTGTTTTTTTTCTTGGGGCCCATTTTGTGAAAAGTAAAGTTTATTTTTGCGAAATTTATTATATTTTTGAGAAAAATAACATTTTGCAACGAAAGTTGAAATCCAGTTAATCAAATTCGAACCAAGCATTTATAAACAAAAACTTTTTTAAATTCTTTTGCTGAATTTTTCCTCTCTGGTGAACTTGTTTGTTTACAAATTACACATTTTAAAACATCTCAAATTAATAAACAAATAATAAATAGTAAGTTTTTATGGAATAGAATTTTGTGATGGGACCCATTTTATCAAATTGATTTTTGTGAAGAGGCCCATTTTATAAAATAGATTTTTGTGATGGGCCCTAAATAGGCCCCAATTTTTTCCTGGATCGACCCCTGGTTAAGCTCACAACTCCATATCAAAGTTTTGCTTAAATCGCTAATCAAGAGCTTGAAACCAAAACAGACCAAATTCACCCTACCTCGAATTTTTATATCATTTATTTTTAATTTATTGATGCCTTCACGATGTTTTTGTAATTATTTTAGGGCTTTATTTTGGAGCTTTTGTTATGACAGTTGAGTTTTAGCTGTTTTATAGTTTTAAATGTACATTTTCAGTTTTCTTCTAACCCCCCCCCCCTCCCCCCGTTTTGTAAAAATGATATAAATAAATAAATAAATAAATAAAATTTAAATAAGTAAATAAATAAAACATCGTGTAAAGTTTAGCTCACAGTTTGTATAGGTAGCAAATTTTTCCTTCTCTCAAAATTGTATTCGTTTTAGACGTTCCAGTGGTGGTCGATGATTTTATCCCCTCCCCGTAAAAATTTTACTGGTAAACAAGATGTTCTCACGGGAGAGAGTGTGGCTCTTAAAGGACCACACAGTAGATATTTTTCTTTTACAACAGGAGTGGGAGATTTTATTGCAAAAAAGTTTCAAGTAACAATCGCCTGTTTCTCTAAAACTCATAAAAATAAGGCTTGTTGTTGTTCGTGTGTATTTAAAGTGCATCCATATGTACATTATTGCTTCACGGACTGTCACATAAATTGATCAGGTTTTTTCTACGAAATGCGGACCTACAGGGTTGTTGTATCACGTGGTTTCTTCGGGGTGGACCTAAAAACTCAACTTTGACCCTGTGTGCACCCTTGACCAATAGGGCACTCCAGTTAAGTGAATGCGAAAAAGGGTGGGAAACACGGAATGCTCATTGGTTAGGCATATGGAAGAGAATTAGCGGGGATGGGGTAGATGTCAGTTCGAAGAGTTGAGATGAAGATGGAAGAGTCACTATGACATATAGCGAGAATAATGAAGGTGGGATCGGAAGTTTTTGAAGAACTACGATTGGAACGGGAGAACGAAAGTTTGTGGCGGCAGGAGTTACGAATGAGCACCCGGAGTTGAATGCGGTAGGCTCTCGTCGTGTCCTCCGAGGTGGTCTTCGTCCGAGTTATACGCGGCATGCCAGGGGAGGTGTAAGCGTTCAAATGCGGGATAACTTCTATGGCTGACGGAAAGGCAGTGGAAGAGACGTCAGGAAGGGGTCCTTAGATCTTGTTCTCAGCGGAGAGAATCCTGGTAAAACCGGCGTGGAGTGCGATACAGTAAGATTTGATGGAGAAGAGCGGCTAGATACCTCGGTAATAGACTGATAAATGAAAGCTGTGCCCAGCCGATAAACGGCGAACACCTCTCAAGACTGTCTGGTGAGTGCTGTATTTTGTTATATCATGTGAAGGAAAGGGACTATCCTGTTTTAATGTAAAAAAATGTTTAGTTATACATGTTTAGTTATTTAAATATCTTATGATTTATGAAATTTATTTAAAATCATTATTTTATCAACATTTCGGTATGCTGGTTAGGAAGTAAGAACACAATAATCTTTGTGTTCAGGTATGAGTTTTGTAACTTCTTGTAACTATGTCTTGATTCGGGTTCCTATGATTGTGATCCTACGATATTGATCTAAATAGATATTTCTGGTATTTCATCCTATAAATTCAGTAGGTGTTCTTGAAAGAACTGATGTGATTTGAAATTACTTTTTCCTTGTAAATAAACTTATTCACTTTGTTCAATTAAGTGTTTGTTTATTGTATCTAAATTGACTTAATGTAATTAATGAATTCCTATAGTTCACATTTGTTAAGGAGGAGTAGTCAAGATTAAATTTGAAACTTATTTTTTTTGTGTTACAAGATACACTCTGTGTGAAGACTATTGTCAGTTTACTATCCATTTCATGGCTTCTACATTTAATATTATTCACACAAAGTGAGAGACTTAAGCCTGTACTAAAATATCAATAAACATGTCGGCTCCAGGCAATTTTGAAAATCTTTCAGGTAGTGAGGTATTTGACTAAATTCACAACGCAAAATTCTTTAAGCCTTTAGGTTCAGGATTTCAGCAGCATTTATTATAAATTTTGGATGTTTCATACTTACCGTGAAACAGAGTGTGCTTTTGTGATTTGCTCTTCTTGTGATCAGGTGCTGTCTTTAGCCACCACTAATTATATTCGACACCTCAATTTCAGGTGGGTTATTCAAAATTTAAACTCTTGACTGCACCTGTCATTTTAATGTTACTTGTGGATTCTTGGTTGCTTATCACAAAAGGACACAAAAGAAAAAAATTGTAATCTCAATCTACTGTTAGAGGATATTAAGTGTACTTACATATTCATACAGGTGAAGGCTACTGCTAATTGTAAGTAAAATTTAAAGAAAGGTAATTAGTAACAATTATAATTAAATTAAGAGAAACCAAGAGAAAACTCGACAAATGAACATCTAACACTTTAACCGCTACGAGCAAATAAGTAACTAAAGTAATGCGTTTTTTCAAGATTTTAAGCATATTTCAAAAATAATTTATAAATGAAGGGGAACATTGCTTGTTATTTTCAATATTGTATATTCAATAGTAGTATTTAATATGATGTAGTATTATTTATAGTGAATAAAACTACGCACATATTAAAGTTTATGAAGTAGAAAATAATGGGGCAACACTAGCGGGGGAGGTGGAATATCGGACATAAAATAGTGCGGGAGGCTTGATTCTAGTGGGAATTCAAGATCAATAAATATCACCATTGTAAAGTTTCATTCATAAAAGTTTAATCCAAATCCTTCAGCTGTTGACTTTTTTATTTTTTCTTTCAAAAACGATCATTTTATATATTAATAACTGAAAAATGAACATTGTTAAAGGAACACTGGTGGATTTCTGTTGCAGCGTGAGATGGGGCACTGAAATAATTCATTTTCATCCATCCTGCATAAATTTGTTGATTACGCTAAAAGGCACTTCAATGCGGAGGACACAAACATTCTTGATAGTTATTTTGAAGCTATTGCAGCAAAAAGTACAAAATCCGCAAAACGTAGCATGCGAACAAAGATATACATAGTTGGTCATGTTATGTTTGATGAGCCGATGTTATCCACTGTGTCTCAAGAAAAATTTCTATCAAACGATGAAGGAAGAATGATGGGAAGAATAATGATGGGAAGAAGAAATGATGGAAAGAAGAATTAACAGCTTATAAGTATTTTATGCGTGCAGTTTCAAAAGAATGTTTTCTTCTGAAGCAATCTGACTGTCTAATAATTAAAAGTGCTTTAGAAATGGAAAACGGATCACAATGTGTTGTGGTAGCTGGTGAAGATATCGACCCCTTGGTAATAATGGCAGCATCCACTCCTGCCAAAAACATTTTCTTCTTGAAGACTGGAAGAGGTAAGACAGAAGATGCTTTATAGTGTCCACCAACTCTGAGCATTGTTCCACACATAAGAGACAACATTCTGTTTCTCCATACATTTAGTGGTTGCGAGACTACGGGAGCGTTCAGTGGTTGCGAGACAGTGGCTGCGCTCAGTGGTTGCGAGACAGTGGGAGCACTCAGTGGTTGCGAGACAGTGGGTGCCTTCAGTGGTTGCGAGATCATTTCAGACAGGGAAAGAAACAAATTGTCAAAGTTCTCGACACTACTGTACTGGAACAAGTTTGTGAACATATTATTCTACAAATTTCTACCACTGCAAAGGGCAAGATGTACAAACTTTCCGGCGGTTGATGACGTCACTACTAGCTTAGCCAACTAAGAGGCAGAAATCGATATCATGATGGAGAAGGTAATGTCAGAAGAAGTTGACTTATTGGAGGTAGATTGTGAACTCGTGCAATTGGAGGGAAGTGACAATGAAAAAACTGACATTGATAATTATGACACATCTTCAACTTTTAAAAAATTAAATTGATATAAAAGTTTTTTATTGTATACTAGCTGACCCCGCCGGCGGCGTTGCCCAGGCCCGTGATAAAATTAAACCAACCTGAAGTTTGTATGATTTTATATCTGTAACCCGATTTTGTATGAAACCATTTATTTAAAAGTGCTGCGCACTGCGCACGCGCGTATGCATCAAGTGAATACGGGTTGTGTACTTTTATTACGAACATAAATTTGATTTTTACAAAAATCGTTTTTTGAAATTTCCAGTATACTCTATATATAACATTTATAAAACGCTACGGGTGAAGCTAAAAATGTTAAATTTCTTAAATGGAATTTATTTTGTCTAAGTTACAATACAGTCGTTTTTATTTTCGTATTTTGTTTATAAACGCAGATTTGAATTTTTAAAGATAGGAGAAATCGTTAAAAATGCGAAATTGACGTATGGTAAAAAAAAAGTTTTTGAAAGGGTTAACGTTATTATTATTTTTTTTTAAACTAAAGGTTTCTGCCTGAACTCAATGGAACATAGATGTCCTTAGGTGTGTTTGTTTTTGTTTTATCATTTTAGAGAGCTGATACACGATTTTATATATCGCAGAAAATTGGAATTCCAAAAGTGAGTCCTGCGCGCGAATTGTTTTCGAAGGATTAATATTAGTATTTTTCGAAAACGATTATATTTGTCGAAAGAGGAACGAATGTAGATATTATCTGGTATTATTAGTTTTCAAAACTTGCTCGCAACCGCCGATGCAATTTTTTAAATATCGGCGAAATCGCGATAATCACAAAACAGCGTACAGAAAATAAACTTTTTCGAAGATGGCTTTGAAAAGGTTAAATTCAGATCTTTAATTTGGTGCACCCTGTTTTTTCGTATCGCTCGTAGTCCGGCCGATGAACGTGATGGCGGATAGAACGTGAGAATATAAAAAAAAAGGAATTTGACGCTTCTTGATTTTTTTTTAAGGGTTAAATGTAAAATTTTTTCGAACCGACTGGATCGTTTGAGACGTAAAAGTACGTTCTTCGAGAATATGTAGACAGGTTTCCTGCATTTCCGGTTGTTCGCTCGTGGCGAATTTAGAAAACCGAAACAAAAAAAAAGAACGGACTCGTGCTGTGATTCTTTCGCGGAAGGAACGAAAAAAGGCTTCTGAGCATGCGCGCGCGATTTTAGAAGAGTGATTTTTTGTTTGTTATCTTTGATCAGTTTTTAATTAATAACTACTCTAATTTTCAAAATATTAAAAATCTTAGACTCAGATGCACCAGGAGAGGCTTTGGACTACCCTCATCTAAATTTTCAGATTTCTAGGTGCGCTAGATTTCGCTAGCCATCGCAGACAGATAGCCAGACACACACACCGAGAAAAAAAAATTTATTAGTATGGATAACATTAATTCAGATATTATGTTAAATAATAAGTGCTTAACTTGAATGTTGCTGTTTTCTAACTCCCTCTCAAACATTGCTGAAGCTTTCGAATGATGTTTTTCTCTGTAAACCATTTGATTACTGGGTTGTGACATATGTCGTGCCAACCACTATTTATTTATTATATTCACTCCACTGTTTCAAAAATAAACTCTGCCATATGCTTGTACTAGGATACTTTTAAAGGAAATTTACCTTTTTTTTTTTTCAAATTGTAGTACAAGTGAATATTAAAATGTCGGCAGTATTAGCCTGTAATCAAGAAATTAAATTCAAATCCTTCCTAATAATTCAAAATACAGTGAAGGTCTTAATAAAAAAAATACATGCATATAAAATTGGTGGTAGGATGGACTGGTGGTAACTTGGTAGTTCTGGCTTCAAACTCTAGATCAGCGATTTAGGCAAAACTTTGATATAGAGTTGTGATCTTATTGTTCAACAAATATATGAAGTATGGATACTCATTTTACACAGAATTTTAAGCTCTACAACATTTGTATAGACAGATATTTATAGAGAGATACTGTTATGGTAATATAAGAAAGTGTGTTTTCCGATTATAAATCAGTACATAGCGGCTAAAGCTCACCTAGTACGAGAAGGTAAACTTGGTAGGTACATAAAATAAAGAGATTGAAACAATTTCCAGCTTTCCACAAATCAACTCCGAATTCGGCCTTTGTTTAGTCCCTAGCAAAAAGGACTTTCAGGCAACATTTTTTTGAAATAGTAAATATAAATATAAATATCAATTATATATATATATATTTATTTATTTATTTATTTAGTGGATGCGTAAATATGAAGAAGAAAAATAACATCGATGTTCGGGAAAATATTTTTTGAAAACGGTAAATATTTATATTTCTGTAAACAAATAACACTGTTAGGACAGTGGATGTAGGTATTCCAGAGTAAGTGGATATATTTTTTTATCGTATTTCGATCTGAAAAACAAATGCAACAGTTTCAAAATGCAAAAAAAAAGAAAAAAAAAAAAGAAAGAAAAGAAAAAAAAATAAAGAAACATTTTTCTGCATTTGTTTTTCTTTTGGTTCAGACAACTGCGACAGTGCGCCATTTTGCGATGACCATTTAATTATTATTTCAAAAAATGAAAAATCTGAATCTCATATACATTCGGAGCCTTCTTCGTCTATCCTCATCCAAAATTTCAGACCTCTATGTGCGGCAGATTATCTAGTTATCGCCAACAGATGGACACGCAGACATACAGACAGTCAATTTTCTTTTATTAATATAGATAAACTTAATGTGTATGAACTCAATCCTGCATCCTATAAATGAAACAAGAATATACATTCATAATTAAAGCGCAATGCATGGATATTCTTAATTTTGGTTATATTGTTACACTTTTAAATAAGATGAAGTAACGCGTCAGGATTGTGTTATCCTTATACACTGAAGAGCCAAAACATTATGACCTTCCCCACATTTTGCAATGAACTAACATAGATGCCGTGGAGGGCACGTCATCATGTGAGAATCTATATATTTAAAACGCTAAGCGATTTCTTTCGACAATCCGTGAGAACAAACTACTGCATCAAATTACACCATTCTTTTTTTAAATGAAAGATATTTGGACACAGATTTGTTATCGTGCATTCGTTTGTTCGAAAATTTAATTAATTAGCAGTAATTTTCAATTAAACTTTTACTGCTGCTTATGACGTCATAAAGTCGACAACTCCCACTGTTGCAAGGCATAGAGTTCATTCTGTAAACTCTGTGGTTCGCCAATCTTTTGACATTAGCTAACATCAACTAGGTAATATTTTAACATCTATATATTTAAAACGCTAATTTTTTTTTCGATAGTCCGTGAGAACAAACTGCTGCATCAAATTACATCCGTCTTTTTTTAAATGAAACACAGATTATTTGGACACAGATTTGTTATCGTACATTCGTTTGTTCGAAAATTTTATTAATTAGGCGTAATTTTAGTTTCAAATTTTACTTCTGCTATGACGTCATAAAGTCAATTGCCAGAGGATGCTGCAACTTTTCATAAAATTGAAGTCTGACTCTGACCGTAACTTCAAGCTATCTGGGCAAGGTAGAATTGTAAACAAAGATCGAATACGTTATAAAAATATCAATGTCACCAATTTATTTACTTTTAACATTTGCTGAAACATTAAAACTAACACAAAAGGATTAAAATATATTAAATTACTCATAAATTTGTTTTTAAACGTTAATAAATTTTATTTATTAAATAAAAAATACCCTTACATGGAACAGAAGCCACAGGGATTGGCGCGATTTATCTTTTGCGCTATTTTGGTGAGAAAATCCAATTTTCCCACATTATTTTTATTAAACACATGCAATTAATTGTATTAATTAATTAATTTTAAATTATTTTATTTTATTTATTTACACACGTATTCAATTTTATTAACACCAAGTTGCCATACAAAGCAAAAATCGCCATTTTGGCGCCAAAAAGAAACCACGATGCGACTACGACATTTGCGCCGATTTAATAAAAATTGTTTGGGTGTACCGCATATTGGAAAATTAATTAAATCCATGATTATTGTTTCTTTCGGAGATTAAAAATAAGAAAATTTAATTCTTAATGAAATACAATTATTTGGTCGGAAATTTTTTCTTAGTTCGGGCTTAGTTAATATTCTGGTACTTCTCCATTATCCCATCGACCACTTTCCATATGAAAACTATCACCAAATTATTCGCCAAACTGTAGCGCCCAATAAACAAATGGAAGAAGCTTTGCCATTAGAATCTCAAAAAAAAAAAAAAAAAAAAAGAAAAGAAAAAAAAAAAAGAAATAAATTTTGAAAAGCCTAATTCACTAAAGTATCATTTATCAGTAACTTTAAACAGTAAAATTTACAATATATTAATGAAAATAGAAACAAAAATAACCTTGGAAATTTATTAAATTAAATTATTTTTCTTAATTATCTCTCTCGACTGCTGGATAAATGTTTGTGACGTCAGTTAAAATTGATCTATTGTACGTAACTGCACATCGCAACATTTTTTCAATGCTTTTTCGCTTTTAATATCATGTTGTCGAAGATGTAATTTATATTTTAACTAGCAAGCTACGCCCGCTACGCTGGTCAATTTCTCTTAACGAACCTTTAATCAAACAAAATATTGACATTTCATAATTCACTTTTATATTTTAACAGAATTATAAGGATACTATAATTTGTGACTCGTGCTATAGCCAATATACACGTCAGGACACGTCGCCCTTATCATTATCTTTTTACGCGTGAAGGTTTCGCTATGGTACTTTATGGTGAAATTTGGTAATTTTAGAAATTCAATAGTTGAAAAATCGCAGAATCATTAGATCATTTTTCTTTAGAATTTGTTCTTAGAGCGCATTTAGATCTTATAAATAACAATCATCCCGAACTTCAAGTTTCTAGCTCCTTCAGCATCGCAAAAATAGCAATTTTAGAACGTTTTTCGCTTCTGTACCCCCCTCGGGGTAGTGGCACCGACATAAAATATAGCCTATGTTGGAGCAGGGATTGTCACCATCCATTCGCCACCATCACTTTTGAAATCGCTTTAGTAGTTCCAGAGATTCCATAGAAATTGTAATTTAGAATGTTTTTAGAAAATTTTTTGCTTATTTCAGCCTTTTAAATTTCGAATTTTTTTAGACTTTGTTCTTATAGAGCATTTAAATCTTGTAAGTAACGACCATACAAAATGTCAAGTTCCTAACTCCTTCAGTATTGAAAATATCATAATTTTGGAACGTTTTTCGCTCCTGCACCCTCTGCGGGTAGTAGCACTGACATAAAATTTAGCATATGTTGGAGCAGGGACTGTCACCATCCATTTGCCACCATCACTTTTGAAATCGGTTCTGTAGTTTCAGAGATTCCATAGAAATTGTAATTTAGAATGTTTTTAGAACGCTTCTTCCTCATCTCACCCTTTTAAATTTCGAATGTTTTTATAATTTGTTCTTAGAGAGCATTTACATGTTATAAGTAACTACCATACCAAATTTGATGCTTCTATCTCCTTCAGTATACAAAAAATCGAAATTTTAGAACGTTTTTCGCTCCTGCACCCCCCTGGGGGTGGTGGCACCGACATAAAATATAGCCTATGTTGGAGCAGGGATTGTCACCATTAATTTGCCACCATCACTTTTAAAATCGCTTCAGTGGTTCCAGAGATTACCCTCTACAAACAAACAAACAAACAAACAAACAATCTTTACTACTTTATATATTAGTATAGATAAGGGGGAATTAGCCCCTTGTTCCCCCCCTTCATACTTAACCAATCAATCCCGAAAACTAATCAGGGATGCGCCTTAACACAGTGAACCTATAAATGAAATTTGAAGGAAATGGGATAATTCTGCATGAAAAACCCATTTACATAAATTAAGGGGGGTATTAGCCCCCGTTCCCCCCCTTTATACTTAATCAATCAATCCCGAAAACTAATCAGGGAAGCGTCTTAACCCAATGAACCTATAAACAAATTTTGAAGCAAATAGAATAATTCTGCATGAAAAACCCATTTATATAAATTAAGGGGGGATTATACCCCCGTCCCCCCCCCTTTATACTTAACCAATCAATCCCGAAAACTAATCAGGGAAGCGCCTTAACACAGTGAACCTATAAACAAAATTTGAAGGAAAACGGAATAATTCTGCATGAAAAACCCATTAATATAAATTAAGGGGGGATTAGCCCCCCCCTTAGTTCCCCCTTTTATACTCAGCCAATCAATCCCGAAAATTATCATGCAAGCGCCTTAACACAGTGAACCTATAAACAAAATTTGAAGGAAGACGGAATAATTCTGCATGAAAAACCCATTTATATAAATTAAGGGGGGGGGGGAATTAGACCCTTGTTCCCCCCCTTTATACTTGACCAATCAATCCCGAAAACTAATCAGGGAAGCGCCTTAACTCAGTGAACCTATAAACAAAATTTGAAGGAAAACGGAATAATTCTGCATGAAAAACCCATTTATATAAATTAAGGGGGGGGGGAATTAGCCCCTTGTTCTCCCCCCCCTTTTATACTTAACCAATCAATCGCGAAAGCTAATCAGGGAAGCGCCTTAACACAGTGAACCTATAAACAAAATTTGAAGGAAAACGGAATAATTCTGCATGAAAAACCCATTTATATAAATTAAGGGGGGGGGGGAATTAGCCCCTTGTTCCCCCCTTTTATACTTAACCAATCAATCCCGAAAGCTAATCAGGGAAGCGCTTAACACAGTGAACCTATAAACAAAATTTGAAGGAAAACGGAATAATTCTGCATGAAAAACCCATTTATATAAATTAAGGGGGGGGGAATTAGCCCCTTGTTCCCCCCTTTTATACTTAACCAATCAATCCCGAAAGCTAATCAGGGATGCGCCTTAACACAGTGAACCTATAAACAAAATTTGAAGGAAAACGGATATTTCTATGAAGAGTTATCGCATTATGTACGTACATACATAGATACAGAATCGGCTGCCAATCTGTCAGGTCTTGACAGCCAGTGTGATAACTGAAAAATCGCAATTTTAGAACGTTTTTTGCTCCTGCACCCCCTGGGGTTAGTGACACCCACATAAAATATAGCCTATGTTGGAGCAGGGGTTGTCACCATCAATTTGCCACCATCACTTTTGAAATCGGTTCGGTAGTTCCAGAGATTACCCCCTACAAACAAACAAACAAGATTTACTCCTTTATAATATTAGTATAGATTAATGATTTAAAATAAAAAATCAGTAAAACATCAATAAAAATACATTAAACGTCGAATTAAACATCACTTGATGAGATAACAAGCACGTGTAATACATTTGACGTAAAGTGAGTTTGACGCCACGATAATACATTTTTGGCGTTAAAATCCTATAGTTTGGCGATGGTTATTTTCTTAATGGAAAGTGGTCGACCGGATAACGGAGAAGTATCAAAATTCTTATAAATCGTATGAAATTGAAGGGCATATGTATTTAATGTGTTTAAAAATACGATTAATGTTTCTCAAACTTTGAAGCTGAAAAACAAGCGAGTACGAGGTATTATTACGTATTACGTAGGTCGCAGTACTAGCCACCATCTGGACAGGGTATACGGCGGATGCCATTTTTTCAGTACAATTAAATACAAAATATATTTTTATTTGCATACATGGTGGTTAAGAATAAAAGCAACGTATATAAAGTACGTGTGAAAAGTTTGCGCCTGTGAAAATGACGCTATGCTTATCTTGAAATGCATTTTTACATTGATAAATCTAAAGAGAAAAATTTATAGGATTATGTCAACATGACGTAATTTTAAATGATTTTTAAATTCTTCATTATGAAGAGTAGAATGTATAACGATTGTGACAACAAACGGCACTATAGCTTTTGTTTTTATCGTGCTTACATCACTTCTAAATACAATGTCAATTTATATATCATCAATTATAAAAATGTTAACTTTAGAATGAAATTTATTTGAAAACTGCCGCTTAATTTAACAAAATTTTAAACAATTTTCAAGCATGAATTATTTTTCAAATCTATCTCAACAATGGCCGCCAGTTTGCTTCAGTAATATAAAATAGCACCTGGGAAAGTTGACACAATTAGAAATTGATTTTCATAACCAACATAAAAAGTGAAGAAAATAATAATAAAAAAAAACCTCTGATAAATCATAAAATTAGATTAACCATAAGATAGAGCATTTTGGCGCTAAACTGAAATCTTTCAAACAAAAAAAAAACTTTCAATTTATGTTCAACATTAAATTGATATCATGTTGAATTCATGTTGATGTATGTGTTGCATCAGAATATGCTTGGAATTGTATTTTATTACTATTTTAGAGATCCGTATCACTGTATAAGAGGGAAAAGAGCACGACTGTGGAAAAGGGATAACCATGATTATGAAAAGGGACCGAAAAAAACATACAAATAAATTATACTTGAAAACATCAAAAATCTGCAACATCTGCAGATTGTATATTATTATTGTAAAAAAATTTCTCCATCTTTACATAAAAATTGATTAGCTTAAAACAATGGATGCATTTTAGAAAATATAGATTTGAAACGAACAATGATTAAAGAGGACATTTTAAGACTTTTTAGTATTTAAACATTTTAAATCTTTTTTAACGTCGAATTTCGACGGTGCCTTTGAACAGATGCAATGCATATGCGCATAGAAGTTCACTCGGTTGCATTATCACAGGAAGAGAGATGTGTGCTTTATTTACTGAATATGATATGGATGTAGGAATATACTATTTGTATGATACTTCATAGGTCCATGAAATTTTCTTTTTGTAGTGGTGAATATGGCGGTAATGTCGAACTTATTTACATTAAACAGTTGTTTACGGATTGTTTGTTTGGAGTTTGCATCGGAAATGGTACTGTATTTCACTGGGGCAAATAACTTTTAACCTAAAATATTCAAAAGACTTTTTCATACGCACCCCTTCTTACATAATAAAGAAGCTTATTTTACTGGTATTGTTATAGTACTTTTTTCGTCAAGTTTTGACGGGTTCCATCTAGTATAATTTAAGTCTTCCCAGATTTTTAAAGAATGCTTTTGTGATTTCTAGTAGTATTTAATTTCTGCTGGCGAGTTTGAGGAATCATTCTTCAGCTTAACTCTGTGTGTGATGAGAAATGCAGTTCAAGTGCAGATAATATCCAAATTGTTATGAGTGCATTTCATCATAATTTGCAAATAAATACATTTCTGTAGGCTACGGGTCCTAGTTTATAAGTTACATTTCAGTAATTGAGGATTTGGTTACCAGTGAAGTATTTTGAGAAGTGAATTTTTTTCAACATCGAAGCCGTGAATGTTCATAGCAGCCGTCTTGTCTCGTGTTAATTAGTTTGCAATAATAACTAATTTGACTATGAATTGAAGTTTAGTTGAGATTGAGTTTTGATCGGCATAGTTTAACTTTGCCAGCTCCACCGCCAGTCCAACATAACTTTGACTTTTAATAAACTTGTTCGTTAAACTCTAAACTTGAGTTAATACTGATTTAGTAAAGGAGCGGTACACGGATACATCAGTCTTTGTACTGGGGGCTACATTGATTTTTACCCACCTGTCCTTCGATAACAGCTTCACTGTAACATATAGTAAACAAAGTGTGCAACAATGGTCATTTCTATTGTTGTGAAAATGAGAGTTTTTTTTGTTTCGGGAACAACAATTCTTTAACAATGATATCAACAAAACGAAAAAATGAATATAAACATATTTTAAACAATGATTTCAACAATGAAATAACATAATAAGAAATGCTGAAGGAGAAGTATTCTTTGAATCTTTAACCGATTTTGATCTTTGATGGTCGTATTTTTACAACGTCTAAGATTTTGTTGTTAAATTGTGCTAAAATGAATCAAAACGCATATTTTTGTGAATTGGGGAGGTTTTCCGATCAGGTAACTCAAATACAGCATTTCTATATAAAAAAATAAAGTAGTTTTTATGTTATACGAGAGTCGTCTGTTTGATGTATTTTATCGTAGATTTTACGCAGTCCATTATTGACATATTCTCGCTCTTAATTTAATTACGTCCCATCTACCAGGTGGGCAATTTGAACGAAGAATTGGAAAGGGTGCGAAAATTTTTCTGAGAGTGTCTCCCATTTTCCTTTCTTTCTGTCATGAAAATCCGTCTGTGTTTCCTAGTGTAATACTCTTGTTTAATAATCTCTCTCTACTTGGTATTTTCAATAACACCATCCCTTCTTTTAACCTTTTCAAGAGCCAATAATTGTGTTGCTGTAATTTATACCGGAATTTTCGAAAAAAAAAAGAAATGTAATTTTACAGCTTTTTATGGTACTTTATTTGGCTTTTTATGGCCAGTAATTGTGTTGCTGTAATTTTCAGTTCATACCATAATTTTCGAAAAAAAAAAAGGAACTGTAATTTTACAGATTTTTTGGTACTTTGAGTTATTATTATTTTTTTTTTCAAAGCAATAGCACTTAGACAAACATCTATACACTATTATATGCCACCAAAACAATTGAAGAATAAACGGAACAACAAATGAAACAAGGGTGACATATAGAGACTTTAGAGAAAACAAAAAGTCAACTGTAAACAGGGAATACAATCAATTAGGCTGATGTTCTGAGGTCCTCAAAAGTTCCCTGGCCTCCCAATATCTGCCAGATATACTGTTACTTGATAGTGCGGGGCACAGTGGTAAATGCTGTGCATTCAAGATTACATCCTCTCCACAAATAGGGCAATTTGGACTTTCAAGAATACCAAATCTGAAAAGGTAACTAGGTAGACAATCGTGTCCCGTGGCAAGTCTAAATAAGGCAACACTTGTTCTTCTAGGTGCTGCAGGGACATGAGATATTGCATTTTTCCATTCTTTATTTTCGATTTCACTTAGTTTTCTCCTTTCATATTGAGAGTCCATTTTTCTTTTTATAATTCTTGATATTGAATTGAAAGGTATTTCATTGCTTGTTGTTTGTATTATTTTAGTTCCTTTTTTGGCTAGTTGGTCAGCCGCTTCATTCCCGTATATTCCACAATGGGCCGGGATCCATTGTAGTTCCACTTCCTTTCCACTCTCTTTTAGTTGCTTAAAATTTTTCCTGCAGTCCTCAATTCTTCTTGAGTCGGGAATCTTAAAGGAAGTTATTGCTTGAATAGCAGAGATTGAATCCGATAAAATAACTGCTTTTTTGAAATCATTATCTCGTATAATTAGCTGTTGTGTGGCAATACAGATAGCCTGCACCCCTCCATCGAACGGTGTTGTGTTTGCTCCCAAGTTCCACTTTGAGTTATAGCTTCCCTCATAATTACGATTACGGTGTGTTTCAATCATTCTCACCAATATCGTAGCCAAGCTGGTGCAGCGCGAACGGAGCAATCACGTATAATAGAGATATAAAAATTTATACCATTGCGGTAAATAATATAATATTTTATATTAATAAGAATGTATTATAACATTTTTTTACAAATTCCTAACAATTTCTTTCAATGTTTCACAAGAATAACAACTTAATAATATTACGTCTTACGCTTGCATCATAGGCCATATTTCCAAAATTGCTTTTAATTCATCAAAATATTTTTTTCCATAAGTATTTTCTCCGCATAAAGTCTGTAAGATACGATTCGAGGTGAACGTGAACTGTGTCTCGTTGTATTCTACAGCGCTATTTAGAAGAACCAAATATTCTTTGAAAATGTTGTGTATGAACACCCGTTGTTGGGTTAAAAAAATTTTACTTTTATTAAATATTATAATTGTGTCTGTAACAAAAACCTTTTGTTGTTAAAACAAAGAAAATTCTTAAAATGACACAAAACAATTTTTCTTTAAACAAAGGTTTTTGTTACCGAAACTGAAAAGAACTCTTAAAGTAACAGATAATTATATTTATTTTGAGAAAACTTTCAATCAAAGAATTTTGTTAATTGAAGTAAAATTGAACCATTTTTTCTTGAATTAACAAAATATTTTTTATTGATACAAAATTTTTTGTTGGAACTTCAAAAAAAAAAAAATCAACAATATTTTTCTTGTTGATTCAAACAAAATTTCCATTGACCCATATTTGAACGGAAAGTTTTGCTGGGCCAACCAAATTTTTGTTGATTCAACAGAACTTTTCTCTGGGTGAAAACAATCAAACATGTGAAATATATTCTGGAACATCAAACAAAAATTAATATGGTGATATCACCAGCCGCTTTTTCGTACCGCAGACATTTGACGAGATGTTACTCCTAACTTGGCGATATATGTCTGTCACTTAGCGATTCATTGTCGGGAGCCCACTGCAACACAAAATTACCCCATTTTTTTCACCAAAGTAATAAAAGCAAAATTTTGTTAATTTTTTTTTAATACAAAATTTGATTAAAATTAAGTGGTATAAAAAATATCCCATCAATCTGCAAGGAGGGGGTTAAAATATTTTATATGATGACGGAGAGAAATAAAAAATTTTTTTTAATTTTTTTTAAGCATTTACAGTTTTTGGCCATTTTGACCGAGGGGGAGCACCTTCATGCTTCCTACGAAATTGAGATTGTCATAGTCCAATTTTCGTTATCAGAAAAATTGAAAACTGAAAATTTTGTACAATTTTACAGAAAGTTAAAAGGCTTGTCTTCGATTCTCGCAGAACTACCTGCAAGCCCATTTTGTTTCGAACTTGGGTTGAAATTTAGGGAATATTTTGGGGAAAGCATCCCTCTTCTCCTTCTCCAGTGATTACAGCTTGTTATTTGAGCATCTTAGTTTAAATTTCATCCGCTCCACTGGTAAATTCCTTGAATATTTCATTAAATAAATTATTCCTATTTTTAAAGTATGGATCATTGTTTTTTTTTAAGCCGACGCACAGTGGATCGAAATATAGGCGGTGTCGAACATAGGATTATTACGAGATGATAAGCCATATATATGATGTTTTTTTCTATATTTAGGTTTGAATGAGTACAACAAATAACACTATAATTAAGTTTACGAACAATTTCATACTTTTCTTCTCCAAACAAGAATTTAAAGAAATGCTGTATAATTGTACTAAAAGATAAACTGGAATGTGACATTTCAAAAATAAAATTATCTATTATCCATACTTTAGTTTGGACCAATTTGCAATCAATTTTAGATGTAACTGTAATTAGACTTTTGGGTAACACAATTGGAATCCAAAACTCATATAAAATAAATATGTAATTGATAGTGCATGAAGCCAAAGCATGTATAAGCAAAATTTTGATGAGGATCTCTCATTACAATCACATAGTTTAATTTTTATTGCTAGTTTTGTCCTTATTATGTTATTTCGTGGCGCTGAAGTTATGAAAATACGGATATATAAAAAAAGGGGTATCAGCAAATGGAAGAAGTAGTAAGCAATTTCAAGTCTACAGAACATAAAAATAGACCATTGATCACGAGATGTATTCAACGTGATTGATGGGAAAGTTAAAACGGCAATTTAAAATACTTCATCATATTCAACATATTATATTTACGGTGCAAAAATCTTCACAAATGAATAACATTGATAAAATTGTTAAAACAAATATAAACGCAGCCTCATACAGGTTTGGTGACTCAGTCTCCATTTAAGATTACATTCTATGCACTTTTTGCTTTTATATTTCTTACAATTTATCATGTAATACACGGAGTAATAGAACTGAAGTCCAAAAGAATGAAAAAGATGAATCAAGGAGAAAAATAAGAACAGAATTGAAACAAGATTTAGGGTTGCTAATTGATGCGATTAAACAAGGAAATGTTTTGACACATAATGGAAAAATTGCAAAAAATTTTTTGGATGAGTTCGAAAAGACAGATGAGATTACTGGATTGAACAAAGAAACTTATTAAAAAATTTTCATTTACAATGCAAGTGATCTGCTGTGAAGAAGAAATTAGTGCAGAAATAATTGACAATTTCACCCAGTAAACAGCTAAACAATATGACTCGAATATGAATGGCATTAGATGACAGCTTCTGTTCATAAATTACTGTTCATGTTCAGGTGTAATTACAAAATTCCCTGTTTCAATTGGTCAATTGTCAGAAGAAGTTAGATAAGCTCAAAATAAAGAGTTTCGAAAGCACCAGGAGTCTCATACGAGAAAAATTAGTCGAAGGGCGTCAAACGAAGACTAATTGCTGGAGTTATTAATAATTTCTGACTCCTTGATTTCCATTTCTATACAGAAAATAACAAACGTGCAAAGAAACAGAAAGTTTCAAGAAACATTGGAACTTTTACTTTAAAGTATAACACATTATGATAGACATGTGAGGGTACCTATTTGAAATTTAACTAGTTTTTTGCATAGTACGCGGTGTGTATAAATTTTGTTGATCCTAATACAGGGCTGTACAAAAGACCAGGAGTACATTTCCGTTTATTCACAAAAAATGCTGTAGGGGAGTTTTCAAGAGTGCTATACGTTTTTAACTAAACTAAATTTTAGCATAAGGTGTAATACATGTAGAAATCTATAGATTTTATACAGGGCTAAATGAAAGAATTCAGATTTCTTTTTTTTTCTTTACGAGGGTGTACTTAGACAAAAGCAGCATTTGAAAAGTAATTATTTTGGAGAAAATATTTTTCCCAAACTGGTGACAGATGGCACTAGTTTTCTTATAGCTGTTGTGCGAGTAGGTAGTGTAAGTTCACAGATGCGTCAGAACAATTGAAATGGCAAGACGTTTTGAAAAGTGGTCTGGCTTGATGTGAGCATGATTCGTTTCTTATGAGCAAAGAACTTGCCCTGGCATGAATGATAGTGTCATTTTTCTGTATGACAATGCGAGGCCACATACTGCTCACCAAACTGAAGAACTGCTGCAAAAGTTCAAGTGGGAAGTCTGGAGACACGTACCACCTACAGCCCAGATTTGGCCCGAAGCATTTCCTTTTTTCAAAATTGAAGCAACACTTATCTAGAATAAAGTTTTCTTCAGACAGTGATGTAAAAACAGCTGCCGAGAACTGACTCAATGGGCAGGGACGTGATTTCTACCATGTCGGGTTAAACAAGTTGGTCCTGCGTTCAGATAAGTTCCTAAATAGGTTTAGTGATTATGTGGAAAGTAATCGGCATGTATGCTCCTTAATTTGTTTTGTATTTTATGTCTAATTTTAATAAATATTTTTGTATTACCCTTGTAACCTTTTTCTTTTTAATCCATCGTCATACTTTTGATGGTAATTGCTGAAATTGGGATTTCAAAAGTCTTATGCGTTTTCAAATTGCATACTTAGACACCACGCCATCTTTCACCTTATTAAAATCTGAAGTTGGAAATGTGTTGGAAAGTGTTTCAAAATCTATGCTTCACGCGTGATTTTTCGTTCTTGTTTTATCGGATGTCGGAGACAAAATAAAATTTTGCATTGTTTGGTGTTCAAGCATATGCCGTCTGGGTCCATTTCGAAAGAGGAGGAGCAACCCCAGGCTTTCTACGAAACATGGAGGTGTCCCTTTCTCCCGGCTCCAAACCGCTTATATTAATGATCATTACATTTAACAGTTATAGAGACGTTTTTCGATATTCAAAGTGTAACAATTACTAAACACACCATACAACAATGGTCGTATCGATTGTAGGTGAAAATTACACTTTTCCGTACTGTTTAGTAAACAATATTTTATTATATAAAAAAAGGTTGCAACAATGAAATAACATAATAATCGTTGTTGAAAGAGAAATATTCTTTGAATCTTTGATCGATTTTCGTCTTTGATGGTCGTATTTTTACAGCATCGAAGAATTTATACTTAAATCGCATTAAAATGAATCAAAATGCATATTTTTGCGACTTTGGCAGGTCTTCCGCTCAGGTAATTCAAATACAACATTTATATATAAATTTTAAGTTGTTCTTATTTTATATAAATTTTTGTCGGTTTGATGTATACAATCTTAGATTTTACGTGTCGATTGTTGCCACTAGTTTTCTCTTGGCGCAATTACGCGATGTCTAGAAGTTGGGCATTTGCACGAAGAATGGAAAAGATTGCAAAAGAAAAAGGTTTTATGAGACTGTTTCCCCTTTTTCGATCTTTTTTTCCATTAAATTTTTTACTGCATTTCTGCTTGGCGTTTTCAGTCTTTATAAATCTAAAGATTTTTTTTTTTTAAATCTCATGTCCGAGAGAAATAAAATTATACATTTTTTGTAGCTTGGGCACTAGTTTTTTAGGGTTATTTTGACTTCGAAAAAGCACCTCTACGCCTGAGATATGATGTAAATTTTGCCATAGATATCCAACAATAACAAAAATATTTACCAGAAAAATAGATTTCTAAACATGATTAAAATTAAGTGGCATAAAAATATCTCACACACTTTCAAGTAGTTAAACAATTTTTTATAGGAGGAATAAAATTATACATTTTTTGGCGGTTTAAGTATAAGCCGATCGGCCATTTTGACTGAGGACCCCCAGACATTCTATGAACCCGTCCCTTCGACCCTAAACCTCTTATATTTATTGTTTGCCAATTATCCACTGGGATAATAAGACTCTGTATCACATTTCGTGAAACAATTAAAGTGACATTTTTGGATATTCAATGTGTAACAATATTAAACAATGCATCAATGAATGGTCTTATCTATTGTTGCGAAAATTGCATTTTTCAGTAATGTTTCGTGAACAATATTATTTAAACAATCGTTGCAACAATGAAAAAACATGATAATAGGTGTTGAAAGAGAAATATTATTTGAATCTTTTACCGATTTTACTCTTTGATGGTCGTCTTTTTTACATCGTCGAAGAATTTATTTTCAAATCGAGTTAAAATGTACCAAAACGCACATTTTTGTGAGTTAGGGAGGTCTTTCGCTCAGGTAATTAAAATACAGCATTTCTATATAAATTTTAAGTTGTTTCTCTTTTAATATCTAATTTAGTCGTTTTGATGTATACAATCTACATAGGCCATTGTTGTTACGATTTCTCTCTTAGTTTATGTATATCATGTCTACAGGTTGTTCAATTGCCTTAGAAATTGAACAGATTGTGTAAATGAGTTAAAAATGTCGTCCACTTCACTTTAATTTTTCATGAAAACCTCATCAAGTTTATTAGCGTAATGCATTCATACAGTATACATTAGCGTATACATTTATACAATATTTCTGATCCTAGTTCAATACTGTTGATAGAGAAATAAATATAAGTTAACATCAAATATTTCTATTGCGGTGCAACTAAAAAAAATTAACAATGCATTTTAAGTAAATTTTTATTACGAGCTCTAACTGATCAATTCGAAAATAGTACTTTTTAGAAATAATTTTCTGAAAATTTTAATGAAAACGATTTAGGTACATAGATATTAACTCATTAATTACAATAGTGCCTCGTTATACGGCGTTTCTAGGTTTACAGGGGAATATCCTGATGCAACCAAGGTTATGGAAAAGTTCGGAAGGGTTTGAAACTTTTGAAACGTATGAAACTTTTAAGCAAATGTTTCATATTTATCTGCAAATGCTAGTTTGTTCTCATATTTCAATTTTCTTAATAAAATCCATATAGAGAACTATACTTATTTAGTGATATCTACATGTAGTTACTACTTAAAAAAGTGTAGCAAAATTGTCAGGACTATTTTTTTCTTCTTTTTTGGAGACGCGGAAGAAGAGCTATATATCCGAATGAGCGAAAAGACGAAGTCAGGATATAACGAGAGGATACTGTATTAAACCTTTTCGATTTATCGGACAACTGTTGATGACATCTCCCCCCCCCTTTTTTTTTGCAACATTTACTTTATTTAAATATTACTTTTGAATATTAAAGTACCTTTGGAATATTTTTGAAATTAGTGATATCGATTATATTGTTAAGATTTTTAATTTTGAAAATGTTACAGGCAAAACGTGGAACGATTAACAATAATGAAGGTTATGATCCACTTGCTTATATTTTATTTAAAAGATATTTTGATGAATAGTAAATAATGGAAGTATAGTACAAGCTTTTTTTATCTATTAGTTAATGTTGTTTTCAACCATTTTCAGTGATGATAATATAAAAAGTAACATAGAATTGAAAATTTTCCCCAAAATGTTATCATTTGCCAACCGTAACAGTTTATGCTAATAATAATAAAGCTAATGAAGAACTTTTATTTTAAAATGTAAATTAGTTAAAGATTTAAAATATGAGATAATTAATTAGTACTTGATATAGGTATTGCAGTGCGTTTTTATAAGAGCTGTACTACGTTACACCTACTGCATTTGTGAAATATTGGATCCGGATTAAATCTTCAATATGTTTTTTTCATCCAGTATCATTGATCGCATTTTCAGTTTTTGATAATGGAATTTATTAAAAAATATTAATAAACTTATTTAATTAACAAATGGCTTACTTTATATAATTATTTTTAAAAATTGCAACTACAGTGTAATTCCGAATGCACAAATGCCAATTATTAAATGACGGATTTTTTATTTTTTTTTTTTATTTTTTTTTTTCAAAATACGGCTACATAAACTCTATTTAATATGTATATTGTATGTATAATATAAGAATATCAGAAATTGTGATATTGCATTAGATTTTTCTGAGGATCTACTTAATCTACCCCGTCCATTCACTAATAGCGCGTCAGATAGAATAAGTTTAAAAATGAATTATCTGGTTATGAAAATCTTCATTGTTTATAAAATTTTTAATGTGAGATATTAAAATATTAAAGTACAGTAGCTTTACCACAATGGTTACGTTAAATAAACAGGTTTTTAACCAGAAATTTTATTCAATGAAAGAATTTAAGAAAATACTGTGCAGAGACGAGTGGACGAGTGGACGACTGAGACTCGTCATCAGTATTGTCCACGGATTTTTTTTTTTTACAAATACAGACAAATACAGAAAAACACTATTCCAAATTTCTGGTTTGTCTGTTCTGTATCTTTTTTTTTCAAATAAATCAGTACCCAAAGGGTTAAAAAAGAATAAAATTTCTGGCAGATGTATATATTTTTTGGTTTAGTGGATCAAATCTTCTTCAATGTGGGTTAACCTTTCTTGCAATGAAGATGTTTGACCAAGTTTACAGAGTTACAGAAGACAAATCTTTTAATGGCTTCTCAAACTTTTGACGGCATCAAAAGATGCAAATCTTATTTATATGATTAAAACTGGGATCTTATTGTAGCTCAAACGCAACTTATGAATCTTTGAGTAAAATTTGGGTCAAACAACCCAAGTTTCCCCCATATTTTATGAATGTATTTCTGTATTTAATTAATGATTATTCTTTGTTATTTTTTGTAGGAAGGCGTGTCGAGTTTTGTTGATGAAACAGGCTATGGGTAAGCAATATTTTACTAAATACATTTTACAATGCTGAAATTTTCATCTTAATTTTGAACGTATGCCTAAACAAATTGGCGTGCATAATCTTATTAAATAATGTTTTTCTGTATAACGTTTTTCGGGGTAGAATTTTTAAATTTGTGGATCAGAATCGCAAACGAAGTCACAGATGATTACGGCGTTCACGAAAATTTATGAGACTTTAAGAATTTTCTTAAAACTTTATATTTGAAATCATTTTATGCTGCTAGCACGATTTGAATCGTATATGTATCTATCAGGTTTCATTGCTCTATGTTTTCCGCACATGCTGCATACTGTGCAATTTCACTGAAGCTCTCGTTTTGCACACATTCAAAGTATACGTATAGTAAATCCAGTCAATTTTTTGTAAATGAATTTCGAAAGTTTATTGAAGAACAAACGTTTCAGGTTGCGGTTGTACGATTGTGGATGAGAATAGAGTTATTTTTTTTAAAGTCACACTTAAAGATTACTTTAAACTTACTATTTTATCTTTTGGAATGTTATATCAGAGGAGGACATACATTATAAATTTCAAAGTTACGTAAAAAAAGGTACAAAATTTTATAAAATCGAGTAAAGTTTTCAGAGGACAAAATTTGAAGAAATACAAAATTTAAATTTTTATTCGGTCCCTGAAATTTTATACATAACCTTATTATGGTATGGACATTTTTTGTACGGTGCGCATAAAAATTTAAATTTTTTATTCTTTAAATTTAATTCCCTGAAAATTTAAATCCATTTTATAAAATTCTGTACCTTTTTACGTAAGAAAAAAACCCCGAAGTCAATGTTTTTGGGACACCTATATATATATATATATATATATATATATATATATATATATATATATATATATATATATATATATATATATATATATATATATATATATATATAATAAAACTTTGTAAATAATAACCATTGAACTACATAAATAATCGACAATATATAAACCTATAATTACAATACAATGCATAAATATATTACAAAATTTAAGATTCTCAAAATTAGAATAAATGGAAAAATACTTAAAGATATGTAGAAAAAAATTCAATATTCAAGTGAAAATTATTACAAAAAGCAATTGGAAACTTATATAGTGGAGCATAGTGGGATATATATATTTATATTTATATATATATTAAGTCTACCGGAAAATTCTGTCTGTTTGGGAAGCGAAAGAAAACGATTAATTTTTCATGCTTCCGAATATTGTCCGAAATGTTTTTTTGAGCTGCGTGAAGTTTTCCCGCAATCTGCTATGTTGTAAAAAAAAAAAAAAAAAAAAAAAAAGAAGAAGAAAAAAGATTTTGCTCTGTGATGGTCTTGACAATATCATCATCGATCAAAGATAACCTCCCAGAGCCTTGCCTATCATTTAGATCGAAATCATCTTCTTCAAATAATCTGAACCATCTTCTGCACGTTCCCAAACTGCATCTCCACCAAAAACGTTCACTAAATTTTCATACGCTTCTGTAGAATTTCTTTCTTGTTTGAATTTGTAAAAATTACAGTGCTGTAAATGAACTTTATCAGTAGTCATGTTTACACGATCTTATCTCACTTAATAATGACATGAGATACTTTTGCTTCAGTTAATTTAGAAGGGCACATGCGCATAAATATAATGAGAAAGAGCCTTATATGTCTCAAATGAACACGTGCATGCGTGTTGAAACTTGAAATAACATTATCGAACATAACTTTCTCGTACACCTGATATATAAGGATGTAGGGGAAATATAAACAATGTAGAACATAAAATTAAAAAAATATTGACTGAAAGGCACTTTTTTCACATCTGCAATAAACATAAAAATACATACTTCTCATAAATATTTTAAATTTTGTAATACAAAGTTGTAAAGTATACGAATATACCTTTGTAAAAAATCTATTTTTGGACGTCTCCAGCTGTTTTAATTTGACAAAATTTACGAAGTTCATTTGAGCAATAACGATGTTAAAGTGCTCAAATGATAAATAAAATTTTGGCATCATACATTTACTCAGTATCGTCAACTGTTGAGATTTCTAGGAATAATTTATATTAACTGCTGTGTTGAAAGATAGCAGAAATAAATAAAATCGTATTTTGAAACCCTCTGTAAAAGGTACAGTGACTTTTGTGTATGTTGCTAATATGCAACGCGGTGATACAAAGAGTAGAATGAATCATTTCCAGCATAAATGCTGATTTTATCAAACAGAGAAAAAACCATTATTATTTTACTCATTGATCCCTGCTGCTGTTGCACAAAGAACCTGTGTCGATGCATTTTTTTTTTTTTTGAAAAAATAACACCTATTTTTTGATTAATGTAAAATATTTCGAGAATAATGTGAAAAACTGAATCGTATCTCGCGTTCCAATCAATACAGATTTCAATAGTTATGAGCAACTATGTCCATCGTGATTTACGTCGAGTAAAATTTACATAAATTGTTTTTAAATAAAATATATTATAAATTTCTTCTTTACATTCTTGTTTAACTGCTTGAGATTGACAAGATACTGTTTTGTTAAAAATAAAGCATTCTAAAACGTGCTAAATTTGCATAAAAGCTTTTCCAGTTAACTACAAATAATTGCGCATATGTACTTTTAAACTTAGTTGACTTTTTTTCTGTGAGATAATAACTATTATTTTTTAAATAAATAAAACAAAAGTTAACATTTTTGTGTGTATGGATAATGCTTAATTTTTTTCTTTTCATGAAAATAAGAAAAGTCGGATCTTCTTTATATAGTAAACATATTTTATAATGACACAAATTTTTCTTAAAATCTATTGCTATTATTCTAAAACAGTGTTCTTACAAATGTATTTCAAAAATGTTTGATTTCTTTCTCTTTTTTTATTTTTTAGTTACCAGCAGTCTGTTTATTATAGTGAAGAGTTTGGGCAGTTTTGTCCTTTTGTATATTACTTATATTATCCAGTTTATGAAACAACACCTTACTACAGTGGAGTTACTTATTATCCAGTGTCACACTACGATCCTCTGTATCCAAATACCGTATTTTACCATGGATTTGTTTACTATTATCCTGTCCCGATTTTGACAACTTACAGGTAAGACGGCATTAGTGCTTTCTGTACAATTATTTTTAACACAAACATTTTATAAATCAAAAATCAAATTTATTTGCAAAAGAATAAGTCCTCTCCAAACATTGAGTCTGATGTTGTGTGGTGGTATTAACAACGTAGTAATGACCAACACATTTGATATGGCATAATGCATAATAACATATAACATAATGCTATAGCGTTATATTTTATAGTTTAAGCATATTTATGTTGATAGTACACAGTTGGTATGAGATGTAAATGATACTATTTGAAAATTTTTTTCGTTGTGCTTGCACACTATTTTATCATGTTCTAAAACATAGGTGCTGTGATTGGAACGGATACAGCAAGGAATATTTCACCGTATCGCATACGGACGGCTTCGGGAGGTGCTATTAGAGGAACTTGGCTGTTATGGAGAATTTGCAGCTAACAAGAAAGACGGGCAACGATACAAAAATTTCACGGGATTAAAGTTGGCTAAAATGCAGATGGACTATTGGTGAAAACCATCGTATGTTGATCCCATAAGAGATGAAAATATCACACTCTGTCTCGTGGCCTACCGGAGAATTGCACCTCATATCATATAAACACGTTTAAGGGCGATACTAAGGACATAATCCGTTTTTCAGCATTATCACCACACATGCGTTTGCTGTTAGGCAGGGCATAAAATAAAGTAGCTGAAAACGATTCCAGTCTGATTCTAAGTATGCTGCTTGGCCACGTCAGTATCATTTCACTGTCATTGACGGAGCTTATGTTAAATGTTTGTGATTATCAAGTGTTAATCTATAATAGGGGAAGTGCAGTGTCTGAGACTCCGGTGTGTCGATAAAACTTAATGATTTTTTTATGAAGAAGAAACAATATTTAACAAAATCTTCTTTACGAAGATTTCTTTGAAAACTGAATTTGTTTTCTCTCTTAACTCAAATATTCAGAGTTCATTTCTGAGCGATTACTTAATTAAAATTTTGAAAAGAAGCCTTATTGGATTTATAAATAAGCACCTGCTCTGGGACCACATGTTCACTATTATATTTTATTTATTTTTCTAATCTTCATAGGTATGAGTTAATAGTTGTATTTTTAATTTACATGTGTAAAAAAGTTTAATGTAGAACAGCGGTTCCCAACCTGGGGCACGTGGTAGAACAGTCAGGGGTACATGAAAATTACATTGCTAACTGCGGATAATACAAAAAATTATAATGAAAAGAGATAAACGAAACTCTAAAAATTTCTCCAAGAAAGAGAGACTTGTGTATAAGTAATATAGGCTATTCGCATAAAGTGAAGAAAAATATCTAAACTTAGTAATTGGTTGATCATTTGTTACCATTATCTCTGATCACTCCTAATAATATCTTGCAATTTTGTATGTGTCCTTTTTTTCAATTGTTGTTATTTTCTTTCTAATAATTATAGAAATATCTAGAAAAAACATGATTCGTTTTGGGGCTCCTGGTCTCGAGGATTTCATTTAAAACCCATTTGAAAACATGTTACCACTTTAGAGTTCGACTGGACAGCATTAGCATAAACTCATTAACGTGTATTAATGGAAGTAGCATCATTACTTCTTTGTGAGTAATCTTTAGCTAATATTTAGCGTTTTGATTGATTTTATGTTAATATTGCGTTGTGGTTCAAAATGGGTAAGTGGTTAAAAATTGGAATTCCTAAGAGAACTGTATATAACATTGGTAACTTGCATTACTAATGAACGAAAGAAAAAATACTTGGGATGGGTTCATGTGAGAAAGGGTACGCATAAATGGAAAGTCTAAGCAAGGGGTACGTGAGAGAAAAAATGTTGGGAACCACTTGTGTAGAATATGCCTGAATATTTTATTTCAAAGTGTCATTCAAAGCAAAAACGTGACAATGATTGGTTCTTTTTTTTAATTTGCATTTCACTAATCACGCATTTAACATTAAATAAAATTTGTATTCTGATAATTTTTAACCGACTTCAAAAAAAAAAAAAAAAAAAAAAAATTCTCAATTCGATCCGTATGTATTTTCTTTTTTATGTATGTTCACCAAATACTCCAAAACTACGCGACCGATTCACGTGATTTTTTTTTAATTGAAAGAGGATACTCTCGAATCCCATTTAAATTTCATCGAAATTGGTTCAGTACTTCTTAGAAATTCAACAACCCCCCCCCCCCCCTTAAAATAAAATTCTTTAAAATATTTCATTTTTAACGATTTTTATCAAGCTCTTTGGTGAGAAAGTCTTTAATCGTCGATTTTCTTCCCTTATTTATACGGTTTTGTTTCTTGTATTGTTGTCGGGAAAGCCAAAAAGCAACGTTTTAATCATTGAAAACTTTTATAGCGTAAACAATCATAAAAAAAAATTAAATTAAAAAAAAATTAATGAATGTCAAAATTGTAAAGCGTTTAAATTTACTCAAGATATTTGCGGAATTCTCGCTTCATTTGAAAAATTATATTTTTACGGTGGAGGAATTTGTATGTTAATACAGAGAGGGCCAAATGTCCGAGGCAAATTTTTTAATTTAACATAAAATCAAGTATTTGAAGTCTTTTTTTTTTTATTTACAGAATTTATAATTATTTGCATGTCGAATTTATATGCGGGATGCGACTGTGAAGTTATAGAGTTGCTATTAAACTTTTAAAAAATAGAGGCACAATTTTACTATGTAAATAGCCTGATATGAGTTGAATAAAAATTATATATTTATAAAGCTCCTTCAAACTTAAATTTACTGAAACTTAAATTTAGTTTCCTTGAAAAAAAATTAAATTGCTATAACCACTTGTGAGTGAATTTTAATTTGGTGTGATGGCATATTTATCTTGCACAATATGGGTTATAGATACTCTTGGGTGATACTGAGATAATATTGTCGACTTGCATGTTAAAAATGTGTTGCCGGATAACCCTGTAAATATATTAAATTTTCTGTTAACTGTTATAAAACTACACTTTAAACTGTTGCAAAATGACAATAATTAAAAAAAAAGACAATTTATTTAAATATAAATTTAAATATCAATTCTTTTTTATAGCTCTGTTGAGGAGTCTGTGTATTATACACCATGCAGCTCTCCTGTACAGTCATCGTGCAGTGATGAGTATGAAGACTGCTTATCTGATGTTGATGATTCAACTTATTATACACCATGCAGTACCCCTGATATGTCATCATGTAGTGAAGAATACGAAGAATATTTTTCATATGAGGAACAGCAGAGTTTTTGTGCTGAGAACAGTGTGAATTATGTGCCACCTTAGTAAGAAAAATTATATAATTACTTTATATTTCTTTATAAACTGAATAAGGATGTTTCTGGAAAATTTTTAAGATCCTAGCAAACTAGTTACAATATTGAATATAGATATATTATGCCATGTTTTTAATTTCTAAGATTCGTTAGGACCAGATTCACGAATTGCGAAATTTTCTGGTTGGGCATACTTGCAGAGCTACAGGTTTTATATATACACCAGTGCTAATTATTCAGCAAACGTCAGCTTAAAATTTATTTCGAACGCCTAACAAATATCTAAGAACGAGTTAGGATTCAATTTCAATACTCCCTGATAACGGGTTACTTAAAAGTAGTAACAAAAATCCAAATACATTTGGCAGTGATAGTATTTTCGTAAATTTACCCCATCCTAATATTTCAGATAAATATTTCTATAATGTACCTGTGCTATTTCGAATTGCATGTTCCAGCTAACTAACAAAATGATCGTGTCAGAGTTGCATAAGTAAAAATGAATTAGATATGCATAGATCTCATGGATTTCGGATTTTATTTACTACTTTTTTTCGTATAGTAATATTCGCGTTATTTAAATAACAGAAATTCTGCGTTTAAATAGGTTGAAAATTATTATTTAGAAACAGTTGTATTCAAAATCCGAAATACTCGGCCTCTATGGACACGTTTAATCAATTTGCAGGAAAATGCCACGTTGAGAGTAATCGATCTATTTTTTTCTAAGTGGAAACTGAAAATTTATATGGAAAGATATTTTTTCAAGCACTAAGAGAAAAGTAATTATTAATCTTAACGTAAGCTAAATTAAAAATACTCCGAGAAATAATGTTAAATTGTAATACTTTTCTTTTTACTTTATACCAGTCTAAGAGCACGCCGTGTATTGAAACTTTTATTAAGTTTATGATTTATGAAACAGATATAATGATTTCGTTTTCTTTTATATCCCTGTCGCGCTCTTCGACCTAACCGTTCGGAGTTTTCCGTGGTTTTTTTTCGAACCTTGCCGTAAATACGGGTTTGGATCCCTTAGAAAGACCCCCCCCCCCCACGGAGGGCACTCCCCCTAGGGCCTATATCCCAAGAGTAGATAATCGGCCGCCATAAATCAACCAAGATATCAACCAATCGTTTTCTTTTATGAACTGCTTTCGTATTTTAAATATTCAAAATAATTTTATGTACATAACTGCAGAGTACTCAATTTGTTTTTTTCATGAAATATTATAATTAGACGTGCACAAAACTTCACGAATGTAATATATTTTGATGGTTTAAAATATTTACATGTAAATATATATATATATATATATATATATATATATAAGTACGATGATGAAATTTAAATACAGTAAATTTATTCCCTTTTGAAAGGGAAAAAAGTTGATATATAAAACGATCTTTGTCAAGATAACGGTTTTTGAAGAAGAATTATAAGTTCAATTGATATATGAATCAGTTCGTGTACGTATGTCAGTCTATTAGACTGTAAATCCACAGTAAATTAATAAAGTTTAGAAAAATAAGGTTGGGCTATACTATCAATTAAAACAATAGCCAGTTCGTGGTCTCATGGGCCCATTAATGGGCTTTCTCCTGGCTCATCCTATAGTAAGGAGTACATCTGAGTCTATATAGAATATTTTACGATGGCTACTGTCGAACACTTTTAAACAAGAATTTGAATGCACATGTTTGGGCAGAACGACAGGCAAATCAGTGTATTTTTTGTTTATTTTTGTTTTATGTACTAGTTTAGTAGTTTTGTTATTCATTTGTAATTTATTTAATGCTATTCTCAAAACTTTCCTTTATCTCGCTCAAATATGCGAATATTTCTAACATGTTCCCCAAGTCATTATTAGATATAAAAGCATAAAATTTGCAGATTCTATTGTTTTAGTTTCGAATAGCAAAATTCAGAATATTCTTTATTTTTTAATAACATAAATCTTTAATTATAATCGACACTATTAGATGGAAGACCCTTTACCATAGCTGTCAACTTTTACAATTTTCCCTACCACTAAAATTTGATAGTAAATTTTATCTTGTTAAATCGACAAAATCGTGCGATTTCATAAGGAAAAAATTTCTATTAAATTTTAGTGGTAACAAAAAAGCGTAAAAGTTGGCTGCTATGCTTTACCATTACAGGAAAATTAGAAACCCCATTGAATTTCGTGTTGCCTACAGAAGAAAATCTGAAAATGCCATACGCTTACAGATAACAATAAGTTTGTGAATGTATTAGAACAGCAGACCCCAAGCCCATTGCAATGTACCTATATGGGGTGCGCAAATATCTCGCTTTAATGTCTCTTGTCAAATGTAAAGTTTTCTACTTATCTAGAACGAGTAAATTCAAAGGAAAAATTAAAAAATACTGTTAAAATATACAGTTTCATTAGTTTATGTATTTCTATTACTTTATACTCGTATTTCCTGCATTCAATATTCTACAGAATATCAGTAATTTCACTCTCGAATCCTGTGTTTCCATGAATACAGAGGATGTACGAAAAGCGTCCCATGGTAACTAAACATTGAAGAACTCTTGTATTAGGAAGTAGCTTGTTTTGATTTGAGAACAGATTTAAGCTTTATTGGCACTAATATGCATTATCAGCAAAATCTTAGTGTAGGACCGGTTGAGAATTTTAAAAGAGCTGTACCTCTGTTAGGTTGATCATGTCTTGGAAATGCACTGACTGTATTGATAGAAATGATCGGTTTACAGAAAGTTTAGAATCATATAATATATTGCAGAATCTAGTGCAGTGTGTTAGTGAAAATAAACAGTAATACGATATCCTACTTTAATTATAAAAATACTAGTCATCGTTGTATAAGTGAAGAACATTCATTGTTTAAATAGTCTTACATCGTGTGCTATCGAATATTAAAATTTGTGAGCGGATAATATTTTTTAGAAAAGCTACGCAATATTTAACTGGTGATTTTATGAATAAATTCTAAATTAGAATATATCACTAAGAAACAAACTATGAACCTCGTTGTAATATAGGATAAATTAAATATCCAAATTCTTTTTCAGAAAAAGTAATAATAATAATAATAATAATAAATCATGTAATACTTAATAATTTTATATTTTTGAATAATAAAGGGAAAAAATTGTTTCACAATAAATTAACCCGTTGGGGACGAGCGACACGTATAAGTGACGCATAAAATGTTCAGCATTCTCTATTATTCCCACCAGTTATTTTTTATTGCATTCTTTGCCTTATTTAATCATAGCATTTCTGCGATTCAAATAGGCGAAAATTTCTGTACTGAAAAACCGGTGGTGAAAGATTAAAAATTCTGTAAAGGACGCTCGTCGCGAAGGGGTTAAATCTGCATTTACATTTTAATGCTTGAGAATATAAATCAATTGAATTTTTCAGTATTTTACTGTTCATAAGTAGAAAGAAATAGATCTACACGTATTTAAAGTTTAATAGATTAAATTATTCATTTCTATATCATTTTAAGTTACAAAAAGTTTATGTGGATAAAATTTTCAGAAGAAGTTTTATATATATTTGTAAAATTTATTCTGATTAATTTAGCTTTAACAATTTAACTTGTGATAATAGCTAATATAAGCAGACTCAACTGCATCGCTAATGCTAAATTATCATTAAAAACAAACACTTAGATAAGAATTATTGTTCGGAATTATATTTGATATCTTATTCTGTATATTACATGGAGATATAATTAACAAATTACTTTCCTTTGCAGTGAAAATGTTGATTCAAATCATAATGAGTACTCAAGTTCTGAGTCGCTTCTGTTTCTTAATATGGAAGAAGAATCCACTTTTACTGATAATACACTTCGTGAGACTCAAGAATCTAATATATTTCATGAACATACTAATGCTAACGAATGCGCACCTGATGATTCATTTGCTGAATCTAATATTATAGAAGAAGACTCAAATGATAACGACTGCTCAACTTCTGAGTCGTGTGTTGAAGCAAAATCTCTGAGAAGAAGTCTTAGTTTTGATTATGTTGAAGGGAGAAATTGTATGTCATCTGCCACTGATGACACAAACATTGAAGATACGTCTTCGGAGTCTTCCGATTCGGATACTGAAATGCCTGGAGCTTTGAAAAGATCACATATGTTTGAAGACCTTTCAGTAGATAGCGACCAAAGGTAAGCGCATTGATTCCAAATTTCAAAATCCATTTAGAGTATCTGAAAATAGTTACTGTCTTATATATATATATATATATATATATATATATATATAACTATCGATAATTTAAGATTTTTTTTTGTTTTTAAACTTACAGTTAAAAAATTAAAGTTAATAAATGCATATACAAAAATTACTGTATTTTATCTCTATATATAGATATAAAAGCGATAATATTAAATTTATTTTGTTTTCAAATTTACGGTTAATTATTGAAGTCAATACAAGCGCAATCACATGCTTATATACACTTTAAATTTCTATAATCTTTTTCCATTAACTTGTTTATTCCTATCATAAAATCATTTTTTTTACTTTTCCTAGATCAAAAATCATTTGTTTCTATACCTGGTATCTTAGTTTTTCCGTATCAAAATTCATTCCATTGTAGGTATTTCTGTCATCTGTCTCGTTTTGACATTCAAACACACACACACATATATATATATATATGTATTATATTGAGTAAAATTTCATATTTTATTAACACTCTAATGTCCCTGGTAAAATATATGCTAAAAATTCAGAAATTCCGCATTCATACCAGAGATTTTGAAAAAGTAATTTCTGTTTTATTTAACCATGAAATGTCTGTTTATAAATAAAGCAAAAATTACTATTCCAAATTTTTGGTTCGAATTCGTAATTTCTGAGTAAGATAATTCACCTAAATTGGCAACATTGGTGGTAACGTATATAGTATCTGCGGCATGAGACGTTTAGAATTCTTATTTTATAAATCAGTTTATTGCATTTTAAGGAATGATTTTCGCATAGGTCATTATCCTTCGAAAGTGTAGAAATTCCTAACTCTACAATCCGCCAATTTTTGACTGTACGGCAATTGTTATCAGTTCCATTTTATTATAATCTAAAAAGCCAGTTTTTTAAGGTCTTTTCATTCTTTTTCATTTAAGGTCTAGATTGTCTTAAGAAATAGAAATTAGCAATTTCCTTTGATTAAATATTTATGTATGAAATTTATGACAAAACAAATTCATACATGATGCTAATTTTATATCTCTAGAATATTAAATTTTAGTTAGTAATTCGAATAAAAGTTATCTTTTTTTGTATTGATTATATAACAGTCATTTTCAGATGCCACCTTTATTTAATATAATTTATAATTTATTTTACAGCTTATACCAGAGTTTCTCGTTAGGTGGTAAAAATAAATCATCATCACGTGAGTTTTCAAGTGTTTTTTGCTCTGATGATAAGAAAGTTCTAGGTCTTGGGGACACAGATAATGCTAAAGAGTCTCCTGATAGTTTTGAAGAACTCTCTAAAAAACTTGAGAACAGACTGTGGTTCTTCAACGCAGTATCAAAGTCCAACTGCTGTGATTGCTATAAAGAAGGAGCAAAATTAAGTGAAAGTGAAAGTTTTAAGAATGTAAGTACAACATTAATATTGCTAAATTTTTTTTAGCAAATATATTTAATTTTCTAATTCGGAATGGATATCATTGAACTATCGTGGAAAATCAAACTGTATTATGAGGGCAAACATTTTTTTGTTTGTTTACCGGTACTACAAAATAAAAGCGAGGCTATTTTTGTTTTATGCTTCATGCATACGTTTCAAGTTCCTGTATTAAAAAGTTAAACACGAAGTTATTCTTTTTGTATTCTTATGCTCTATGCATACAAGTCAAATAAATCTTTTTAAACAATAGAATTATTTGAAATACATTGTTTTTTTGTAAAGATCTAGATTTGAAAAGCAAAATAATCATTTCCTTAATCAGGAATAGTTTACATACAAGCTCCACAAATGTAAGAAGAATTAATTTCAATTCCAGACCAGTCTGACACAAGCATCGTATGATGAAGAAATCTATAAATCTTAATTCAGAATAAGATTTCTCTGTTTTAAGGATTTTTATATAGAAAATATATTTAATATTTTACTTCAATATTTTCAAAGACGATATGCATAATACATTTTTATTTAAAATAATTATTTATACACGAACTACACTTTATATACAAGCTCAAAATTAAAACATGTCTTTGTAGAAGATTTAATCATTCCTTTTTTAGAAAATTCATTTAAAATTTTTTTCACAAGTTTAAAAATAACTTCACTGCAACAATTAATAAAGCTACAGTAGTTTAACGATTATATTGGACGTCCTTTGTTGGCAATTCATGATTCCATATCATACAATCGGTTTTGTATTTTCCTTCTGTTTCTGTGTGAGTTTTGCCTTAAAAATGTCTATTTCGATATCATAGATTATATTCCTTTAATTTGATAAAAGGCGTACAATAAAAACTTTATAAAAGTAAACTAAGTTGTGTTAGACTGTTGACATGTTTCGGCTCCATCGGAGCCATCATCAAAACAGCCTACTAAAACTTATTTTACTGTTTATAAAGTTTTTATTTTGCGCTTTTTAGAAATTAAAAGGAGTATATTAATACAAGGTATTATAATTTGTTATCTTATCATAGACTACACTTAAATTTTCTTTCCTGTCACTTCTCGCCTCTTTAAAAAGCCGATTCCCGTACAGCCCCACAAGAAAAAATATAATAAAAAGCTGCCTCAAACAAGTTTCGGCAAGACTTTTAATGATCTGGCTGAAAATGGGTAGTAATTAGAGTAGTAGAAGTAGTAGTAGGCCTAGCATCGTAGTTGTTACAGAGAATATTGGATTGCAAATTCATTATCTATAAGAATGTAAGTTCCCAACCTTTTTTAGTAGCGAAACTCTTTTTAAAATGAATTTTCAAGACGGAGTCTCTTAAGCCTACCATTTCCTATGTTTTTAAATTAATGGTGTTTAGGTAAATTGCTACTGAGTGGAGAAAGAGGGTGCAGATTGAAATCTAAACAATTCTGTATTATCCAAGCAATGAAATCCTACTTTAGAAATTTTATTATAATGCTGAATTACTGTTAATTACCATGAATACATATGATATTGTCAAAAGTTGGGAACATAAAAAAATTCTCCAAATTTTAATAAATTTTATGCGTGAATATAGTGTGTTAAATAACCAAACATTTTATTTCCACTAGCAACATTCAATATAACATTCACAACACACAATAATGGAGCATGAAAAATTTAAAAGTAAGAGATACAGCTTGTTGCCATACAGCTTGTATAAATGTACATCTTAGAAAACTTCATCACACATTCATAAAAACATAAACGTATTTTCTGCATGAGAGAAATGCTACAAGAATGTGTAGCGATCTCGTCTCACTTGAACATTATAAAGCGGATTACTAGTTTAGAGTAACTGGCTTGGCCTTTTGCTTGACGCTGACGTTCTCGCCTACTGTTCATGACATCCCTGATTCAAATCCCTCCAGCGCCAATTTCTTCAAAACCAAGAAAATTTTCCTATAATTTATATTACATTGATAGTGGGACGAGCAAGAACGCATAAACTTTTAATCTGAAATTAGTGGATACATTGTTTTGCAAAGGTTTCTGATAAAATGTCCAATTTCTGGCACTTGTATGCGGACATTTGGTTCTCAATTTTCACAGAAATATATCGTTGAGAAACGTAGCAAAATTGCTTTTTCTTTCTCAGACATGATTTTGAATTCATCTGTCAAATAACATACAACTCTGGTAGACTCTATTATTATAATACGATTTTTAGTTCATTAAGTCATTGAAAAAATCGTATTCAGCTTAGTTTAATCTCATTGGTTTCTTGTAGATGCTAAAAACATTTAATACCCATTTAAAGTCTTCCAGCATCTTAACGTTAGATGTTGGAAAATATAGTTAAATCGAGACTTTCAGAGCTTCGAGGTGCTCCTGAATGTTTGTATGTATATTTTTTAACAATTAGGTGTTGTTATTATTCAAAGACCTTTCTTCAAGAGAAAAGCAATCGATATTTTATTTTCCTATATACTCGAAAGAAGACATAAATTTCTTCTTAAAAGAAGACACTTTGGCGAATTAATAGAATTATTCCGTAAAATGATAGAGGCATTATGTTCATTTTTCTAAACATATGTGGGCTAATTACGCCAATTTGATACAGCCAGTCTTCATCATTCAAAACCTTTGGTCATTATGGTATACTTCTTCTTCTACCTTTGCAAGCATATCCGTGAAAAGGCAAACCTCTTCCACTAGATAATTGCCTTACTTCATTATGCAGAAGGAGGGACTGATAGTCGCTTTCTATATATTCGAACATTAGTTTCAAACGTTTGCTTTTAAGAAATAATAATTTCATTTGTTAATTTGATGGCATCGTTCAACTCTATCACAACTTCAGAAGATCAGAAGTCCTTTTTCGCAAGGCTAGCGTGTATCTATAAAGTACACAACAGCTGCTGCTACAGCTGTTTACTTAATTTTTAAATTTAGCAATGACTTCAGCACTGTGATGTTGCACTTTGCGTCATGAGTATATCTGCACAGTTTTTCTATGATATTTCATTTGACGATAACAATTCAACCAAAACACTGAATATTTATTTCTTTGTTGTATTGATTTAATGAGGTCTGTAAAAGTGAAGTTCTTTCAAATAGTTTGTTCATAAACATAACGTAGAAATGCTATCAAAAACGCTAATCTATCTACATTAGTCAATTCATCCATTTGTGGTGCGAATTTGATAAATCTTAGGCGATTGATGTTTCCTTTTACTCCATCAGCTATATCACTAATTCGTCTAACAATAGAGTTATTTGACAAAGCAATATTGGAGACTAAATTAACAACTTTTTCATCAAGCTAAAGGCTGACAGTATCGATTGTACAAGTTTTACCTGCATTTTGCTTCTGAATTTTTCATATTGTACTCCCCAGATTTATCCTCCCTGTGACTGTTTTCTGTACCCCAAGTTACAATTGCACGTAAATGTGACCATCACAAAGCGACTGCGACTGACTATTTGACGTACATTGCAAAGGCGGACTTTCAGAAGTGTTTTGATGACTATTACTTTCGTTGTAAAAAGTGCGTCGAGTTCAGCGGAGATTGTTTCGAATAAACATAGGTAAAAATTTTCATTTCAATTCTTAATTTTTCTCTTATAGGATCAGTCCGGGAAATTTTGAGACACGCTGTGTATGTGTAATGTAGAATGATGCAAAATGATTAAGGATCGAATATTTTTAAAATGAGATTTTTTTTATTCTGTCTTTTGTAAAAAATATATAATTCAATAATTTGAATATGTTCCGTCGCGGAAGTACGGTTTTGGCTCCATCTAGTGAGCGTTGTATCACAGCTCCACCTAAGAGCATTTTGTAAAACAATTCAGTTAAGCTGTGAGTCACAAAAGCACTCGCACCAACTCTAAACACCGCCCAGTTCACGCGGCGATATTACTTATAAAAAATGCAGTTCGATTTAATAATTTGTGTGTGTGAACGTCTACTTGCATGTTATATGTTAATAAAAAGTTAAAAAGACAATCTCAACTCTCTATAGTCCACTCAGAACGACCATTTTGTGGTCCGAAGAAAGCCGGAGTGCTGCTATATGGATAAACTCAATCGTTCGAAAGGCGCCGTCAAGGCCGCAATAACTAAACTAGAACAATTTATCCAAGATAATTTAGATCCTAAGGCCACTAATGTGAGCCAACTCCAAGTGAAATTAAAAAAAATTGAAAGCCTGCAAAATAAATTAGAAGATATTAGAGAGCAATACTACGAGATACCTGAAATAACTCAACCTCAATTAAAGGAAATCGAGCAGGATTTAGATGATGCAAGTGACCGATTAGAAAATTTGGAGGTGAGTGTAAAACTTTTATTAACCTCCTTTGATGATAAATCTAATAATAATCATATTAATGAAAACAAAACAAAAGTACGCTTACCAGAAATTCCATTGCCTTCATTCGGAGGTGCATACTGTGATTTCGCAAATTTCAAAAATCAATTTACGAATTTGATCATTAATAATGATCATTTAGATGATAATCAAAGGCTATTTTATTTAAAAGCCTCTTTAAAAAATGATGCTAAACAATTAGAATCTCCCGATGATGATTTCAATTCGTTATTTCAAGCCCTCATTCATAGATATGAAAATAAACGACTTTTAGTCGACTCTCATATTTCTTCAATTTTAAATTATGAAAAAATCCAGTATGAATCTCCTAAAGAATTACGAAATTTCTTAGATTGTATTAATAAGAACATCAGAGCCTTGAAAGTAATGGAATATGAGCAAAATAGCTTATCAGAAAGTGTATTCATGAATATAATTTTACAAAAAATAGATAAAGAAAGTCAAAAACAATTTGAACTTTCTCTCGAAAATACACAGGTACCAAACTTCGATTATTTAATGTCATTTCTGGAAAAAAGATGTATTATGTTAGACAATGTTTCTCGGTCTCATGGCGCCAACCAAGTCAATTCGAAACAGATCAAAAATAATTACGCAGTAAATAAATCAAGGTCATTTTTCATCAGTGACAATAAAAATAAAGTAAAGCCTTGCATTTTATGTAAACACGACCATTCGTTATTTAAATGCATCGCATTTCAAAATATGAGTGTTCCTAATAGAAAAAACTTTGTAAGCAAAAATAAATTATGTATAAATTGTCTGAAATTACATAATAACGAATGCAATTCTAAATTCTCATGTAAAAAATGTTCCTCTCGACATAATAGCCTACTTTGCGAAAGTGTGAATAAGTTTTCAGAAGCTCAAATGAATAAACCCTCAGAATCGATAAAAGAAAAACAATTAATTATGTCAGATTCCGGAAGTAAGGATAAGGTCTCTTCTTTATTAGGCAATAATCTTTTAGCTAATGACTCAAAGAATTGTACGTTATTAAATACTGCAATTATTTTAATAAAGGATTCGCGTGGAAATAAAATTAAATTACGAAGTGTAATCGATAGTGGATCAACATTAAATATTTTATCGGATAGCGCTTGCAAGAAATTGAATTTAAAACCAAAACCTTTTAAAGGTAGTGTTTCCGGTATTAACGGTTCATATCAACAAGTGAAACGAATCGTAAATACGGATATATTCAATCAAAATGAAACATTTTCAAGAAATATAGACCTGGTTGTGTTGCAAAAAATAACAAATCATATTTCGATCACGGAATTAGACACTTCAAATTTATGCATCCCTAAGTACATAGAATTAGCTGACAGCAATTTTAATGTTCCAGATCAAGTTGATGTACTAATTGGTAGCGAATTATTTTTTGATATTTTAAAGGGGGATAAAATTCGGCTCTCAGATGGAAAGTGTATTTTACAAAACACAGAATTCGGATATTTAGTGACAGGCACACTTCCACCCATCAGTAATCAATCCTTTTGTTGTCTCTTAACTGAAGATAGTTTGGACAATACACTTAAGAAATTCTTTGAAATTGAATCCTTACCTGGAGACAATGACGAATTTGTGAAGGGTGAAGAAGAAACATTTTGTGAGGAGCATTTTAGAAGCACATATAAACGCGATCATACCGGTAGATTCATAGTGCAGCTACCAATGAAAGAAAATGCTGAATCAGTTTTAGGGTCATCTAAAGAAATTGCAGTTAGAAGATTAAATAATTTATGGGCGAAATTAGATAAAAATAAAACAATGGCTAATTTATATAGAGATTTCATGGAAGAGTATGAATTTTTGGGGCGCATGACTGAAATTAAAGGTGAAAACACCAATCGGGTATCGTACTTCATTCCACACCATGCTGTCTATAAACCAAAAAAAACCTCCACTCCCTTACGCGTGGTTTTTAATGCTAGTTCAAATACATCTAGCGGGTACTCACTTAACTCTATTTTATTAAATGGTGGAACAGTCCAGCAAGATTTGTTTTCCATTATAACTAGATTCCGCACAAACAAATATGCATTTTGTGCAGACATTAAGAAAATGTACAGACAAATACTGATCGATCCATTGCAGAGAAATTTACAAAGAATTGTTTGGAAGTCTAATAAGGATGCACCAATTAAAATATTTCAATTAAATACGGTAACATATGGCACAGTTAGTGCCCCGTTCTTAGCTACACGTACATTAAAAGCGCTTGCTGACGAAGAAATAAAGTATTTTCCCAAAGCTGCAAAGGTGATATATAATGATATGTATGTTGACGATTGCTTGTCAGGGGCGGGTTCCTTGCAAGATGCACAAGAGTTACAATCTCAATTGATTCTGATTTTAGAAAAAGGTGGTATGGAACTACACAAATGGGTATCTAATCACCCTGAGTTGTTACAAGACACCGCTATTTCAGAATACGCATTTGAAGATCCCTCGCAGCAGATTTCTGTAGAAACATTAGGAATGTTATGGAAGCCCCAATCGGATCATTTTTCCTTTAAAATTACTGTCATCCCTAAAGATAATTACTCCAAGAGAGAAGTATTGGCCGAAATCGCCAAAATTTATGACCCATTAGGCCTGGTTGGCCCGATTGTCACTAAAGCAAAGATTTTTATGCAACAGCTATGGGAACAAAAGCTTGATTGGAATCAACCACTGCCTCCCAACTCTCTTCGAGAATGGAACAATTTTTTAATTAAATTACAAGACATAAATAATCTTGTCATTTCTCGATATGTTCTGTCGGACAATATCGCAAAATTAGAACTTCATGGTTTCTGTGACGCATCAGGGAAAGCCTATGGAGCTGCTGTTTATTTACGATGCATCTCCACGACTGGACAGTTCAGTTCGAATCTTCTATGCAGCAAGTCTCGAGTGGCTCCCCTAAAGCCAATGACTATACCAAGATTAGAGCTCTCAGCAGCTCTACTATTGACGAAACTAGTTAAAAAATTAGTTCCGACCTTACAGTTGGACTTTGAAAGGGTGTGGCTTTGGACTGATTCTTCCATTGTACTTTTTTGGCTCAATACTCCACCACACAAATTAAAAACTTTCGTAGCCAACAGAGTGACTATGATTCAGACTCTTTCTGAAAATTATCTATGGAATCACGTATCCTCCAAGTCTAATCCGGCTGACGTGATATCCAGAGGTGCATATGCCAAGGATCTAATAAATAATGACTTATGGTGGTTTGGACCAGAATTTCTTGAAAGAGAAATCACAGTTCCTAGACAGTGTCCCAATCCCATAGACATTGACTGTGTAAAAGAACTGAAACCAGATATTACTTTGATCACAATTTCTAAAGAAAATGACACTTTTTATGATCGTCTGTATAAATGCTCTAATGATTTTTTAAAACTAATTAGAATATGTAGTTTCATTTTCAGGTTTCTGGACAATGCTCGTAAAGTAGAAAGGAATTGCAATCACCTGACGGCGAACGAGCTTCAAAAAAGTACTCATTTTTTGGTGAAAAAGGCCCAGGAGGGTAAGTTTGCAGTGGAAATAGCTGCGTTGAGGAAAGGACACACCGTTCCTTCGTCCAGTAGCTTAAAATCATTAAATCCCTTTTTGGACGAAAGTGGCTTGCTTCGTGTAGGTGGCAGATTAATCAACTCCAATTTGCCCTTTGAAGCCAAACATCAATTGATTTTACCAAATGATCACGTACTCACTAAATTAATCTTTGAATTCTTCCATAGAAAGTACTTGCATATAGGTGCACAGGGATTAGTCCATCAAATACGCATGCAATATTGGCCCATAAAGGCTAAAAGCATAGCAAGAAAAATTGTTCATTCCTGTGTCACATGCTTCAAGCACAATCCCAAGACACTAGATCAATTAATGGGAGACCTCCCACAACAACGTGTAACACCAAATTCAAGTTTTTTAAATTCAGGCGTCGATTTTTGTGGTCCATTCCACATCAAATATAAGAATCAAAGAAAAGGAGTTTATTCAAAAATTTATGTGGCCATATTTATATGCATGTCTACTAAGGCAATACACTTAGAAGTAGTAAGCGATTTATCTGCTGCTGCATTTATCGCGGCGCTTAAAAGATTCTGCGCTAGGAGAGGCAAGATAAGTACACTAACCTCAGATAATGCCACTAACTTTAAAGGTGCGTCAACAGAATTAGATAAGTTTAAGAAATCGCTGAAAACTCCCAGCGAGGAATTATCGAATTTTTTAGCCCAGGAATTCATAACATGGAAATTTATTCCCCCGCGTTCCCCTAACTTTGGCGGACTCTGGGAAGCAGGCGTTAAGTCCTTCAAACATCACTTGCTCAGGGCCGTAGGTAATAATAAAATTACTCTTGAGGACTTCGAAACTCTTATCATACAAATCGAAGGAATTCTAAATTCCCGACCTTTATTTCCACTTTCAGATGACATAAATGAGTTTGAAGTGCTTACCCCAGGCCATTTTTTAATTGGCCGACCCATCACCAGTATTCCAGAGCCTACTGTTATGAATATCTCCGATAATAGATTAAATCATTGGCAACGCATTACTAAATATGTTCAATGCATTTGGAAGCGTTGGTCTATTGATTACCTAAATCATTTGCAGCAGCGCGGTAAATGGCAGTTCACAAAAAATAACGTTAAAGTAGGATCCCTGGTGTTATTAAAGGAAGAAAATCTGCCCCCATGTAAATGGGCACTGGCCCGGATTGTAGAAATAGTCCCCGGCAAAGACAATAAGGTGCGTGCAGTTAAAGTAAAAACTGCCACGAGTGAATTTTTACGGGGCATTTCAAAAATTTGTCTATTGCCAATTGCGGAAAATTTAATGTAAATAGCATTTATGTAGTATTGTATTTGAATATTATTCTTAATCAATTATATAACCAATTCACTGTATATTGTTCATTTTGTATTGTAATATTATCTGTAATGTATATTAATTATATTCTAAGTTTAAATTAATTGCTGAAATATTTCATATTTCAGCCCCGGGCGGCATGTTCCGTCGCGGAAGTACGGTTTTGGCTCCATCTAGTGAGCGTTGTATCACAGCTCCACCTAGGAGCATTTTGTAAAACAATTCAGTTAAGCTGTGAGTCACAAAAGCACTCTCACCAACTCTAAACACCGCCCAGTTCACGCGGCGATATTACTTATAAAAAATGCAGTTCGATTTAATAATTTGTGTGTGTGAACGTCTACTGTCATGTTATATGTTAATAAAAAGTTAAAAAGACAATCTCAACTCTCTACAGTCCACTCAGAACGACCAGAGTATAAATAACAAATATTTGAATATAATATAAATAACATTAAATTGATTAAATAATTAAAATTTCAATTATTTTCACAATTTTTAGCGTACTGTACATTTAAACTTGTGTTTCAAATTACAGGAATCATTTGTGAAATGATCGAAGATAATTGCTTCAAAACAATTGAAAATCTTTAAACAATTAAAATTAAAAATGGTTGATATTCTTCATCTACATCGTATAAAATATTTTATAAAGTATCGAAACAGATATATTAACTTATAGTAAATACAATGTGCGCTTTAAATGTTTTGCGGAAATACCGTATATTACAAGAGTCATTTCAATTAAAATGCATATTTAAAATATATCATAGATTTTTTGTTCATTTTTGTCCGTGTCTGAGCTAATTTTTTATTTCTTTTCAGGATATAGTAACGTGTCCAGAATATAAAAGAATTAAAGAGACAGAAGAATACACAGATTATATCAAACGATGCATATATACTTCACTGTTAAAAGGGTAAGAAACTTTCTTATTTCAGTTTTACATTCATCAAGTGAAGAATATTTTAAGCTATTTTTTATAAAATTTAAATTTAAATAATTTTACTTGGAATTTAAAACGTTCCATGTGTATATATATATATGTATTTCAAGCTATGACGGTTACATTTTTAAGAAAAAGTGCAAAAAAATTTATTCGTTTTTAAAACTAAGTAATTTTATTGTGCATGTGTATTGTAGTGGTATGACATAAAACATTTTTATGGAATAAATCAATTTACATTTTAAAATAAATAAAAATAACAGACAATTTTGTCATCTCTATCCACTTATTCTAACAACAACAACAACAACAACAACAACGATACCAAAATATCTTTATTCAATTTATTAACATTAGGTACATAGTTCCATGCCTTTGATTGTGAAATCTAAGTACGCATAGACTGGTAATAATGGTTACCATAATTTTCTGCACTTGTATTCCCTGGCATACGTACAACATTTCATTTAGGAGAATTTTTCTATCATCTAAAATTATTTAACAGAATACATGAGAAATGTTAGCTAGAAATTCTATGTTCTCTAGATTTCTAATTTGTAAATAAGAACAGTTTATTTCACAAATAAATTATTTTAATGTTAAAAAATAACATTATTTTTAAAATAAAATAATAAACACAAAGAAAAAAAGTAACATTAAATGAAAATGTGTACTTCATGAAACACTAAAACAGTTGTCCATGCAATGTTATTTTATTGAGTTGTATATCTATCTATATTATAAAGGAAAAACATGGGTAACGCCGACGTATTATCGACGGTTGCAATTACTGAATGAACAATTTTGATTTTTTACGAATTTATAAACTTCTAAACATTACACAATTTCAAATTTTACATCGCCGAATATAGAAAAACAATGTACTTTCAAATGCAATGTGTTTGAAAAGTATATATTAATTTAATGATTTTTTTTATGCTTTTTAACATAATTTTCAAGCATGATTTTAAAAAAAAATCTAACTCTATTGAGTGTAACACCGTTATGCAAGATTAGCATGCTTACATTTGCTTTTTGGTGTTGTTAATGGGAATATAAAAAATATAAAACGTAAAATAATTATCAGCGTTTTCTATCACAAAGGATTTTTACCTATGTTCTGAACACTGGGCAGTATGTTTCATTAACCGGGAAATTCAGATTTTATACCTTGGTAAACATTAAAATGTAAAAAAAAAAATAATATCCATTACTTAAGAATTAATAAGCCTTTAGTAATGAAGGTACATTTAAAAATACATTTTAAAATTGAATACGATTTCTGATATTCATATTCTTTTCATTAATGACAGAGCCTATTGAAGGATTGAAATTTCTATTTATAAACGAAGTATAATTCCTGGAGGGAAATAAATAATTTTCCCATGTATTTTACAGTATATAAAAATTAAAAAATATATATATATTTGAATAAATTAAAAGATGTAGGAGTTTTATTTTCTTAATATTTTTCCAAAAATGTCGATGTAATCGGACATTTGTAGCAGTAATAGAATTTAATCAAATTAGCTTCCTAGTTTTATTTGTAATGCGGTTTACTTCTTATTTGAAAAATATATATATATATATACTCTATGAGCTTCAATGTACGAGGAGGACCCAATAATAACCGAATTATCTTTATAAAATCCAGTATTTTCTTTTCTTTTCTTTTCTTTTTTTTTTTTCACAAAACAACCTTAACACCTTCAATATACTCGCCATATAACTTCATACACTTTTCTAGTCGATGATTCCATTGTTGGAAACATTGTTAACACTCGTCTGTCAGTATGACTACAAGCCTCGTTTTTTTCTTCTCCTATTCCACGTCGTTAAAACGATATCCTTTCATGTCTCTTTTCATCCGTAGAAACAAACAAACAAAATATATATATCACACGGAGCAAAGTCAGGTCAGCAATGGGAGTGGGCATGTAGTCATGCCGTTTATAGCAGATAACTGCCGAACTGATAAGAATGCGTGATCTGATGCAATGTCATGGTGGAAATGCTAGTCCCCCATCAGCCAAAAATCGGGCCAAATAACTCCGCAATTACTTCAATGGTCCATCTTCGGTGTTAAAGCACAATTGCACGAACTTTCTCTACATTTTCGTACGTTCTAGAAATTGAAGGTTGTGCAGAAGGGAGTTTGTAATGGACATACATTTTACCCTTTTTCAAACAAATAAACCGCAAGTACATTTGAATTTTTCCCATAGTGTCATCTTTGTACGCTTTTTGCAACATAAAAAACTGTTTCCCCTGGCGACAGCACTGAGTGCACTAAACTCAGAACAAGATGCGTTACGCGCGGGAGGAGGACCTGGCGAGAAGAATTTTTGCTATGCAAGTCCCGCCCATAGCTGGATGCATTTATAAGCATTGAGGTTACTTTTGAGTCTCCCCTCGTATTCACAACGGACGTTTTAATTTTAATGTATTTAAAAGGGAATGATGTATAGATGTTAGTTCTATCTGAAAATTAACTAAAATATTTGTTTAAATATAAATTAAATATTTGGATAACGTTATTGTTTACCCTCTTCTAGGAATATGAGGAGGAAAGAGGAGTATCTTGTGGATTATCTTCCAATAATAGATGAAACTGAAGAAGAAGATACTTCAGATACTGACGAGGTAAATGAAGAAATATTGAATGTTGATGGTGAGGAAGATCCAGTGGATCAAAGTAGCACTGAAGATGTATCACCAAACATTGAACCAAAGCAGCCTAAAAAGAGGTTCAAAGGAGTGAGAAGATTCTTCTCCAGATTATTTTGCTGCTCCAAAAAGTCTCCGTAAGCAGAAGTATAATATTAAATAGCCTTACCAGACCTCCACATATATGAAGAAAACTTTATATCAACCTCCATGATTTATAAAACTTTAAATAATTGTAACCATAAAACATATATTATAATAGTTGTGACAATAGTTATGACAAAACAAAACCACAAAAACAATAGTAACAGTAAAATCTTACAATAGTTCACGTGTCTTTTCTTTGTGTTACTACTTTAAGATTGTGTTTATATTCTTCTTTTTCAATATGAGTAAAAATACAAATCACTATTAGTGATTTAAAAGGTAACCTTAAGAATTTAATCAAATCTGAAAGAAAACAAAACATATTAGTAAGAATTTTTTTTCTCACTTGAATCGCTAAACGAAAGCTTTGAAATAAATGTATCGCGATATTTATATTATTTTATTTATTTATTGTTACTTTATTATTTTTTATTTTTTTATTTTAAAGAATATTTTCAATGCGTAAATATCGAGGGCCTTAAATATTTTGCAAATGTTTTATGTATAAGTATTTTTTTCCTGTTAGTAATTTTTTTTATATATCTCTAAGACATAGTATACAAAGAATCAAAAAAAGTAGCATCTTATTTATATATAGACAAAAGTGAAAACATTTAATAACGCATATCTTACTCAGTAATGTTGTTATTATACTTAAATAAAGAAGTAAATATGAAACTAAATATTTTAATATAGAAGGAAATGAGAAGATTGCAGTGCCATGGATTATAATACTGCTATAACTGGGGTTGCGAACCGTTTCATATCCGTGTACCAAATGTTTTCAAAAACTTTTAAACGAGTATGACATGTCAACTGAAAATCAAATTTTATGAATCTAAAGCTATTGAACTAGAAGTGCTTGATTTGTTTTATTAGGATTTATATATATATATATGTTTAATATACATGTTAGGTATTACGGTGGAATAATTACTGAACACCAAATATACTTTGGAAACAAAATATGAATGTGATTAAATGTTCAAGATACTACTGTTGGATCGTGGATGACAAATAATTAATATCAAATTTATACTAAGTTAATTTTAACTGAATGCAAATTGAACTGAACTTTTCTTACAAGTGCTTTATATTTAAATTTTCTATATTATTTCTAAAAAAAAAAAAAAAAAAAAAAAAGAGATTTGCACACATAAATAGAGAAATAATTTTTAAAGTGGCAAACGCCAAATTATTTAAATAGGTATGAAATTAAATTCCAAGTGGCCATAATTTTTTCAGCAGCATTTTTGCTTACATCTAAAAATTTTCCCTTTTCAATAACTTCCAGATTTTTGTTGTTGTTGTTAAATAGTAAGTGAAAAGGCCAATTTCCATGACTATTGTATTTCAAAATTATGAACTTCATTTTTACACGATACGTCACAGTTTTCTGGCAATTTTCGTAATTTCAGTGTCTGGTAGAGGGCTCAAGACATTAATTGATTGACCCGAAACTTTTTTTGTTGTTGTTAAATTGTAAGTGAAAAGGCAAATTTTGATGACTATTGTATTTCGAAATTATGAACTTCCTTTTTACATGATACGTCACAATTTTCTGGCAATTGTCGTAAATTCAGTGTCTGGTAGAGGGCTCAAGACATTAATTGATTGACCCGAAAATTTTGTTGTTGTTGTTAAATTGTAAGTGAAAAGGCAAATTTTGATGACTATTGTATTTCGAAATTATGAACTTCCTTTTTACAATGATACGTCACAATTTTCTGGCAATTGTCGTAATTTCAGTGTCTGGTAGAGGGCTCAAGACATTAATTGATTGACTTGAAAATTTTTTTGTTGTTGTTAAATTGTAAGTGAAAAGGCAAATTTTGATGACTATTGTATTTCGAAATTATGAACTTCCTTTTTACATGATACGTCACAATTTTCTGGCAATTGTCGTAATTTCAGTGTCTGGTAGAGGGCTCAAGACATTAATTGATTGACCTGAAAATTTTGTTGTTGTTGTTAAATTGTAAGTGAAAAGGCAAATTTTGATGACTATTGTATTTCGAAATTACGAACCTCCTTTTCACATGATATGTCACAATTTTCTGGCAATTGTCGTAATTTCAGTGTCTGGCAGAGGGCTCAAGACATTAATTGATTGACTTGAAATATTTTTTGTTGTTGTTGTTAAATAGTAAGTGAAAAGGCAAATTTTGATGACTATTGTATTTCGAAATTATAAACTTCATTTTTACTTAATACGTCACAATTTTCTGGCTATTTTCGTAATTTCAGGGCATGGTATTGAGACATTAATTGATTGACTTGAATTTTTTGTTCTACTAAATAGAAATAGTCCGGTGGTTAGGTGGTTAAATTCGGAATTAATTAGGGCAAAGCTGGAAAATGTTTTAATCCCTTTAGTTCAGATCTGTAATGAACATACTAAGTTTTCCCCCTGACACTAGGTTAGCTTTAGCCGCTATGTACCGATTTATAATAGGAAAACACGTTTTATTACATTACCTTAATAGTATCTCAAAATAACCAGCTCTATCAAAATCATTGTCTATGCAAATCTTGTAGAGATTAAAATTTTGAGTAAAATGAATATGCATACTTTGTTGAACATTAAGCTCACAACTCTATATCAAAGTTTTGCTTAAATCGCTAATCAAGAGCTTGAAACCAGAACAGACTAAGTTATCAGTTCACCCTATCTCCAATTTTTATATACATGTTTTTTTTACATGTTTTTGTTATTTATTTACTGAGGCTTTCACGATTTTTTTGTAATTATTTTAGGGCTTTATTTTGTTTTTTTAGCCACTACGAGCAAATTAATAACTAAAGTAATGCATTTTTTCATGATTTTAAGCATATTTAAAAAAATGATTAATAAATGAAGGGGATATTGTTTGCTTTTTTCGATATTGTGTTTGAAATTTCGAGTAGTATTTAATATGACGTAGTATTATTATTTATAGTGAATAAAACTATGTACATATTACAGTTTAAGAAGTTTAAAATAATGGGGCAACACTATCGGGGGTGGAAGAGGTGGAAGATCGAACAAAGAAGAGTGCGGGAGTCTTGATTCTAATGGGAATTCAAGGTCAACAAATGGCCCGATTTTAAATTTCAGTATGTTACGGAAAGGGCTAAGATGGTTTTATAATTTTAACAGATTATAATACACGGATATACGACCCTTTTATGTTTAATTCATAAACGTTTAAAAGCTTCAGAATATTGAAGAAAAGTATTCATATATCTTTGTTCTTTCAAAACTAAGATTTGAGGATTGTGATAACAATTGCATAATGACACATAAAACAGCTGATATTCATGTATATTTTACTCGATAGCTATTGAAGTGATTTCAATACTTTTTGTAGCAGTTTTGACAGGAGCTATACTATACATTCAATTGATCGTTTGGCCAAAAATAAAAATTGAAAATGCAATTGATGTGTTAATTTTAGACGAAAAACCAAATTTGTTTTCAAAATCGCTTAACTGTTGACTTTTTTATTTTTTCTTTCAGAAACGATCAATTTATAAATTAATCACTGAAAAATGAACATGGTTATGTCATTAAGTTTTGATCACTTATGGAAGTTTTAAATCTGGAAGTCTTATTCAACAAAGTGTACTGCACTTTCTACAAATTTAAAATCTGAAATAAAATTTCTTTTTTTTTAAATATAATAAATAAATTTAATTTAAAAATTAAAGCAATTTAAAAGTGTTAATTTGATGAACGAGGCCTACGCAGGATCCTCAAGTTAGTATTTTATGTTTTCTACTACGACTGATCTTGTACATTTCAATTGAGCTTGTCATGTGATTGACGGTGGGGTTCTGTCGCAGCGTGTGATGTGGCAGTGAAATAATTCATTTTCCTCCATCCTGCAAAAATATGTTGATTACGGCAAAAGGCTCTTCAATGCGGGTGACACAATAATTCTTGGTAGTTATTTTGAAGCTATTGCAGCAAAAAGTACAAAATCCACAGAATGTATCAGACGAACACAGTTATACATAGCTGGTCATGTTATGTGTGATGAGTCGATGTCATCCACTATGTCTCAAGAAAAAATTCTACCAAATGATAAGAAGAATTAACAGCTTATAAGAATGTTATGTGTGCAGTTTTAAAATAATGTTTTGTTGTGAAGCAACCTGACTGTCTAATAATTAAAAGTGCTTTGAAAATGGAAAACGGATCATAATGTTTTGTGGTAGCTGGCGAAGATATTGACCTCTTGGTAATAATTGGCAGCATCCAGTACTTCCAAAAATATTTTCTTATTGAAGACTGGAAGAGGTAAGACAGAAGATGATTTATACTGTCCACTAACTCTGAGCATTGTTCCACACATAAGAGACAACCTTCTGTGTCTCCATGCATTCAGTTGTTGCGATACTACATCCGCTTATTTTAGACGGAGGAAGAAAGAAATTGTGAAAGTTCTCGACACTAATGTACTGGAACAAGTTGTGAACATTTTATTCTATGGTTTTCTACCACTGCAAAGGGTAAGATGTACCAATTTTCCGGAGGTTGATGACATCACTCTTAGATTAGAGGCATAAATCGATATCTTGATGGAGAAGGTAATTTCAGAAGAAGTTGACTTATTGGTGGCAGAGTGCGTACTCGTGCAACTGGAGGACAGTGACAATGAACAAACTGACATTGATGATTATGACACACCTTCAACATTTAAAAAATTAAATTGATATAAAAGTTTTTTATATTATACTAGATGGCCAGCCAACCGTTGCCCAGCCCGTGATAAAATTAAACAAACCTGAAGTTTGTATGATTTCATATCTTTAACTCGATTTTGTGTGAAATTATTTTTTTAAGTGCTGCGCACGCAACGGAAAATTCTCTATTTCCAACTTCCGCCGACAGAGGGCACGTTCTATTCTAAACGAAATGTGTTCCCGCTGCCTGTGGCACTGTATGGTAGGCGTGTCTCGCACGCGTTGCAAAGTCTTCTTGTTCCACCTTTCACCGCCAGAGGGCGCACTCTGTTTCCAACAAACCACTTTCCAAATGAAACTCATCCCGCTGCATCCGTCAACGTATAACAGGCGAACTGCGCACTCGTTTCAAAATCATTTTGTTCCATGTCCTACCACCAGGGGGCGCAATTTGTTTTATACGAACATCCGACATGGATACCCGTTGTATTAAGGGAGTTGAATGAAAAAATTCCCGTCGAAATAGGGTCCATAGAAATTGGACAAATAATGGACCCCTGGCGGTGGAAGGTGAAACTAAAATCTCTAACACGAATCAAAACCAAGTCAAATCATCCAAACACCGTTGTGATCGGACCCATATAACCCGATATAAGAATGCACAGTTAGAGAAAAAAACCTTGTTGGACTGCCCACCAGGGGCGCTAGGTCAAGTGAACAGAAACAAATCACGTACTTTGATTGTTGGTATGCATCAAGTAAATACGGGTTTTGTACTTTTATTAGGAACATAAATTTGTCGTTATTTGAAATTTCCTTTATTCTCTCTACATATAATATTTATAAAACACTACGGGGGAAGCTTAAAATGTAAATTTTTTTTAATAGAATTTGTTTTGTCTAAATAACATTACAATTGTTTTTGTTTTCGTATTTTGTATTTATAAACACAGATTTGAATTTTTAAAGATAGGAGAAATCGTTAAAAATGCGAAATTGACGTATGGTAAAAAAGTTTTCTAAGGGTTAACGTTAATTTTTTTTTTAAACTAAAGTTTTCTGCCTGAACCCGATGGAACGTTGATAGTCTTAGGTGTTTTTTTTTTTTTTTTTTTTGTTTGGTCATTTTGTGAGCCGATGCGCGATTTTATATATCGTAGAAAATCGAAATTCGCAAAAATGAGTCCTGCGAGCGAAATTTTTTTCGAAGGATTAATATTTGTATTTTAGAAAAAACGATTGCAGTTGTCGAAAAGGGAACTAATGTAGATATTATCTGGTATTCTAATTTTCATAACTCTCTCGGAACCGCCGATGCAAATTTAATGTATTTTCGTACATATCAACTTCGAAATTATCGTTAACATTTCAAAAATTCTGATGAAAGTGCGCAGAAAGAACGTTTCTTAATGCTTTTCTTAACTTTTTTATCCGCATCCTGTTAATTTGCGAAAAAAGTTATTTAATTTATTGGTTTTTTTATTAATTAGTGCAGGATCAAAAAAAAATTTTCATTTATGCTTTATGGTTCTTATATTATGTAAAAGAATTCAGCATGTTCGAACTGACAATGTAATAAGCGGCACTTAACTGAGCAAATGATATTATCAGGTTCTCTTCTCGATCTAACTCCTTGTCTTGTAGCTACTCTCCTATTAGAGAAGTCTAATTTTTTAGTGCGACCGTTTTGTGCGATGTTAATCTGTGTGTGTGTGAAAGCGACATCTGCTCTTCTGTAATTTTCATTTGCGCGTATCGGCCTCCCTGAATCTACGTTTTGCGGTTATTTCAAGCATTTTATGTTAATTAGACTTAAGCTTGTCAGTCAGCGAACTATAAATACGTGAACTAAAGTTGGTATTAGTAAATTTAAAGTAGGATCCTGCCTTTCATTAAGAAGTCGAGAATTGCATCTCATATTTAGTGCTTCAACAACCAGACTAGCTTAAATTTACACACGCTTTAGGCTCAGCTCTAGTGTAGATAATATCCAGATTGGTAAGAGTGCATTTCATCGTAGTTTGCAAATAAAATATATTTCCGGAGGATACGGGCCTCTAGTTTATAAGTTACATTTCAGGAATTGTGGATTTGGTTACAAGTGAAATAGGCCGTGAATGTTCATAGAAGCCATCTTGTAAGCTCCACTGACAGCAAAGCAAAATTTTGACTTTTAATAAACTTGTTCGATAGTAAAGGAGCGGTACACGGATACATCAGTCTTTGTACTGGGGGCTATATTGATTTTTACCCACCTGTCCTTTGATAACAGCTTCATTGTAACATATAGTAAACAAAGTGTGCAACAATGGTCATTTCTATTGTTGTGAAAATGAGACCTTTTTTTGTTTCGGGAACAACACTCCTTTAACAATGATTTCAACAAACCGAAAAAATGAATATAAACATATTTTAAACAATGATTTCAACAATGAAATAACATAATAAGTGATACTGAAGGAGACGTATTCTTTGAATCTTTAACCGATTTTGATCTTTGATGGTCGTATTTTTACAACGTCTAAGATTTTGTCGTTAAATTGTGCTAAAATGAATCAAAACGCATATTTTTGTGAATTGGGGAGGTCTTCCGATCAGGTAACACAAATACAGCATTTCTATATAAAAAATTTAGTAGTTTTTGTTATACAAGATTCGTCTGTTTTATGTATTGTCTTAGATTTTACGCAGTCCATTGTTTCCACCATCTCGCTCTTGGTTTAATTTACGTCCCGTCTACCAGGTGGGCAATTTGAACGAAGAATTGGAAAGGGTGCGAAAATTTTTCTGAGAGTGTCTCCCAATTTCCTTTTTTTTTTTTGTCATGAAAATCCGACTGTGTTTCCTAGTGTAATACTCTTGTTTAATAATCTTTCTATACTTGGTATTTTCAATAATACTATCCCTTCTTTTAACCCTTTCAAGAGCCAATAATTGTGTTGATGTAATGTTGAATTTATACCGGAATTTTCGAAAAAAAAAAGAAATGTAATTTTACAGCTTTTTATGGTATTTTTAATGGCTTTTTATGGCCAGTAATTGTGCTACTGTAATGTTGAATTCATACCAGACATTTCAATAAAAAAAATAAGGAAATGTAATTTGATAGATTTTATGATACTTTTGGGTTATAGCTTCCCTCATAATTATGATTACGCTATGTTTCAATCAATTTCACCAAGAACGTAGCCAAGTTGGTGAAGCGCGAACGAAGCAAGCACGTACAATAGAGATATAAATATTATACCATTGCGTTAAATAATATAATATTTTATATTAATAAGAATATATTACAACGTTCTTTAACAAATTCATAACAATTTCTTCGAAGATTTTACAAGAATAACAACTTTATTTTAGGCCCTATTTCCGAAATGTTATTTAATTCATCAAAATATGTTTTCCCTAAGTGTTTTCTCTACATAAAGTCTGTAAGATACGATTCGAGGTGAAGGTGAACTCTGTGTCATTGTGATTTATTTTGCCATTTAGTAGAACCCCACATTCTTTGAATATGTTGTGTATGAACACAAGTTGTTGAATTAAAAAAAATTGTACATATGGTTCACAGTAAAGTGATTGAAACCTGTTTTTTCAAGCTCCTGCGAATTGAACCCTTTTCAGCAGTTAGATGTTCACAATTTTTTTGCATTAGCGTACTAGAGTACGAGAAAGCATTCACCAATTTCCCGGCATATGCCTTCAAAAATCAACTGTTGTGGAAGTATCCTGCCACTGTTGTTTTTCCGACGTAGAAACAAACTTTCATCAATCACGGCAATCTTATTCACACCACCAATTCGTCCATTAAATCGTCGTATTACGTGTAGGGAACATAAATTTCTCTCAGGCAACTGTTCCAATCAACAGTTGCATTATCACTCATATGTATCTGTTTCTTACGCTATTTTACGGATGCTAATTTTTATTCTCAATAATACATAAACCTTAAAGCAGTTACGAACTGTATTCGTGAAATAAGAAATCCATTCCCAACACGGAGGCTTTTATAAAAAGACCTTTAACATTGGAACTACACATAGCTTCATCATTGCTAACATACAGTTTTATATCGTGGCCATTTTCGCATAGTTATTTGTTGGATAAAAGCCATCGCTTCTGCAAAAGTGAGATTGCATCGATCTCAGTATTCGGTAAATAAAAGATTGTTTCCATATTAATAAAAATAAATGCTGAGGATTAAAAAAAAAGGTTGCAATATACAACTTAAAAAACAATCAAACATGTGAAATATATTCTGGAACATCAAACAAAAATTAACATGATAATATTATAAACACCAGTCGCTTTTTATTACCGCAAACATTTGACGAGATTTTACTCCTAACTTAGCTATATATCTCTGTCACTTAGCGATTCATTGTCGAGAGCCAGCTGTAACCCAAAATTACCTTTCTTTTTTCACCAAAGTAATAAAAGCAAAATTTTGTCCAAAAATTATGGTACAAAACTTGATTAAAATTAAGTGTCATAGAAAATATCCTATCAATATGCAAAACACGGGTTACAACTCTTTATCTGATGTCGAAGACAAATAAAAATATAATTTTTTTGGTGTTTAAGCATTTACCATTTCTCGCATTTCTGACCGAGGTGGAGCTCCTCCAGGCTATCTACGAAATGAAATTGTCACAGCCTAGCTTTTGCAACCAGAAAAATTGAACACTGAAAATTTTATACATTTTTACTATAAATTAAGAAGTTTGCCTTCGGTTCCCTCAGAACTACCATCAATGCTATTTTGTTTCGAACCTGTGTTGAAATTTAGTAAATATTTTGGGGGAAGCATCCCCCCTCTCATTCTCCAGTGATTACAGCTTATTATTTGAGCATCTTAGTTTAAATTTCACCCGCTCCACTGCCAAATTCCTTGATTATCGCATTAAATAAATTATTCCTATTGTTAAAATATGTATCATGGCTACTTTCCAAGCGAACGCACAGTGTATCAAAGTATAGGCGGTGTCGAACCTAGGATTATTACGAGATGATAAACCCATATATATGATGTTTTTTGTTGTATTTAGGTTTAAATGAGTACAACAAATAATACTAAAAATAAGTTTACAAAGAATTTCATACTTTTCTTCTTCAAACAAGAATTTAAAGAAATGTTGGATAATAGTACTAAAAGCTAAACTGGAATGATACATAAAAAAGAAAGAAATATTTATCACAGATACTTTGGTTTAGAATAATTTGCAACAAAATTTTGGATGTAACTGTAATTAGACTTTTGGGTAATACGTAATTTGAATCCAAAACGCACATACCATAAATATGTAACTGATGTTTTGATCCTGCCTCAAGCCAAAGCATGTATGAACAAAATTTGATGAGGAACGCTCATTACAATCACATAGTTCAATTTTTATTACTAGTTTTGTCCTGATTATTACGCGGCACTGAAGTTATGAGAATATGGAGATATAAATAACAGGAGTATCAGCAAATGGAAGAAGTAGAAAACAATTTAAAGCCTACAGAAATTGAAAATATGACCGTTGATCAGGAGATGAATTCAATCTGATTAATGGTAAAGTTAATACGGCAATTTAAAATACATCATCATATTCAACATATATTATACTAGCCGGTCGCTTCTGAGTCGGGCCCAAATACATACTGCAGCGTACTGTCTTGACTTCCCTTTGGGCCCAGAAATTGCATTTTGCATGCAAACTGAGAAATTTAAACAAAATACTTAATTTTAAACTATACGAAAATAACTAAATAATATATATATATATATATATATGTGTGTAAGGAATTATCCGGGGACGACTTGGGAGAAATAAGTTGGTGACACATAAATAAGTTTGACTCAGGACCTCTCTTGCGGATCTAACTCGTTTATTGAAGCCTTCCTTCTTACAGTCATATTCGCGCGTTCAATCGGAAGTCCCGCGAGCCATTTACGTTGTTTTGAGATCTACATGGCCGAGGGTTTGGCTAACCGCTCAAATGTGCCAAAAATCTGTCTTCTTCGTCCTTGCATGTGGTTTTAATCAGAATTTAGGATATTTTCCAGCAGAGGGAGAAAGAGTCAAATTGGGAGGATCATTTATTTTAATTGGTCGATTAGCTTTTGACTGATGTCTGGGGTCTTATGCCGACACCAAGGCTTGGCCGGGCCTGGGAGCCGCACCCTACAGACTGCTGCAAGAAATGCAAACTCATCACATTTAAAACTTAAAGAGATGTCGAAATTGATAGATGAAAGTAATATTTGTGTGGCTGAGAAACAAAGATGAGCGGAGAACTTTCCGATGAAATAAATGAAAATGGGATTGCCTAGCATAAATGGCGATCATTGAAAATGGGTACTGTCACGACCATAAATTATTATTGAGGTGATCAAAATAACGGGGCTCTGTGTATTTCTCAGCCATACACTGTTAATGCAGTGGTCACTATAACATGGTTCAGTTATTTTGCGTGCAAACCATTAAAATGAAATAATTTTAACAGGACCCATTCGGTTGCACGCTTGTAATTTGACTATACGGTAATCACGTTAAGGCATCCTTCTGCATACCCTAGCCTATAAATATGGCAATCAGTATTTAAATGGAAATTTTTTGCTTTCACAAAATGTATTTTAAAAAAGGTGGAAGTGTAATATTTTGTTTAAAATTTTAAAACCGGTCGCTAAACGACGAAAATCGAAAAAAAAATATTTAAAATGGGAAATTAAAAAACATATTCCTTGGAAAAAATGTCACACAAAATATATAATAAAAAATCAGCAATAGTTCTCTTTTCCGTCTAATCTTCCGCAATCGGGTTCACAGCCGATGTTGCCCACAAACTAGTTAGTTCTAAAATCGCTGGGAAATATATGATTAACTACTTTTTTTTGTAGATTTGTAAAGCGGAGTTTCACATTCTTACTTAAAACTGCTGCTGAGATATGGCACAATTACCTAAAACTTTCGACACACAGTGTGACCCCCCTTGATGGATTATTATCTAAAGTTGCTGTAATACATATTTATCTATTTTTTAGTACATTTGTTACCCCCAAATTTCACGCTCCTACCTATTACTGAGATATGTCAAAATTACATAAAAAATTCGACTCCCATTTAACTCCTTTTAGTCGCTGAATTTTTTAAATCGCGGAAATACATGTTTAACTTTTTTCAGTAAATTTGTCATCCTGAATCTGTGATTTCAAGCTCCTAACTAAAACTGCTGCTGAGATATGGCGAACATTTGCAATGACCTAAAAATTTCGACCCCCGTTTAGCCCCCTTAATGGGCGAATTTACAAAATCGCTGAAACATGTGTTTAATTATTTTTATAGCAGATTTGTTATCCCGAATTTCACGCTCTTATCCAAAACTATCGATAAGAAGCAGACATTTTAACCCACTTAGAAGTAAAATTTCTAAAGTCGCCTAAAATACATGTTTAACTATTCTTTAGTAGATTTTTTATCCCGAAATTCACGCTCCTAACTATAACAACTATTCAGAAATGGCAAAATGACATAAAACATTCGATCCACCGAATTTCTAAAATCACTGAAATACTTGTTTAACTATTTTTTTAAGGAGATTTGTTATCCTGAATTTCATGCTTTTTACTAAAACTGCTGATGAAATAGGGTGAAAAAGTGAAATCACCGAAAAATTTCGACCGTTTAACCCCCTTTGTAGTTGAATTTCTAAAATCGACTGAAATGCATGTTTAACTATTCTTTAGTAGATTTGTTATCCCGAACTTCACGCTCCTAACTATAACTTTTACTGAGATATGGCAAAATGGTATAATACATTCGACCCCCATTTAACCCCCCATAGGGTCTGAATTTCTAAAATCGCTAAAATACATGTTTAACTATTTTTTTAGTAGATTTGTTATCCTGAGTTTATTTGTTACCTATAATTTCTACTGAGCTATGACAAAATGACCTAAAATATTCGACTTCTTATTTAACACCCGTTTGTTGCTGAATTTCTAAAATTGCTGAAGTACATTTTTATCTATATTTTTTGTAGATTTGTTATTCCGAATTCCGAGCTCCTAACTAAAAATGCTGCTGAGATATGGCAAAAAGGCAAAATGACCTCAAACTTTCGACCCCCCATTTAACCCCCTTAAGGTGTGGATTTTCAAAAATCCTTTCTTAGTGGGTGGCTACATTGTGTAAAGAACATGTCTTTCAAATTTCATTGTTCTATGACAAACGGTTGAGGCTCGACGTTGATTATGAGAAAATCTAGCTACTCTTTTATAAGTATAGATTTACGGTGCAAAAACTTTCACAAATGAATAACATTGATAAAATTGTTAAAACAAATATAAACGCAGCCTCATACGGCTTTGGTGTCTCAGTCTCCATTTAAGAATACAGTATATGGAGTATTTTCTTTATATTTCTTACAATTTGTCATGTAAATTTATATTATGTATATTAGAGGAGGAGTAATAGAACTGAGGTTCAAAAGAATGAAAAAGATGAATCAAGAAGAGAAATACGAACAGAATCCAGAAAAGATTTAGGGTTTCTAATTGATGTCATTAAACATGGATGTGTGTTGACACATAATGGAAACATTGCGAAAACATTTTTTGATGAATTTCGAAAAGACAGATGAGATTACTACATTGAACAAAGAACATATTAAACATTTTTCATTTTTAATGCAAGTGTTCTGCTGTGAAGAAGAAATTAATGCAGAAATAATTGACAATTTCACTCTGTAAACAGCTAAACAATGTGCCTCGAATATGGGTGGCATTATATGACAGCTTCTGTACATAAATGTTAATGGAAAAGGTGTAATTACAAAATTCCTTGTTCCAATTGGTCAATTGTCAGAAGAAGCACGCTGAGCTCAAAATAAAGAGTTTCGGAAATACCAGGAGTCTCATACGAGAAAAATATGTCGAAGGGCATATGTCGAAGCCTTATTCCTGGAGTTATTATTAACTTCTGACTCCTTGATTTCCCTTTCTTTACAGAAAATAACAAACGTGCAAAGAAACAGAAAGTTTCAAGAAACATTGGAACTTTTACTTTAAAGTATAACACTTTATGACAGACATATCAAGGCACCTATTTATTATAGTAAACTTAACCCTCTGAGCGTCAGCGAGTTTTCCTGCATTTTCATGTAAAGGATTATAAAACCCAAAATACATTAAATTTCATTTCACAATTAAATGCTAAATTATATTGCAATACCTTTACATCCTGTATAAATGTTAAATTATAATTTTCTAATAAAATATTTTTATCTGCAACCTGTTTAACTCATTTTCTGGAAACAGAAAAATATGGGCAGCTGCTTAGAAATTTTAAACTCCATTTATATTAAAAAGGTGAAGGTTTCCGCAAAAAATCCTTTTTATGACATTAAAGTACAGGCTCACACGAGTACTAACATGATGCCGTTATTTCTATATAATAGGTGTGATTCATAATATCTGATCATTATTTTATACGATGAATAGAAACGAAATTGCACTAATTCCCGAAAATGACGCCATTTTGAATAACGGCCGCCATCTTGAATTCCCCGCACTTTTCGCGATGCCTCCCCTTCTTATATGCTTTGTATTAATATAGAGTAGATACTAACCAAACGGTATAACTGTATCACGATGTACAGTTTTCACCTTATTTTTGTCGTGTAGCACTTGAACTAATAGGTGTGATTCATAATATGATACCATATGTAAAGGTCAAACAAAATGTAATCAGTATTGATTTAATCTGCGTTTTAGGACATTATTAATGACATTTCAAAGTGGTTATTTGTATAGTTTACATCGCACAGAGGAGTATTTTTAAAAAAAGCTGGACAAAAGTCGAAAAATGAAGTTCGTTAAAAACCGCAATACTTTATTTGTTTGTATAGCTTAGTAGTGGGTGCTTCACGTAAACACTATCTTAGGAATGTTCGGTAACACTACCCGTCGCGTTATCAGTCTGAATACAGCTGTCGTGAATCGCAGATGTCTCTTTTCACTGCGCTGTTGTGAGAAGCGCATAATTTAATTACATTTATCGTTGTATACAGTAAAGATCTGAAAAAACCCTTTATGGACAAAGAAATGGAAGGTATGTAGCTTAAATTACTGTATTTAGTTTTAGTTATAAATGAATATAATTATGAATAAAACTACATTGTTTTATCTTTAAAAATAAGTGTGATTTTTACTAGTTCTTTAAAATTATTAGTGATTTATAAATACGTTCCGCCCTTTTCCCGGCAAAACTTTTTGTTGTAATATAAAATTTAGATATTCCTTGTTATATTCATAAAATAAAATCTTGCCCCAATTTGCCCCATTCTTTTTTACCCTTTTATAAAAAAAAAAATGGTATCAGAAGATGACGATATTTTGAAAACGAAAAATCTTCATTTTTCTTTTAGAAACTTCAGTGACAGCGAAAGATGTTTCAAGAAAGTTGCTGTTTGACTTGATGCAAGATTGTTCTAATAAGAAAATAGCTGAAAAATAATGTTTCCTTGAAAGCAAGTTATAGAAATGACGAAATGCCCAGTAGATGAACAAGAATCAATTAAACGCTCGTTAAGCCGTTTCAATTCGGATTTTAAAGAAACATGGGAGACTGCCAATTAGGGAAAAAAGTTGCTTTCTTAAGGTAAATGAACATTGGCTTAACATAAAATTGGCTGAAGAAGTTGGCGACCAATAAAAGATTTTGTGGCAGAACCCTCTACCTTCCACTACAGGGTTCAGTAGGCCAATACGCATTCGTTTTGTTCATGAAACGAACTATATTATTAATGAAGAAATTGAATACATTGAAAATCAAGTTAAAAATCTTAAGAAAACTGATATACCTACTACTAATGGTAGTTTATAATATGTAAAACGCACGCTGATACCTACTATGGTAGATACGAAGGTTTGCAATGCTGCGACAAGTACTTCATCAACAATGAGATGTTACATATGTGGAGAAACTTCAAAAAAATTTAATACGTTGGAGAAGAAGAAACCTGAAAATCCTGATGCCTTAAGATTCGGTTTATCAATTCTTCATGCACGGATTCGATTTTATAAATCACTTTTGCATTTGTCATATAAAAATTCATTTTAAAAAGTGGCAAGCGAGAATCAATGAAGACAAAAATGTTGTGACAGAAACAAAAAAAAAAAGAATTCAAAATAGTTTCAAAGAAGAAATGGGTCTAGTAGATATTCCCAAGGCAGGTTTTGGCAACACGCAAGAGGAAAAGTATCAAGAAGATTTTTTGTGGACCCCAATACTGCTCCCCGAATCACTGGAATAAATTTTGACCTTATAAAAAGGTTCAAAGTAATTTTAGAGGCACTGTCAAGTAGATATAGAATTGATGTTAAGAAATTTGAAAATTACACCGAAGAAACTGCAAAGCTTTATGTCGAATTATATGTGTGGCACCCAATGTCACGAACTGTACATAAAGTTTTAGTACATGGGTCCACAGTAATTAAACATGCAATATTACTTATCGGCCAACTTTCGGAGGAGACTGCTGAAGGTAGAAACAAACATTTCCGCCAAAATAGGCAAAATTTTTCATTGAAGATTTTCTCGAGAGCAATATAATAAAGATGTTTTGAACAGACTTTTACTAAATTCTGATCCTTTTATAAGTAGTTCAAGACCAAAGCCTAAGAAAAAAAAGTAAGCCATTTTCTAGCGAAACAATAGAACTATTACTCCCAGAAGCACCATACGGACAACATCTAAAAAAAGAGGAAGATGAGGATGAAGATGAAACAGATGAAGATGAATCTGATAAGTTAAAGAAAATACTTTTTATAAATATGCAAGAAACTGAATATTTTATTAAATATCCTAAACGTTTATTCTGAATTGTTTTAAATATATTGTTTACTTTGTAAAAAACAAATATTTTTTTGTAAATTCGTAAAAAAAGTTATATGTTTTGTTACAAAATTATATATAATGGCTCTAAATAGCTTTTCACAACATTTCAATTTGATATAGCTCACAAAATATTTGTGTCCACATTTTTCATAAAATACTCCTATGTGCATCGGTGCCATTTCCGAGGGCATTTAAAAGTCACTCAAATTCATAAAAGAAATTCACTACTGGAAAATGTATTTTCGAAGTTAAATATACATCATATATTCTAATACGAACAAAACTTGTGTGTTTGTGTGTGTGATTATATATATATGCAAATTTATATTATAAACGGCTCTAACGATTTTGACGAAATTTTGTATCCTACCGTTTTGGGGCACCAGAAAATCATTGGGCTAGGTTACATGTTCGAAAAAATTCGATTAGTGGGCCATTTTGGGTCACTATAGCATCGTTTCCAATGCCTCTTAAAATAAAACTCGCTTTTTAGGGAGGGGTGGTATGCGGCTATCGTACCTGCTTTCATTTTGCCCCCGTTTCCATACGCAAGCACAAAAACAACCCCCTTAAAAAATCCGGAACCTGCCCAATTTTTCGTTCTGACCTATGATTGGCTGATTGGTGAAATGACGCACGAACTTCCGGTGTAAATATAAACAGAAGCCGTTTTGTTACATTTAGCGCTCTTACATTTTCATTCTTTTTCTTTAGTATAAAAATGGCTGACCGTATTCTGTTGTTGCAGACGTTTATCGACCTTTTTTTAGCATCAAAGCTTTCCAATTTAGTGGATTGTTTAATTCGGATATTTCAAATTCATACAAAAAATTGAAAATAGCGATGTTTGATTTATTTAATAACAGAAATTCCAACATTAAATGGAGCGAAATTTTTTTGTTAAATTTTCTTGTATAAATTCAGATTTTTTGAACTACGGAATTTCCAAGAACGTATTCGACTCTGGGAATTAAAGGGTTAATGGAATACCTGCTAAAACAAAACCCCGTACAAAGTGGAATATTTTTCGATTCACTTTTCAAGGTATTAATGAATCACTATTAGACAAAACTGATTACATAGTTCAGTATTAAGTATTTCATTACATAACTTAAATTTTAAAATACGTCGATTATTAGAAACTTAGCAAAATTATGTTTGCAGAGGAGGAAGAGTAAAAGTGCTCCAAACTCCAATAAATTATATCACCTTCAATTAAAAATAAAATAATTTTTGCATGTTTAAAATGGATATTATAGTTAATGATCCGAGAAGATAATGTGCACATTTTTTAATGTATGAAGGAATCGTATGAAAATTTTTAATAGCTCTCTTTTTACTTTTCTTTAGACAACATTATTCTTAAAAACAACCACGAAACGATACAAATTTTAATGTGCTAAAATAAAATGAAAAAATGTATACAATAGGAAATTTTAAGCACACAAGAAAAATGTTTGTTTCCCATGTCTATGGTGTAGCAACAGGGAAGTGCCATTAGTGTTCAGCACCTGTGTGGAAAAATTCAGCTTGCGCCCTGAATCCCTCCCCCCAAAAACTATATATTTTTTAAACTTATCAGCAATCACAAAAGAAATACTACAATATATATATATATCTAATTTCTATTTCGGTTGCATATTTATTTATTTATTTTGCTATTTGAACCTCATGTCGGGTTTTAATTTTCTTGTTTCATTTTATTTTGTCATTTGAACCACATGTCGATCCTTAATTTTCTTGTTTCATTTATATATGTTATTAGGGGCTTAATAGTGTCGATTTTAGGCATAATGCTGACAATATTTGTTGCAATAGCATATACTTACTATGAATATTCTTATAAAGCCCTTCTGAAGATTCTATAAGATATTCATAGTTTTTAAAGATAGATATAAAGTTAAGACATTCATCATTTTAAGTATAATTCCTTTAGTGTCCATTCCATTGCTTTTTATCTTTCGTTCTTCTCATGTGCATTCATTTTTAAATAAATAAATATATATATATTATATACACACATAACAGAAATTATAAAACGAATATAAAAAAATCCCTGACGGCTCGGCCTACAGGCACAGGTAGATTTCGAAGACGCAGACCGTGGGGCGCCTGTTTGTTGGGAATTGCGGAAGAAATTACCTTTTTGCCATGATGCGGCATTTGGAAACGCCCACTTCGAAACCTAACTTGTTTGCAGGCGGAGCCGGCAGGGATTTTTTTTGTTTTTAATTTTTCTTTTGCTATAAGGGTTGGTCCTATAAAAAACTTGTCAGTATAAAAGTTTTAGATAATATTAAGAGAATTTATAATAAATTTAATCGGATTTGATATCTTCTGAATTGACGAAGTTATGAATTTTTTCCTTCTAACCCCCCCCCCCCTCCTTAGGGCCATTTTTAATGATATCAAAAATCTGTCATACATAAATTTTTGGCCCTTTTCCTAGAAGTAATAATAACTTTAAACGGTATTTGATAGTATCATAATTAAGAAATTATAGGGGTTTTCTGTTTTCACAAAAAGCCCCCCATCCCTCCCCCTCCGTTTGTTCGATTTTGCCCATTAACGAACTTGAGCGAGATTTTATGCCCCTTGATTTTATGTATCAGTTTGGAAGAGATTTGTGCAGAATTATTGAAGTTATCGTGTCCATAAAAAAGTGATATAGTTAGATAGATAAAGTTTTGAACTGGGGGTGGTTTTGTGTTCTGGGAGTCATGATCGGCGTAGATCTGCAAAAATTTTTCAAAATTTCTAACTTAGGTGAGAATGTAATAGGTAGTATTTCTTACGAAATCTACCTAAAAAATAAAACAAGGAGAGAACAAAAGTTAGAAAAATAAAATAATTTTGTGTGTTAAAAAAACTGACAACTCCCCCCCCCCCCCCCCCTAAAAAAAAATCGACCGACATTTTCAAATTTCAGAAAATGTCTAAGCTGATTTATAGCTAAAGGGGTACTTAAAATATACCGACTGATAAACAGAAAAAAAAAATATTTTTTTCTCATACTATAGTAATAATGTAATAATGCAAACAATAAAAATTAGTAGCTTCTTGATTAAAATTCACAAAGTCATTGATTATCAGGCTTAAACTACTATTTAAAAATGGCACATAAAATGCAGAAAAATTTTAATCAAAAACTTATTTTTTAAGTATATATTTTTTACTGTGCATATTAGATGCATCATTGTATCAACGACCTTTTTTTTTTTTTTTTACAATAAAATAGAAACAGTGTATCTGAAGTAGTATGCTCCGTGGAATCTGAAATTAAATAGAATGCTTAAAAGGGTCAAATTTTTTGTAAAATTTCAAGTCAAATTTTTATATTCTGAATTCAAATTAATAAATTTATCACAGTTATTTTAAAGAGAAATAACATTAAGTGATCATAATAATTTATTTGAGGTAAATCTATAAAATATAATTAAAATTAATTTTGATATGGTTAAAAAACACGTATTTTTAAATATTTCTTCCTCACTTGAAATGATATTCTTCTGACCACATGCCCAATAACATTTTTGTCTCATCTACTGACCAACGAGATGAATTCAAACACAAATCCATACTTAATAATAATAATTTAAAAAAAATATGGGAAAATAATAATAATAATAAATAAACAATGGTAAATAAACGTAATAAAACAATTAATGCAAATAACAAGAGAATTATCGCTAGGAGCACTAACGTAAACCGTGCAACGTGTGCTGTTGATAAGCAGTTATTCCGGTGAAGTGGTGCTGTTTGTTTGTTTACCCGCGCTGCCTCGTGGGTAAAAGCCGGATTACTGACCTAATCCCTTGCAGGTCTGATTTCGGGGAAAAAATGACCTAGGCTTGTTTCACCTTCAAACCGGTTTGTGCATTGGAAATGGTGTAGGGGGTAAAAAGACCGTTCATAGGGGTCTTGGAAAAGGCATTGGAAACGCGGCTTATGGGTCACGGTCAAGCTAATTGTATCTAAAAAACGGTTCAAACGATTTTCACTAAATTTTGTAATAAATACATTCTCTAACATTTTGTATTGTTTTACCCTGTTTTAAACTTCTTTGGAGAGAGCCCATATTTGTACATAATTTTTTCTTGTGCCTTTTTAAAGCTTTTTGTAAATCGTTTTCGAATTGAAATAATTGGTATTAATCATTGTTTTGCCTCCTCTCATTTAGTAAACTTGTTATAGTTGTTAATAAAGGTAAAAAATCTAGAATTTTTCAAAAGGAAAGTTACTTTAAGTCATAAACAAAAGAGGGTGTCCATATTTACACCTTTTCCTCTCTCTCTCTATATATATGTATATGCAAATTGTATATTAAAAATGGCTCTAACGATTTTGACGAAAATTTTGTATCCTACCGTTTTGGGGCACTAGAAAACCGTTGGGCTAGGTCAGATGTTCGAGAAATTTCGATTAGTGGGTCATTTTGGGTCACCATGTGGGTCAGGGTCAAGCTAAATGTATCTAAAAAAGGTTCAAACGATTTTGACTAAATTTTGCATCTTACCATTTTCGGGCACGAGAAGACTTTGTGCTGTGTCACATGTTCGAGAACTTTCGATTAGTGGACCATTTTTTGGTCAACCCGGGTCAAGTTAATTTTATCTATAAAACGGCTCTAACGATTTTGATTAAATTTTGTATACTACGAGTTTCGGGCACGAAAATATCATAGGGCTATGTCACATGTCCAAGAAAATTCGATTAGTGGGTCATTTTTGGGTCACTGTGGGTCAAGCTAATTTATCTAAAGAACGGCTCAGACTATTTAGACTAAATTTTGCATCCTATAGTTTTCGGGAACGAGAAGACTTTTGTGCTAGGTCTTATGTTCGAGAAAATTTGATTAGTGGGTCATTTTGGTCATGGGTCATTATAGGCCAAGCTATCTTAAAAAACAGCTCAGAGGATTTGAATTAAATTTAGTATCCTACAGTTTTAGGGAACAAGAAGACTATTGGGCTAGGTCACATGTTCGAGAAATTTCGATTAGTGGGTCATTTTGGTCATGGGTTGTTATGGGTCGTTATGGGTCAAGGTATTTTTATCTTGAAAACGGCTCAGATAATTTGAATTAAATTTTTCGTACTACGGTTTTTGGGCACGAGAAAATCATTAGGCTAGGTCACAAGCTCGAGAAAATTCGATTAGTGGGTCATTTTTGGGTCACAGTGGGTTAAGCTAATTTTATCTAAAAACGGCTCAGACTAATTTTACTAAATTTTATATCCTACGGGTTTCGGGCATAAGAAGACAATTGGGCTTGGTTTCATGTTCGAGAAAATTTGATTAGTGGGTCATTTTGGCCATGGGTCATGATATTTGAACTCAAAGCTAATTTTGACCGAGCAGAGCTCGACCTTCTCTGTTCGTGATATATGTTTCATAATTATAAAAATAAACACACATTCTTATTTTGTAGACATCGTTTTAAAATATTTCATTGCAAAATATTAGTTATCTAATGATGTATTTTTGGTCCTATGTTCGCATTTTCTTAATGATCGATCCACTGTGTGACGGACCGCAAGGATGCGTAACAAAAATGTCAACACATTGGAAATGATAATACAACAGCCGATATTTAATTTGCAGATGACATTGTCACGTGCACTGCTCCATCTAGTCTCTTCTCTTGTCCTTGTACCAGGAGCCCGAATGATTCTTACCCACCTGCCCCCACAGATTTTGTTTCCTTGTCTGAGCAGTACCTCTTAGGCAATAAAATTAATGGAATGTTCGGTATTGAAAAGGGAGTGTGTAACATTTAGAGTTCGTTTACAGGATAGTTAAGAGAATTCGGTTATATTACTGTGTATGGGAAAAAATAGTTTGCGGTGTATTTCAATAAATTTACACTACTATTCAAACATATTGAATTTGATGTATATCACCGAGGATATTGTATATTACTACATAATGCTTACTATAGAATATGATGTGCATAGCATGTATATATATTTTTTTGACCGCTGACCAGGCCCCTACTTACTAGGCTTTTGCCTAGCTTAACGAGTTGATACCTGGCAACGGGGCGAGGATTCGCCTGCTCTCCGCTTGGCAAAGATGTGTTTGTTAAATCTATAGGCCGACGTGGCTTCAGTGCGTCTTGTTGCTTGAATTGTTTTTTCTTAGTTGGCCGGTTGCTAATTGATTTTTGATGAGGTGGTTCAGCACTGCGCAGTGTAGCGAAGTCATGCCGGACGGATGTGAGATGCTGGGATATCTACTATTTTCCCGCTGCATCGCTCATCCATACGTCATGTCATCGCTATCGAGTTGATCTCGTAATTTAGAACCTGGATCTGGTGACGAGATCTTCACCTGATTAGGCACCCCTAGAGGTGTAATTCGCAGGTAACTTGGAAGACTTTACACCCACGACGGATTTTACATGCACCAGACGCCATTAGCGTACATGATCGCTGCATCTGAAAAGGAATGGGGTTAGACATTTTATAACACTTTTAATAATAGACACTAGGCGCTACTTTTAGACTTTAAGTACTATTATTTTACTTGGTTGTTTGTCTTAATTTACCTATAGTTCTACCCTACGATAATTTTAACTGAAACTAAGTATTCTAGAGTTGCTTATTCCTACAGGGGGGGGGGGACATTATATGCATAATTTACTAAATTAAGAGAGGGTTTGGACCATCGGCTATATATTACCTATATATAATTTAATATTTTTAATTTATATAACTTGGATAAATATAAATATGGGAGGGTAGGGACAAATGGTTATATACTAACTAAATATAATTAATGGTATAATGTTTATAACTAGCACTAACTTAGCTTTGGAATTGCTGAAAAGCTTAATTTAAGTTAAAAATTGCTACTAAAAACTGCTTAACTAATACGTACTAAAATTAAGAGGGGATGGTAATGTTACCTGGCAGTTTCAAGGGGAATGAACTTGGATTTTATTCCTTAACTACAAACTTTAATTTATTTCTAATTCTAAGAAATTCCTATTAACTACCTTTTTTATTTATTTATACCGTCAGTTATTCTATACCTACTGACATTCTTATTTAGGATATCGCTAGTAATTTCATCTCCTTTCGTGCGACATTGCCTATATCTTGTTTACAGTGTTTGATTTTTGCCGTTTATATTGATTGGCTTATGTCTATCATAGTGATTTGTCGTTGTCATGGTTATCGCCGCTTTTGTGGGCTAGTCACTTTTTTACATTTTTTTACATTATGTTAGGGTTTTTGCCACTTTTATTGGCTCGACCCTGTTGGGCTATGTTAATGAAATTAATCATTCATTAAGTTACATTAAGTTACAGGCACACGCAGAATAATTTAGTTACAGGACTGCCTATAAACAATAAATGCTAGAATTGCGTTTTCAGCTGTGGTACGTGTTTTAAATTTAACTATTATTTTTGAATAGTACGTGGTGTGTATAAATTTTGCTGATCCTAAAGCAGGGCTGTGTACAAAAGATCTGGAAAATATTTCCGTTTATTCACCGAAATTGCTGCAGGGGAATTTTCAAGTGTACTATGCATTTCTAACTGAACTAAATTTTAGCATAATGTGTACTATATATAGAAATCTATAGATTTTATACAGGGTTGTGCGGAAGAATTCGAATTTTTTTTACTATTGATTTTAATTGCTGAAATTGTGTTTTCAAAAGTGCTATGCGTTTTCAAATTGCATACTTAGACACCACAACATCTTTCACTTTATCAAACTCTGAAGTTGGAATGTGTTGGAAAGTGTTTCAAAATGTATGATTGGCGCCTGATTTTTAATTCTTGTTTTTATCTGATGCCGGAGACAAAATAAAATTACGACCATTCTTTAGAAACCGTCCCGCTAGAGTCAAAATCCAACCTGAAATAATGAAATTTACCCGACCCGCAACAAAAAGGTCTAGAACCGTGTGCGGGTAACTCGACCCGATGCAGGACTCTAAACGGTATAAAACTAAAAACCTAATCTTTAAATATGCTTTAAAAATGGTTGCGGTTTCAAAAGTTCCTTTTATAACGATACACTTTGTTTTACGCAATTAGCCATCTGCCTTTAGTTTATCAGCAGTTATTATTTTGAAAATTTTCCCGTCTAACATACTGCATCGTGTAGCATCACAATTATATTATTCACTTGATACATTTTGAACGGGAGCTCTAGAAGTATTAAATTCGTTTCTGGAAGTTAATATAAACATACTTTTCTAACTACTGGTACTATAAGGATTATAATGAACCCTGCACTGCTGAAGCATTTTTGCTGATTAGTTAGAATTCTAATGTTCTGTAAGTTTTGATACTTCTTACTTTGTTATGACAAACAACTAATGTGTGATATACAGGAAGGACCATTTAGAGTTTTGCTGTGCGTATTGTATTTTTAAAATACGATAAAAATGTAATGCAGTTTGTTATTTCGAAGTCTTGTGAAAGGATGACTAAAGACAAAACAGACAGGCACACATTTTACTTTTGTGAAACTTTGATCTGCGTTATATATAGGCTTTTAACGTGAAAAAATATGTTCCACATTCTTTTAAAAAATCGGGTCAACCCGAACCCGACACGCAAGAGTAAAAAAGCCGACCCGAACTCCAAGCAATAAAAGCCAAACCGACCCGCAACAAAAATATTTAAAGTCAACCCGACCCGACCCGCAACGGGAAAATATAGCGCCAACCCAACCCGACCCGCAACAAAAATATTTAAAGTCAACCCGACCCGACCCGCAACGGGAAAATATAGCGCCGACGCAAACGGCGGGTCGGGTCGGGTTCGGGTAAAAGATGGTAACCCGACCCGATGCAGGACTCTGCTCCACGCCTAAAGTTGAGGAACATCTTACTTGGCAGTGGAGAGAAAGGCTAGCTAGCCTCTTTACGCAGTTTCACCTTAGTAGAATTACCATATCGGGGGATTATCATTGATTTGGCGCGTAGGAAATCACTTTTGGGATTTAGCATATATATTCTGCAGAATTTTTTTTCGCATTCTTTTAAAACTTTAAATGTACTACTAAATCGGTTATATACAACCTAACATGAATACATGCTATTTTAACTACAATTTTAACACCAACAAGAATTAACTAGAATTTTATACACCATTTTTAAGTGGGGGGGGGGCGGGGGAGTTGAATATTTAAATATTTTGAGGAGCATTTAATTTTTTTAATGTTGTAATAAGGCTGTTATCAAATCCAAACTGGCTACTTTATGACAATTTTTTAAATTCATTTTTGTTCGCAAATAAATCATTTTGTATAAAATTAGCAAGTGCTCTTATTAAGAAACTTTGTAATCAAAAGACGTTTTCCAATTTTCTGGTAAGGCACAAGATCTTTCAGAAAATACTGTCAAAGGTTCAAGGTCCATAAGCCGTGTTTTTGGCCCATGAAATAAGACTAAAATTTGATTAATAAGAATAATACGAACTTTGAGCTTGTGTAAGTCATATAAATCCGAACAAAATGCAAAAACTATTGTTGAAATCGTACAGGATAAACCTTCTAACATTAAAAAGTGAAATAATTAAGTCAGTATAACAAAATTGAGCTTTAGTCTATTTCATGAGCTAAAAACACGGCTTATGGACCCTGATCCTTTGGGGTTTTGAACCGAATTCTTGATGTGGCAGCATGATAAAGGAGAAAAACCGGTCGTCACGTGACACTAATCGCTCATTACTCAATAAGTAATTTATTTATCAAAAACTGGAAAGTCATTTCGATTACAAATCGAAATGAATCGTCAGGAATGACAATTTTTTGCCCTTGTCTTTAAAAATGAACCAGAAAATGAGTCAGAAAGTTTCGCGTTGTTGAGTAGGTCATTTGAGAACCACCTTAACAGTGCGGATAACTTTTTTAAATGCATTTATTTTATGTTCAAAAATGCAATTTTAAAAATTAAGTCACATCTATTGTGACATAAAATAGCAGTATTTAATGATTTTTTTTGTAATATTTTTCTGTAATACTTACTTAAGGTTTTTCTATAATATTTTCTGTTAATAAGGTATTTTTTACAGTTTTTATCCTTTATCGTGCTGCCACATCAAGAATTCGGTTCAAAACGCCAATTTTGACAGTATTTTCTGAAAAATCTTGTGCCTTACCAGAAAAATGGAAAACGTCTTTTGATTACAAAGTTAGAGCACTTGCTAATTTGATACATTTATTTGCTAACAAAAATAAGTTAAATATTTTAAGCAACACTTCGTGCTTTAATTAAAAAAAATATTCATGAGTTAATGTAGATAAATATTTAGAAATAACGTTGTAGTTGTTGTTTCGATTCTCATCATTTTGGAATGCATTAGGTTCAATAAATTGATTGTAAAATACACAGAACATGCATAAAAATCTTTCTTCTGTCCTTATTTTCGAAATTTAAAAAAATCGTGTTCAGTGTTTGTTTAGATTTTAATGCAGGCCAAATTCTTATTAAAGTATCTCAACTTAACAGAACTCAAATATGCTCATATTTAAAGTAAAAGCAAATTTTTTAAGTAATCTAATTAAATCTCGTTACAAATTTCATCTCAATTTCAGTTTTAGTACAAATTTCATTCCAAACATTATAATATCACTTTTAAAAAATCTATCGAACTAGAATGGATTTCATTTTTTACTTATTCTATTCTAAAATAAATACAATCATATTCACATTTTGGATTACATTGAAGAAATTATTTTAATCCATCTCTATAATCTAATAATATGTTCGTAATAAAGAACCGCTTTGTCTATTTTTTTTACAGAAAAGAAAATTCTTGTTATTTTATATATTTTATCAACATGCTTGGTATGTACTTCAGGTGAAATATTCCGAAAAATTCAAATTCATCGAAATTTTTACCCTATCTTCAATATTTTAAAAAATGAAACGATTGATTGGACATCAAAAATCTACGATCTCCAGTAATGACTGGATAATTTTCTGTAACACATCAATCACTCTTAATAGTGAAGGGTCGTAGGGTTGTAAGCTGATTTGTTTCAGGCGCCAAAATCTCGCCAGAAATTTTTTGCGCGAAGAAATACATGTTTCTTTCATATTACAGATATTTATCATAAAAATAACTATACATTAAGCTAAATAAATTTTGTTTAATCAGTCAATCGTTTTTCAATGGAAAAATATAAAAAAAATCAGATTTAAAGTGCATTTTCTTTCAAATTCAGTAAAGACCTATTTCTTCTCGCGGACGTATATTTCCATCTAGTATGATGTCCACTGCCAAGTTAGGTCTTCCCCAACTGTAGCATATGAAGTAAATTTTGCCATAGATATCGATCAATCACAAAAAATTTACAAGAAAAATAGATTAAAAACTGGATTAAAATTAAGTGGCATAAAAATATCCCACCGCCTTTCAAGGAGTTAAACAATTTTTTATAGAAGGAACGGACACAAATAAAATTTTACATATTTTGGCTGTTTAAGTATCGGCCGATGGGTCATTTTGACAGAGTACCCCCAGACATTCTATGAACCGTTCCCTTCGACCCTAAAATTGTTATATTTTATTGTTTGCCAATTAACTACTGGGATAAGAAGACTATGTATCACATTTCATGAAACAATTAAAGTGACATTTTTGATTATTCAATGTGTAACAATATTAAACAATGCATCAAAAAATGGTCTTATCTATTGTTGTGAAAATCGCATTTTTAAGTAATGTTTCGTGAACAATATTATTTAAACAATCATTGCAACAATGGAAAAACATGATAATAGTTGTTGAAAAACAAATATTATTTGAATCTTTTACCGATTTTATTCTTTGATGGTCGTATTTTTACAGCGTTAAAGAATTTATACTTAAATCGAGTTAAAATGTACCAAAACGCACATTTTTATGAGTTAGGGAGGTCTTTCGCTCAGGTAATTAAAATACAGCATTTCCATATAAATTTTAAGTTGTTTCTCTTTAATGTCTAATTTAGTCGTTTTGATGTATATAATCGACATAGTCCACTGTTGTCACAATTTCTCACTTGGTTTATGTACCTCATGTCTATAAACTGGGCTTTTGCCTTAGAAATTGAACAGATTGTGTAAATGAGTTAAAAACATTGTCCACTTCACTTTAATTTTGCATGAAAATCTCACCAACTTCATTAGCGCAATCAATTCCTATAGCATACGTTAGCGTATACATTTATACAGTATTTCTGATTCTAGTTCAGTACTCTTTATAAAGATATAATTAAAAGTTTATAACAAATATAATCCATCGTGGTTCAACTTAAAAATTTAACAATTAATTTTAACTAAAGTTTTCATTTCGAGCTCTAACTGATTATTCGAAAACTGTGCTTTTTAAATATAATACTCTGAAAATTTTAATGAAAACGTTTTAGGTAAAAAGATATTAACACATTAATTATAATAGCTTCTTGTTATACAGCGTTTCTAGGGTGACAGGGAAATATCCTGATGCAACCGAGGTTATTGAAAAGTTAAGAAGGTTTATAACTTTTAAGCAAATGTTTCATATTTATAAGCAAATTCTAGTTTGTACGTATATTTCAATCTTCACAACAAAATCAATATTGAGAACGATACTTATTTATTGATATCTACACGTATTTACTACTTAAAAAAGTGTAGCAAAATTCTCAGGACTATTTTATTCTTCTTTCTGGGAGGAGCGGAAAAAAGGCTATATATCCGAATGAGCGGAAGGACGAAGTCACGATATAACGCGAGGATTCTGTATTAAACCTTTTCGATTTATCTGACAACTGTTGTTGACATTTTTTTCCCTCTTTTTTACAACATTTACTTTATTTCATGTTTCTTAAATTTTAAAAATATTAGTACCGTGATTTGCGGTTACTTGAACTCAAACATAAAATGTTTTAATTTGTCCCGTGTCGACTGTGTTACTAGCTAGGGATGTTACCTTTTAAAGTATTCACCGCCCCCTGAATACTAGGCCTGCGCGCTGACAAAAGTGGTGGACGCCGCAGGCGGAGTTTTTTTTTTTCAGCGTTTGAACGGTCCCTCGAACTTTATCACCAATAATATCTAAACGTTTTCTTCGCCTAGTTTTTCTGATATCAAATAAGTCAAAGAAAACGTTTAGATATTATTGGTGTTAAAGTTCGGGGGACCGTACAAACGCTGAAAAAAAATCCACCTGCGATAGCCGCCATTTTTGTCAGAGCGCAGGCCTAGTATTCAGGGGACGGTGGAGTATTGGTGAATAACGTCAATACTTTCAACACAGTACAGCGAACACTTAGTTAAAGTATGATTTTTAAATAATACGCTTGTATATACTATAGTACCTTTGAAATATTTTTGAAACCAGCGATATCTATTATATTGCTAAGATTTTTAATTTTGGAACTTTTATGGGCAAAACGTGCGATGTTTGTCCATAAGGAAAGTTATGATATGACACACTTGCTTTTATTTTATTAAAAAAATATTTTCATGATTAGCAAAAAAAATGGAATCTTACAGTAATACAAGCCTTTTCAATTAGTTACTGTTCTTTTCAACCATTTTCAGTAATGATAAGAAAAAAGAAACGTAGAATTTTGCATTTTGCAACTGTAATGTTTTGTGCTAATGGAAAATAAAGTTAAATTAGAATTTTTTTTTAAGTGTAATTTAAGTGTCTTAAGCATTTAAAAGATAAGATAATTAATTAATAATTGACATAGGTATTGTCATGTGCTTATATAAGTTTTCTCGAAAACGATATTTGCACTACGTTACAACTACGGCATTTGTGAAATGTTTGATACTGGTTTGATCCAATATTTTTTAAATCAAGAAATATTGTTTGCTTTTGAGAGTTGTTGAGAGTTGAATTTAAATTTATTAAAAATATTAATAAATTTATTTGATTAACAAATTGCATAAATTATATCAATATTTTTAAAAATAGAAGCTATAATGCAATTCTGAATGCAGAAATGCAAATTATTAAATGATGGATTTTTTTTTCAGAATACGGTTACATATATTCTATTTAATATGTATACTGTATGTATAATCTTATATCAGCGTTTGTGATATTGCTTTAGTTTTTTCTGAGGATCTCCTTAACCTACTACATCCATGCATTAATAGTGGTTGAAAAAGTATAAGTTTAAAACTGAATGCTTAAATTATTATGGTTATGAAAATCTTCATTGTTTTGTAATCTTCATTGTTTTTATTTGTTTGTAGGAAGCCGTTTCGAGTTGGAGTTTATTGGATCAAACAGCCTATGGGTAAGCAGTATTTTACTTAGTATATTTTACAATACTCAAATTTCTATCTCAATTTTGTAAATAAATTAATCTGTATAATCTTATTAATAATGTTTTTTTGTATAATGTTTTCTCGGGTATTATTTATAAAATTGTGGGTAAAAATCGCACAAGGAGTCGCAACTAGTTTCGGGGATCGCGAAAATTTTATAGATTTTAAGAATTCTCTTAAAACTTAGTAATATAAAATAAATTCAAATGAATCGTATATGTGTCTATCAGGCTTCATTGCTCTTTGTTTTTCACGCATGCTGCATATTGTGCAGTTTCACTGAAGCTTTGGTTCTGCGAACATTTAAAGTATAACTATCGTAAAATCAGTGAATTTTTCGTAAATGAAGTTGGAAAGTTTATCGCTGAAGAAACGTTTCAGGTGGTTGTAATACAACTGTGTGTGAGAATAAAGTTATTTGTTTAAAATTACAGTTAAAGACTGTATTAAAACATACTATTTTATGTGTTTGAATGATCTATTATCCTTTCTTTCTTTATATATATATATAACTCCCCCCCTCTCTCTCTCTCTCTCTCTCTCTCTATATATATATATATATATATATATATATATATATATATATATATATACCTGTGTGTGTGAAAGGATAAAAATTAACCCTTGTTTAGATTTAAAATTAAAAATTCAAATTTAAACCCCAATCCTCATTTTTTAATTTCGAAATCTCATAGTTAAATCTGACTTGCCCCAGTTTAGTTTCTTTTGCATTCTAGCACATATTACATTCAGACCTCAAAACTGAACCATCTTTAAGATAAAAAGTGCTGAGCTTTAAGCAACTCTCCTTTCTTGTGGTTAGTGATGCACCCAGATATGGGACAAGCCTTGGTTCCCCATAGTGCCCGCACATTAACCAAAAGATAATCAATCAATTAAATTAAATAACCCGACAACTTCGCACTCTCCTGGAAAATGTCCTAAATTCGTAACGAAGTTCATGTGCCTCGACCAATAGCTCATATTTTTGCAGAGTTGCGAGGCCTGTAAAAGTTGAACCATGTAGATCTCGGAAAGCAACATAAATGGCTCGAGAGGCCTATTCTAATCACACTCACGACTACAGTTGTATGATGGAATGGACAATAAAAGAATTCGATCTAAAAGCGTGGTCCTAAGTCCAAATTATTCTCCCAGTAAGTCGTTACACACACACACACACACACGTATATATTTCAACGATTCATTTTTCATACATCCGAATATTGTCCGCAATGGTTTGTCGAGCTCAGTTAAGGTTTTCCGCAATCTCTCGTGTTGTCAAAATAGATTTTGTTCTATCATGGTCTTGACAACAACGTCAGCAATCAGAGATGACTGCTTAGGGCTTGGCTTATCATTCAGGTCAAAATCACCTGCTTTAAATTTTTCGAACTATCTCCTGCAGGTGTTATCCGAAACTGCATCTCCACCAAAAACGTTGTCTAAATTTCGACACGCTTCTGTAACATTTCTTCCTCGATGGAATTTGTATACAATATAGTGCAGCAAATAAACTTCATCAGTAGCCATGTTTACACGATCGTGTCTCATTTAATGATAACATGAGACATTTTTGTTTCAGTTAATTTAAAAGAGCACATGTGTATAAGTGCAATAATTAGGAAAACTAGTCTTATATATGTCAAAGGAACAAGTACCTGCGTACCTGCTTATTGAAAATTGAAATAAAATTACCGGACAGAAATTTACGGTAGACGTGATATATTTGGGTGCAGGGGCATCTTGATATTTTTTTTTCAGCAAATGAAAAAAAAGAAGACAAATTGTCTGTAAAAATATAAAAAAAAGCATTTCGATGTGGTCCGTGTCTATCAAAGTAATTTATTTAGAAAAAAGTTCAATTCGCAAAAAATGTTCATTGCAAAAAAATGTAGAGGACGGTTTTAAAAAAAGTGGATTTCGTATCAAACTTCTCCACATGTGGGGAACACTGATACATGCATGGGGCACTTTTATTCACAATCTAAAACACATCAATATTAATAAAAATTAGAGTAACAAGTTTTATAATTCTTTAAAGCATTCTTTAAGGCATTATATATATATATATATATATATATATATATATATATATATATATATATATATATATATATATATATATATATATATTTAAATTCTGAAGTCTGAAACACTCAAAACAAAAAAAACAAAAAAATTAAGTAAATTTTAGGAACACAAACGACTACTTCTTAAGATCTGGTGATAAACATATTTATTTTTTAGACTTAATAAAAAAAACACAGAAAATAATTAAAGGGGAATTTTATAATTGAATAAATAAACTTTCGAAAACATAACAAACAGGAAAGCTGTTCTATATATGTTTGTAGTGTAAACCGGTGTCGCACTCATATTCATTTATGCGGTGAAAAATATATGTACTTCAATCCAGAAGTGGACATTTGCTCAGAAACTTAATAATTAAGAAGAAATTTTAACAAAAACTTCGACTTTTCTTGTTTAGTGCAAAATAAGATATTAGGAAACGCCCCAGATAAGTAAAGTATTTCGGCCCTAGTTAATGTCAAGTACATTCTGAAATATGGAGTACATCATTCAGTTCTGTTTGGACGCGATTGATGACAACTTAAACAAATCCTTGTTGTATTGTTACATTTGGTGCAAAGCATATGAAGTCTAATGCAAATTTTGTTAAAATTGCTATATTTTTAGTGAAGCTATAAAGAAGAGTTCGCGTTCAATTTGCGTTGAAATACACCGTGTTTTTGATTGAATAAATGGATTTAGAGACTAGTTTCCAATACAAAAATTGTTTGCTCTATTACGCCCTTTCACATCTTAAAATTGATTTTTTTTTTTTTTTTTTTGAACACTTTGTATGAATAAAACATTTATTTATAATATTTCACTAGGCATTTTACGTTTTGAGATTCTAATTCAGGTAAAACGCTGTGGAAATGAATCATTTTTAGCATAAATACATTTTTTATCAAACGAGGAAAAAATATTATGATTTCACTCTTTAACCCCATTACTACTGCCCAAAGAGTTTGTGTTTTGAAATTTTTGTGTGTGTGAAAAAATAGCACTTATTATTATTATTTTATTCATTTAAAATATTTCGAGAATCATGTTAAAAACTAAATCATATCTAGTGTTCCAATCAAGATAGGTTTCAACAGTTATGAGCAACTATGTCCATCGTGATTTTCTTCCTATAAAATTTACATCAAATTGTTTTTAAATAATATATATTACATGTTTGTTCTTTACGTTCTTGTGTAGTTTCCCAAGACTATAAAAAATTCTTTTTGTAAAAAAAAAAAAAAAAAAAAAAAAAAAAAAAATTAAAACGTCTTAAATTTTTATAAAAGCAGACATCTTTTTCAGTTAACCAGCTATCGATAAATGCTAGTGCATTATGTACTTTTAAACTTACTTATGTTTTTTTTTCCCTGTGAAATAATAATTTTTTTTTTAATAAATAAAACAAATGTTCAAATTTTAGTATGTATAGATAATGTTTAAATGCTTCTTTTGATGAAAATAAGAAATAACGTATATTCTTAACATAGTAAATGTATTTTTATAAAGGCATAAATTTCAAATCGCTTTCTTAAAATGTATTGCTTCTATTCTAAATCTTATAAATAATGCATTTGATTGTTTTGTGATTTCTTTCTTTCTCTAGTTACGGGCCTGTTTATTATAGTGGAGTGTCAGAACAATTTTATCCTGTGATCTATTATTTATATTATCCAGTGTACGAAACAACATCTCAGTACTATGGAGTCACATACTATCCTGTTCCAAACTATGATCCTTTCTATCCAGGAACAGTTTTTTATTATGGATTTGTGTACTATTATCCTGTCCAGAATTTGACAACTTACAGGTAAGACGACATTAGTGCTTTCTGTACAATTATTTTTAACACAAACATGTTATAAATTAAAAATCATATTGACGCGCAAAAGAACAAGCCCTCCCCAAACATTGAGTATGAGGATGTGGGGTTTCGTTAACAGTGTAGTAATTACCATCACATTTGGTATGATTAACATACAACATAATACTATTCCATTATATTTTATAGTTTAAACATACTTATGTTGATAGTACACAGTTGGTATGAGATGTAAAGGATACTATTTGAAAATAAATGTTTTTCATTGTGCTTGCACACTATTTTATCATGCTCTAAAACGTGGGTGCTGTAATTGGAACGGCAACAGCACAGAATATTTCGCCGTATAGCCTGTGAACGGCTTCTGGTTGCTACGAGAGGAACTTGGCTGTTACGGAGAATTCGCAGCTCTCGCAAAATACCGGCAACTACACTAAAATGTCACGTGCTTAAAATTTGCTAAAATGCATATGGACTATTGGTAGAAACCAGCCTATGCTGATCCCGTAAGAACTGAAAATTCCACCTTCTGTCTCGTCGCCTACCGAAGAATTGCACCTCATATCATAAAAACAAGTTTAAGAGCTGTTTGTCGATAAATAGTAAGGACATAAACCTTCCGTTATTCAGCATATCACCACTCATGCGTTTGCTGTTCGGCAGGACATAAAAGGCAGTTGTTGAAAACGATTCCAGTCCGATTCTAACTATGCTGCTCGGCTCCGAAAATATCACTACCATTTACTGAGCTTACGTTAAATGTTATCAAGTCTGTTATGGTGGTTATTGTGGTTATCGTGGTTATGTGTCAAGTTATTGTGGTTATCAAGTGTTGACTTATAATAGGGGAAGTGCTGTGTCTGATGCTCGTATTCACCATCAACCTCAACCTAGAAAACCTGGGCCGAACGCTCAAATGGTCTCATCATTAATCTGATTGGACATTGGCCGCGATCAGCTCCAATCAGGTTAATCGGGAATTTTATTTGGGCGTTCGACCGAGGAATTCTATTTTGAGGTAGATGGTGAATACGAGCATGAGACACATGTGTGTCGATTAAACGTAATGATTTTTTCTATGAAGAAGAAACCATATTTTAAAAGGTCGCCTTTGCTAATATTTTTTTGAAAACTGAACTTGTTTTCTCTCTTAACTCAAATATTCAAAGCTTACATCTATGCGATTTCCAACTAAAATTAAAAAAAAAAAAAGAAATCTTATTGGATTCACAAATAAGCCCCTTCTCTGAGACCGCACGTTTACTGTTATGTTTTACTTTTTCATCTTCCTAGTTATGGGTTAATAATTTGTATTATTAACTTACATGCGAAAAACAGTTTATGGAATATACATCAGCATTTTATTTGGGAGCGTCATACAATGCAAAAAAATGACAACGATTGGTTCCTTTATTAAAAAAATTACATTTCACTAATCACGCATTTAATATTAATTAAAATTTGATTTCTAATATATTTAACTGACTTTAAATAAAAAGAAGGAGGTTTTCAATCAGATGTATATATATTTTTTTTATGTATTTTCAGCAAATACTCCAAATCTACGCGACCGATTTCCGTGAGTTTTTTTAATTGAAAGAGGATACTCTCGAATTGATCCCATTTAAATTTCATCAAAATTGGTTCAGTAATTTTTATAAATTCAACACCCCTTCACCACTAAAATAATAAAATAAACATCTTTAAAATATTTCATCTTCAACAATTTTCATCAAGTTATGAGGCGCTATCTCTTTGGCGAGAAAGTATCTACCCAGCAATTTTCCTCCTTTTTTATACTGTTTTATTTCGGGTATTATTGTCTGGAAAACAAAAAAGCAAGGTATTAATAGTTAATAAAATTTTATGACGTGAACAATCATTAAAACAGAAATCAAAATCAAAATTGTAAAGCGTTTAAATTTACATAAGATTTCTGTGGTACACTGACTTCATTTGATGAGCTATATTTTTACGGTGGATGTATTTGTATGCTAATACAGGGCTGGACAAAAGTCCCTGGTAAATTTTTGAATTTAATATAAAACCAAGTAATTGAAGTTGGTTTTATTTTTGGTTAAAAAGTTTATAATTATTTGCATGACGAATTTATATGTGGGATACGATTGTGAACTTATGGAGTTGCTATTAAACTTTTAAATAAGTGATGCAGAATTTTATTTTGTAAATAACCTGATATGGCTGAATACAAATTATATATTTATAAAGCACCTTCAAACTTCAATTTATTGAAACTTAAATTTAGTTTCCTTGAAAAAGTTAAAATTGATATAACCACCTGTGATTGAGTTATAATTTGTTCTGATGGCATATTTCTCTTGCAAAATATGGGTAGTAGACATATGACTCTTGGGTGATACTGAGATCAATTTCTTGACTTGCAGCGTTTGAAATGTGTTGACAGATAACCCTGTAAATATGTTAAATTTATATTACATGTTATAAGACTACACTTTAAACTGCTGCAAAATGTCAATAATTAAAACAAAAATGTCAATTTTTTTAAATATAAAATTGTGTATAAATTCTTTTTACAGCTCTGTTGAGGAGTCTCTGTATTATACACCATGCAGCTCTCCTGTACAGTCATCGTGCAGTGATGAGTATGAAGACTGCTTATCTGATTTTGAAGACTCAACTTATTATGCACCATGCAGTACTTCTGATATGTCATCTTCTAGTGGGGAAAATGAAGAATATTTTTCTGATGAGGAACAGCAGATCTTTTATGCTGATAACACTGTGGATTATGTGCCACCTGAGTAAGAAATATTATATAATAACTCTATATTTATTTGTATACTGAATACGAATGTTTCTCAAAATTTTTTAAGATCCTTCTAAAATAGTTGCAATATTGAAATATATTATGTAATGTTTTTAATTTCTAAGATTTTTTAGGTCCAGGCTCACAAATTGCGAAATTTTCTGGTTGGACGTACTTTCGGAGCTACGGGCGTTTTAGTATATACGCAAATGCTAATTATAAAGCAAACTTCAACTTAAAATTTATTTCAAACCCCTAACAAATATCTTAGAGCGAGTTAAGATTCGATCTCGATACTGCTTGATTACTGGCTGCGTTGAAGTTAGGAACAAATCTCCAAACACTATATTTGGAAGTCATTAAATATTTCTAAATTTATCCCCACCCTAATAATTAAGATAAATATTTCTATAATGTAACAGAGTTATTTCGAATTGAATGTTTTGGCTAACTAAAAAAATGAACGTGTCCGAGTTGCATCTATAAATATGAGTTAGGTATGCATAGATCTCAAGTATTCCAGATTTTAATTAATACTTTTTTTAAAATAATATTCGCATTAGTAAATGATAGAAATTCTACTTTTAAATAGGTTGAACACTACTATTTAGAAACAATGGTAATAAAACTCCGAAAATCTCGGCCTCTATGGAAATGATTAATCATAAATTTGTTGGAGACTACCACATTGAGAGTAATCGATATATTTATTTATAAGTAGAAACTGAAAATTCCTTTTAAAAGTTCAATTTCTAATACAAAAAGAAGAGAAATTATTTATCTTAACGTAAACCACATTAAAATCCTGGAAGTAATGCTAAATAGCAACGCTTTTCTTTTTGAATTATCCAAGAATACGCCATGTATTGAAACTTTAAGAGATGATGTGCGTGTAGGCATAGTTTTATTTCGTATTAATCGATTCAAAATTTCCCCGTTTATATATGTATTTATTATTTTTATATATTTGAGAAAAAAGGGACAGATTACCTCTACAAATATTATTAATGGGATTTAAGAAACACATATAATCATCTCGCTTTCTTTCATGTACTGCTCTCGTATTTTACATGTGAGGACGTGAGTTTAAAAACTCGCCTTATCCAAAAAAAAAAAAAAAAAAAAAAAAAAATTTCGAGGAAATCGCGAAAAATTTCTCACTGCTTCCATTGGTTTTCATTTTAAACCAAGATTTTAGAACGACATAAATACATGCTAAAACTAGTTTTTCTGCGGATTGTAGTGTTTTTCCAGTTAAGATTTAGCAATAGAATAGATTGACAGAGAAAACGCGTTTTTTTTTTTAAATTTTGGTTAAGGCGAGTTTTGAAACTCATGTCCTCATATTCAAGATAATTTAATTTATATAAATGCAGAGCACCCAATTTTTTTAGCTCTGAAATATTATATACAGACGTGTTTAAAATCACACGTATGTAATATATCTTCATGGTCTGAAATATTTGCATATATTAAAAAAAAAGCAATAACACATAAGTACAAATGATTAAATCTAAGTACAGTAACTTTTACTATTTAAAGGGTAAATAATTTTTACATAAAAAAATGTTTGTCAAGAGAACAGTTTAGAAGGACGATTATAAGTGTATTTGATATATGCATGAGTTCGTGTATGGCCAGTCTATTAGATTGTAAATCATAAAGTTTAGGAAAATAAGGTGGGGCATTAGTATCAGTTAAAGCAATAGCCACTTCATTGTCTTATGGGCCCTTTGATTGGCTTTTTCATGGATTACCATATAGTTAATAGTACACCTGAGTCGTATCTGTATAGCGTATTTTAAGTTGTCTACCCTCTGAACATTTTTACAAAAGTTTGAATGTACAAGTTTGGGCACAGCAACAGACAATTCGACAGGCAAATCAATTGTGTAATTTTGTTTATATTTGTTTTGTGTATGAGTTTAGTAGTTTTATTATGGATTTGTGATTTTTTTAATACTTTTAGTTTAGAATTTTGATTCTTGCTTGTGTCAGAAATAAGTCTAAGAGAGTTCTAAAATCTTTCATTTACCTAACTCAAACATACGAATATTTCTAACACATTCACAAAGTCAATATTAGATATATAAGCATGAAATTTACAGATTTTATTGTTTTAGCGTAGACGAAAAAAATTCAGAATATTCTTTTTTTTAATAACATAAATATTTAATTATAATAGGCACTATTTGATCTAAGACCCATTACCATTATAGGAAAATTAGAAACTATATTGAATTTCGTGTTGCCTGGAGAAGAAAATCTGCAAATGCCATGCGTTTACAGATAACAATGAGTTTGTGAATGTATTAAAACAGCAGACTCTAAACCCATTACAACGTATTTTTAGGGGTTGCACAAAAGTGTCGCTTTAAAATCTCTCGTCAAATGTAAAGTTTTTTTCTATTTATCTAAAAAGGTAAATCCACAGGAAAAATTAAAAATACTGTTAAAACATACAGTTTCATTATTTTATGTATTTCTATTAGTTTATATTTCCTGCATTCAAAATTCTAAAGAATATCATTAATTTCGCTCTTTTAAAGTAAAGTTCTAAAGTCTCACCCTTCTATCAGTATTTTCACTCTTCTATTTTCTCTCTCGTCAAATGTAAAGTTTTTTACTTATCTAAAACGAGTAAATTCGCAGGAAAAATTAAAAATACTGTTAAAACATGCAGTTTCATTACTTTATGTATTTCTATTAGTGTATATTTCCTGCATTCAATATTCTAAAGAATATCATTAATTTCACTCTTTTAAAGTAAAGTTCTGAAGTCTCACTCTTCTATCAGTAATTTCACTCTTCTATTTTCTTTCTCGTCAAATGTAAAGTTTTCTACTTATCTAAAACGAGTAAATTCACAGGAAAAAAATAAAATACTGTTAAAACATACAGTTTCATTCGTTTATGTATTTCTATTAGTTTATATTTCCTACATTCAATATTCTAAAGAATATCAGTAATTTCACTCTCCAAAGCTGAGTTTCCACGAATACAGAAAATGTACTAAAAGCGGCCCATGGGAATTAAAGTTTAACAACTCCTGTATTAGGAAGTATCCAGTTTTGATTTGAAAACAACCTCAGGTTTAATTGGAACTAATATGCATTATTAGCTAAATCTTAGTGCAGGGCCGGGGGAAATTTTTTAAAAGAGCTCTGTTAGTTTGCTCATGTCTTGGAATTTCTATAGGTTAAATTATTCCTTCATGTATCATTTTAATTTACAAAAATACTATGTGGATTAAACTTTTGGATGAAATATTATATATAAATATATATATATATATATATATATATATACATATATATATATATATATATATATATATATGTATATATATATATATATAAATATATATATATATATATATATATATATACATATATATATATATATATATATATATACACATATATATATATATATATATATACATATATATATAAATATATATATATATATACATATATATATAAATATATATATATATATATATATATATATATACATATACATATATATATATATATATATATATATATATATATATATATATATATATATAATGAACGATTCTGGCTAATGTAACTTTAATGATTTAACTTGGGGAAATTGCTAATATAAGCAGCCTCAACTATAAATCCAATGCTGAATTATAATTTAGAATCAGCAGATATATCAGAAATAATATTCGGAATTATATTTGATTTCTTATTGTATAGATTACATAAAGATTTATTTAACGAATGATTTTCCTTTACAGCGAATCTTTTTATTTATATACAAATTATAAAGAGCATTCAACTTCTGAGTCACTCGGGTCTCTTAATATTGAAGAAGCATCCTGTATTAATGATTACACTCTTGATGAGTCCTGCGAATCTAATATTATTCAAGATAACAAAAATGATGACGAGTACGCACTTGGTGAGTCGTGTGCATCAATCACTGATGAAGTTTGTCCCTTAAACACGGAAAAAAACTGCAAGTACTCAGATTCGGAATCTTCTAATTCTGATACCGAGGTAGGTGGAACTTTGAAAAGAACACTTGTGCTCCAAGATCTTTCCCTGGACAACGACCAAAGGTAAGCACATAGATCGTAAATTTCAAAATCCATTCACAGTTCCTATTTACATACATAAAAAATTCAAGAATAATAAATTTAATGTTAAATATTAAAGTTAATAAATGCGCAGTAATTACTATATATTAATTTATATATATATATATATATATCTTTTCAATTATCTTACTTATTCCCAATTTAAAATACTTTTTCTTTACTTTTTTTAACTTAAAATTTTATTGTTTCTATGCATGGTATCTTAGCTTTTCCATATCAAAATTAATTCCATTTTAGAATATTCTATTTCTGTCAAAAGCTTCTTTTTTCACATTCAAAGGGTCGCCTTCCAGGATATTTCAAGCCGCATTATCTAACATCATTAAAGAGTTCTGGCAAGTGCATTGATTAGCCAACACAGTCTAACACAATCGGACGTGGCTTTGTGTTCTTGTTCATTGATCGATAAAAGCAAATGCGCGCCCTCAAAGATATATTTATTTACTTATTTTTTTTTTTGCTCTTTTAACTTTTTATTCTCGTCCGTGCAGTCATCAGCGAGTAATGGAATATCCTTTTTATGTGCGTTATGGAGCTATTATAGGAGACATTATAAAAGTATAAAATAATATTGAGTTTTAGTGGGGGGCAATTGTTTAAAATGCCTTGATATGTTGAAGTAAAATCTTTTTCTTCTGTGACGGAGAATCTTTCCATCAAGCATGTAGATTTGACTACTGTAATAAGTAATGCTTTGAAGTGAACTGCGCACCTTTTCCACATTACAATGAATTCGCTTAATGATTCTCTAATAAAAATGAGTTAAAATCTTTCTCATGCCATCGCTTAAAACAGCCCGGTCTGGATATAAGCTATGAAAAAGGTCACAGATATCCCTAAAATACGACAGAATTTGTGGTGGAACTCGTCATATATATATCCAATTATATCTCTTTTTTTATCTCGTAAAATTTATGCAACAAAATTAAAACTCCGAATTCAGACCAGAAATTTTTAAAAGTAATTTTCGCTTTATTTAATCACGGAATGTTTTTCAGTAAATAAATCAAAAACTACTATTCCAAATTTCTGAATAAAAGTATCCTGTAAATTAGGAACACTTGTGGTAATTGGTAACATATGCTATCTGTAGCATTAGACACTACTATTCTTATTTCATAAATACGTTTATTGCATTTTAAGGAATGATACGGGTGTAGTACCTTATCTTACAAAAGTGTCGAAATCTTTAAACTGTACAATCTGCCAATTTGTGACTGTACGGCAATTGTTATCAATTCCAATTTATTATTATATAAAGAGCTATTTTTGTTATGGTTTATAAAAAAGAAAATTAATAAATAAATGTTTTAAGAAAGATAAATTAGAATTTCCTTTGATTACATATTTATGCATGAAATTTAATTTAAAACCAATTCATGAAAATAATTTTAAATATCCTTCGTAAATATTAGATTTTAGTTAATAATTTGAGTAACAATTATATTTTTTTGTATTGATTATAGCAATTATCTTTAAATTCTAAATTTATTTAATTTTTAATTTATTTTACAGTTTGTCCCAGAGTTTTTCAACAGCGAGTAAAAAGCAATTATCTCGTGAAGTTCCAAATTATATTTGCCCAGAAGATAAGGAGATTATAACTGTTGAGGAAGCAGATAATAATATAGAAAATGCTGAAAGAGATGACGAAGGATCTAAAAAGCTTGTGTCCCGATTATGGTATTTCAATGCAGTGACAAAGTCAAACTGCTGTGATTGTTATAAACACGGTGCAAAATTAAGTGACAGTGAAAGTATGAAGGAGGTAAGTTGAAAACTGGTGCTGTTTGTGAAATGAATTCTCACATTATTTAATTTACCGTTCTTTTAATGTTTTGTTTATCGGCATTTTTGTGCGTGCGTATTACGGTGCTTCGCTTTTTATCTTTATTTTAGCCCTCGTGCTTTTTTTAAATACTGCTTCATTCATTCTTTTTAGCGATACTTTGTCCCCATCGGCGGTTTGTTTACATTGCATCGGAACCTCGTTCGCGGCGCACGCGCATTGTTAGTTTTTTTCCGCAGCCGTTATCGCTCTCTCCTCCATCGGCGGCAGTCGCGCATGCGCAGTATGCATGGCTCTGACCTTGATTCACCGTTGGAGCGGCTCTTTTGAATCTCGCCGTACGTAGGATTTTCAAGAGCTCTGACGCGTTGCTGCGTTGGCGTATAGGGGATCATTTTACTTTTGGTTTCGTTTTGAGAGCGGCGATTCGTTTGTTTTACTATCGTTGACTTTAAATTTTAATCAATTAAATTGAAAGGCCCGTGATTTCACTTTGGCCTTTCCCGTATGTATCATACATATAATTTTTTCCGTTACTTTTTGAGGCAGTTTGTCTGATGGGAGTCGCCGGAATTGGACGTGTTACTTCTTTTTTTATTTTGTGCCATTTTATTTTTTCAAGTTAAAAATCTTAATGGATGATGCCCTGCAGAACGACGAAGTCTTCGTGTAAAATAAAATAAAAACCAGGATGGGTTTTACCGTTCTCATGGTGGCCAAGTGGAAGGAATATATTTCTTCTTCTTTGAAAGAAATTAATAAAGAACTTTATTTATGATTCAAGTCTTCTTCATGTCTCCATCTTTTCAACATACGACTGTTTTGGGTGAGATCCTTTTTAGTTATATATTTTCTCAGTGACCTTAAAGAATTCTTTTAAATATCTAAAAGAAAGGGTTATTGCAAATATCCTAACTGCAATTGTACTAATTAAACACGATCATAAAATAATATATTTCAACCATCTTCTCAAGAATAATACCACAATTTGGTGCTTTAAGAGAAAATTTATGGAAATAATTATTCTTGCACTTTAAAAAAAAAAAAAAAAAAAAAAAAAAAAAAAAAAGTAACACGTCCAATTCCGGCGATTTCCATCAGACAAACTGCCTCAAAAAGTAACGGAAAAAATTATATGTATGATACATACGGGAAAGGCCAAAGTGAAATCACGGGCCTTTCAATTTAATTGATTAAAATTTTAAGTCAACGATAGTAAACCAAACGAATCGCCGCTCTCAAAACGAAACCAAAAGTAAAATGATCCCCTATACGCCAACGCAGCAACGCGTCAGAGCTCTTGAAAAGCCTACGTACGGCGAGATTCAAAAGAGCCGCTCCAACGGTGAATCAAGGTCAGAGCCATGCATACTGCGCATGCGCGACTGCCGCGCAGAACGAGGTTCCGATGCAATGTAAACAAACCGCCGATGGGGACAAAGTATCGCTAAAAAGAATGAATGAAGCAGTATTTAAAAAAAGCACGAGGGCTAAAATAAAGATAAAAAGCGAAGCACCGTAATACGCACGCACAAAAATGCCGATAAACAAAACATTAAAAGAACGGTAAATTAAATAATGTGAGAATTCATCTCACACTGTTTAATATATATATTGGCAAATATATTTAAATTTTTATGTCGGAATGGATACAATGCAACTATCGTGGGAAAGAAACTTTATTACAACGACAAATATATATTTTTTTTTGTTTTCCAGTACTACAAAATAAAACACGAGATAATTCTTCTTTTATGCTTCATGCATGCATTTCAAGTTCTGTATTAAAAAGTTAAACACTAGGTTATTCTCTTTTTATTCTTATGCTCCATGCATAGAAGACAAATAAACTAATAATATTGCTTTTTTAAACAATAGCGATATTTGAAAGACTTTGTTTTTCTAAAGATCTAGAGTTGACAGAATAAAAAAATCGCTTTCATTATCAGGAATAGCATACGTACATGCTCAACAAATGTAAAAATAATTGATGTTAATTCCACAGCAGTCTGACACATGCATCGTATAACTAACATATTCAGAAATACTTATTCAGAATAAGGTTTCTTTGTTTTAAGCATTATTTTCGAAATATAATTATCATATTACTTCATTCTTTTCAAAGACAATATTATGCCTAATACATTTTCATTTAAAATAATTATTTATATTATGAACTACAATTTATACACACACCCGAAATTTATGTCTATCTCCGTAGAAGAATTATTCTTTCTCTTTTTAGAAAAGCATTTAAAGAATTTTTTAAAATTTAAATAATAACTTCACTGAAACTATTTTAACGGTTACGCAGGGCAACAATTATTGACCCATATTACTCCATGTCATGCAATCAGTTTTGTATTTTCATTCTTTCTTTGTGTGATTTCTGCTTTGAAATTTGTATTTCGATATCATATATTATACTTAAATTTCCTTTCTTGTCACTTATCGACTCTTTATGAAGCCACTTCAAATGCAACCCACCAGGGAAAAAAATAATAATGTAAAATAATAAAAAGCTACAACTGAAAATTTTCTGCAGGATTTTGATGATCTGGCTATAAACAAATGTAGAAAATCATCATTTCACGTTATTACTTTTTGTGAGTAATGCTATAAAAACTTTAAAAAATGTACTATTTATCGTTATTTGTTCAAGTGACATGCCTAAAGCTCCAATATTTTTTAAGAGTTTCTTTTCTTTTTTCTTTTCTTTTTTTATATTAAAAAAGTGTTAAAATGGCTAACTTAATTATTTAATTGTAATATAAATAATGTTAAATTATTTAAATAATTAAATTTACGTAAAAGAAAAATTCAACTGCGCTGTTTTTTTCATAATTTTTGCGTATTGTGCAGTTTAAGTGGTGTTTCAAAATGTAAGTATAATTTCTGCAAGGATCGGGGGGAATTACTTATGATAAATTAAAATTATTTAGAAAACAATCAAAATTCCTATCTTCAAGAAAATCACAGAACGTCGAATTTCTTGACCTGCATCGTATAAGATAACTTATAAAGTACCAAATTACTTATCTTAGCTTATGGTAAATATAATGTGAAATGATGATCGGAGATAATTACTTCAGAACAATTAAAAATCTTTAAAGAACAATGAAAATTAAAAATGGTCGAGTTTCTTCACCTGCCATCGTATAAAATATTTAATAAAGAGCCAAAATAGGAATTTTAACCTATGATAAATATAATGTGTGCAATAAATGTTTGGTGGAAATTTCGTATATTGTGTGAGGCATTTCGATTAAAACATATATTGAAAATATAAGGAGTCATACATTTTATGTCCATTTTTGTCCTTGTCTGTTCTGATTTTTTATTTCTTTTCAGGATATAGCATCATGTCCTGAATATAAAAGAATTAAAGATACTGAAGAGTACACAGACTACATAAAAAGACACATCTATAATTCACTGTTAAAAGGGTAAGAAAATTTCTTATTTCATTTTTACATTTATTAAGTAAAGAATATTTTAAGCTATTTTTTATAAAATTTAAATTTAAATAATTTTACTCGCAATTTAAAACGCTACATGTTTTTTTTTTAATTTCAAGTTATAAAAAATACATTTAAAAAAAAGTGCTAACATTTTTATTCGTTTTTAAAACTAAGTAATTTTATTGTGCATGTGTATTGTAGTGGTATGACATAAAACATTTTTATGGAATAAATCAATTTGCATTTAAAAATAAATATAAAACACAGAAACTTTTGTTTTCTCTATCCGCTTATTCTAAAAACAACAGCAACAGTAATAAAATATCCTTAGTCAATGTATTAACATTAGGTAGATATTTCCATGCCTTTGATTGTGAAATCTAAATACGCATAGACTGGTAATAATGGTTACCATAATTTTCTGCACTTTTTTTCCTGGCACACGTGCAACATTTCATTTAGGAGAATTTTCCTATCATCTAAAATTATTTAACGGACTAATTACTATGAGAAATGTTAGCTAGAAATTTTATGTTCTCTAGATATCTAATATATAAAACTGTAATATATTAATTGTAAATAAGAAGAGTTTATTTCACAAATAAATTATTTTAACGTTAAATCTAACATTATTTCTAAAATTAAACAATAAAAACAAAGAAAAAATTAATGTTAAATGAAAATATGTACTCCATGAAACACGAAAACAATTGCCCATGCAATGTTATTTTATTGAAGTAAATATCCATCTTACACAGAAAAAAATTTGTCCGTGAGTAACGTCGACGTTACATCGACGGTTGCAACAACTTGTATATTCAATTTTGATATTTTGCGAATTTGTTAACTTCTAAACCTTCAAATTTTAAAAGATGAATAGAGAAAAACAATGTACTTTCAAATACAATTTGTTTGAAAAGTATATATTAATTTAATGATTTTTTAGGCCTTTTAAAATAAATTTCAAACATGATTATATATATATATATATATATATATATATATATATATATATATATATATATATATATCACTATTGAGTGTAGCACCTTTATGGGAGATTAGCACGCTTGTACTTGTTCTCTGGTGTTGTTAATAGGCACCTCTAAAATGTCTATATTAAATGTAAAAAAATATATATATACTAGCGTTTTTAATTAAAAATGATTTTTACTTATGTTCTGCACAATGGGAAGTATGTTCCGTTAGCCGAGAAATGCAGATTTTATACCCTGGTAAACATTAAAATGGAAAAAAAAAACAAAAAAAACATGTACTATCTAAGAATAAATGCTTTAGACTGAATATATTGTTAAAAGTTAATACGATTTCTGATATTGTGACGACAGAGACTATAGAAGGGTTGAAACGTGTATTTATAAACGAAGTATGATTCCTGTAGGGAAATACATTATTTCCACATGTATTTCATAGTCTATAAAAATTTAAAAAAAAATTATTCGAATTAATTTAAAGATATAGGAGTTTTATTTTCTTAATATTTTTCCAAAAATGTCGATGGGATCTGACATTTGTAGCACAAATCGAATTTTAATAAGAATAAAAAAATAACTTTCTAGTTTTATTTGTTATATCTTTATAAAAACCTTTTATTTTTCTTACAAATTAACCTTAAAACCTTCAACATACTCACCATTTAACTCCACACACTTGTCTAGTCGATGATTCCATTGTTGGAAACTTAGTTCACACGTGTCTGTGAGTATGGCTGCAATCTAAAACTGATATTTTCAAAACTGAGCAAAAAATACTCAAATCTGAGTATGTCGCATAGTCAAAATGGCTCCGAATCAAAATTACTCAAGTTTGAAACATGTATATATACTCATTTCTGAAAACATGCACACACTCAAGAATAAAACATCATGTGTTCCTATTTGAGTATGTCTATGTTTCAAAAATGAGTATGAACTGACCTCTATGTGCTCAGTTTTGAGTATGTCCAAATTTAAGTATTCTGATTATTTCTGGTATTTCAGAATTGAAAGCATCGTGTCGTCCTATTTTAAACAAAATGAAAACGTCGATTTACTCAGATTGGAAAGTGCCATTTTTCTAAGTGTGGAACCTATTTATTTTCTTCACTTATACCACGTCGTTAAAACGATGTATGTCATTTCATGTCCCTCTTCATTCGTAGAAACAAACAAAAAGAAAAGTCACACGGAGTAAACACATGTCAGTAGTGGGTTTGGGCAAAGGAGTCATGCCGTTTATTGATGGGAACTGGCGAACTGAAAAGGCTGCATGAGCTACAAACTAATACTGAATTCTTACACTAAAATCCGTGGAGTCTTTATAAATTAAAGATTCTTGCTGATTTTTTTTAAATTTTACCATATTTTAAGATCTTCCAAATAAATGAGTAGAATAGCGACAGTAATAAATTAGAAATATTAAGGGAAGCAATCCCGGCTTCTCCGGTTACAGAATATATGTAAAAAACATTTTTTAACCCGTTGGGGACGAACGACACGTATACGTGACGCATAAAATGCTCAGAATCCTTCATTATTCCCACCATTTAATTTTTATTGTAAGCTTTGCCTTATTTATTCTTAGCATTTCTGCGATTCAATTAGGCGCAAATTTCTGTTTTAAAAACCGGTGGTAAAAGATTAAAAATTCTGTAAAGGACCTTCGTCGCGAAAAGGGTTTATATTCTATCTCATAGATTTTTTATCTAATTTTACCTTATATATATATATATATATATATATATATATATATTAGATTGCCCACTAACCAAGAAGCATTTTTATATAAAAAATAGTAATTATGCATTCAAATAAAATTTTGAAATTTATTGAAAGCGATACTTTCGTATTAGCCACATGCGACGAGTTAATGCATTGTCATGTTGGAAAAGCCAGTCCCCCGTATGCCACAAATCGAGTCAGATATCTCCGCAATTACTTCAGTGGTCCGTCGTCGATCTTCAAGCACAATTGCACGTACTCTCTGGACATTTTCGACTTTTCTAGAAGTTGAAGGATGTCCAGAAAGAGGTTTGTCATCGACTGTCATTTCACCTTTTTTGAAGCGAATAAACCCCATGTACACTTGAATTTTTCCTATAGCGTCATCTTTGTAAGCCTTTTTCAATATCAAAACTGTTTTTGCAGCATTTTTCCCGAGCAGAAAGCAAAATTTCACAGTCGCACGCTGTTCACTTATGTCCGACATGACAAACAGGAGGAGCAGGCAAAAATGCTTTTACAAAAAACTACGGTCCCCCCCCCCCCCTCGTATTCACAAGCTACGTTTTAATGTAACAATATAATAAATTATAACACCTTTTAATAATATAGTCCTTTTAAATGCTAAAGGTGCAAATTAACAACATAATATAAAATAAAATAACTTTTATTAGTTGTTTTACATGTTTCGACTCTTTCCGAGTCATTTTCAAAAACAAAATGAGAACAAAATAAGCCACTAAACCATGGAGATACTAACACGCAAAAATACAATATATAATGATGCGACATCTTTTAATTTACCGAAACTGTGGCTCGAATTACTCCATGGTCACATATATGAAAATAAACAACCAAGTAAAAAATAATAGATAACGTGCGTAATTTTAAAAAAAGTACATGAAAATAATAACTTCAAAGCCCGTGCAACTTTGGAATATTCTCATTTTGTTTTTGAAAATGACTCGGAAAGAGTCGAAACATGTAAAACAACCAATAAAAGTTATTTTAATTTATATTATGTTGTGAATTGACACCTTTAGCATTTAACAGGAATATACGTTTTGATGTATTTTAAAGGGAATAGTGTATGGGTGTTAGCTCTGTCTGATAATTAACTAAAATATTTGTTTAAATATAAATTAAATATTTGGATAACATTACTGTTTAACCTTCTAGGAATGTCTGGAATAACAAAGAATATCTGGTCGATTATCTACCAAAAATAGATGAAATAGAGGAAGACGATACGGCAGATAATGTCGAGTTCAATGAAGGAACATCTAATGTTGATGATGAAGAAAATCCGGCAGATACTGTCATGTTAAATCAAGAAGCATCTAATGTTGATGCTGAGTCAGATCAAGAGGATCAAACTAGCAGCGAATCCGAATCGCCAAACATTGAACCAAAGCAGCCTAAAAAGAGGTTCAAAGGAGTGAGAAGATTCTTCTCCAGATTATTTTGCTGCTCAAAAAAGCCTCCGTAAGCAGAAGTATAATATTAAATAGCCTTACTAGACCTCCACATACATGAAGAAAACTTTATATCAACCTCCATGATTTATAATACTTTAAATTATTGTAACTATAAAACATATATTATAATAGTTATGACAATAGTTATGACAAAACAAAACCACAAAAATAATAGTAACAATAAAATCTTACAATAGTTCACGTGTCTTTTCTTTGTGTTATTACTTTAAGATTGTGTTTATATTCTTCTTTTTAAATGTGAGTAAAAATTAATTAAATCTGTATTAAAATATGTATACATTACTAAGAAAAAATGCATTTTTTTCTCCCCTAAATCCCTAAACGAATGCTTTGAAATAAATGTATTGCTATATTTATCTACAGTTTATTTTATTTTATTTTTTTAGTTTAAAGATTATTAATGCGCAAATTTTGAGGCCCTTAAATTTTTTCCAAATGTTTTATGTATAACTAATCAATTTCTGTTAATATTTTTTTTGTCTATTTTTTTAATCTATAAAGCTTAGTATAAAAAGAATCAAGAAAGGTATATTATTTAGATATAGACAAAAGTGTAAAAATAAATAATGTATATATATCACTCAATAATGTCGTTATACTTAAATGAAGAAGAAAATATGAAACTAAATATTTTAATATAGAAGTAAATGAAAAGATTGCCGTACCATGGATTATAATACTGCTATTACTGGGGAGGGGTGGGAAGAACGGTGTTCCGAACCTTTTTATATCCGTCTGCCAAATGTTTTAATTTTTTTATATAGGACCATGATGTGCCAACTGAAAATAAAATTTATTGAATTGAAAAATATTTAACTAAAAATACTTGATTATGTTTTAAATAGGATTTAGTGTATATGGGTAATATACCGGGTGAACCAAAAGTTCGGGAAAACTTAATATAAAAAAGGAAGTAACTATGATAAAGAAGTACGGGTTGCAAGAAAAGGCTCACAAGGTAGTCGGTTTTTCTTTTTTTTCTTTTTTTTTTTTTTTTTTTTTTTTTTAACACCAAAACAATATTTAGTTTAAAAAAAATCACCTGTAGATGGCGCTAACATGTGAGAGATTCAGCAGAATTATGCAAATTCATCCTGAAATAAAAGACCGAGATACACGAGGATTTCTCATTCGCTTTCATAATATTATCATTACCCGATCGAACGTTGTTGGTGAAGTTGTTCAATTTGAACGGAGAGTCAACAACTATTGCGTTGCGAAAATATCGCACGGCGAAAGGACTGAAGACGAAGAATGTGGTTTGGAGGTCATGTTGAACAATTGTTATTGCAAGAATAAATGGATGGAGCGTACTATTGTGCTGTTCATTGTGTTTCGGGTCGTCAGCGCCCCCTACCAGTGACATTTTTAACTAAAAAAATTTTTGCTACTAAAAAAAATCCGACTACCTTGTGAGCCCTTTCTTGTAAACTGCACTTCTTTATCATAATTTCTTCCTTTTTTATGATTTTTTAAAGGTTACAGTCTTTGGGTCGTATTAAAATACTTAGGAAAATATCCTTCATGCTCCAACAGGTAAAAAATATTTTTGTACGACAAACTGTAACCTACTTATAATGTTCTAAATTTAAGCATTTTCAGATTTTCTGGCATTAAAAACTAAACGGACATTTTCAATGCCGGAAAACACGGAATATTAATAAAATTCTAAGTATCATAACTTTTTTTTTCTACATGTACGAGGGTCGATCCAGAAATAAGGTTCCCAAAGAGCTCCAGCCTCACTGGAAGGTGCGATGCAAAATATGGCAACAGCGCTGTGTGCGGCTGTTCCCGCACTCGCGATTCCCCGGCCGCGCTTCGCTGAGCCGCTCATTCTTGGTTCAGCAGCCGTCCGAGATGGAGGGTTCCATTGTTGATCCCGCCAAGTGCGAGATTCGTCCATTTATTGTGCAACACTAATAAATCTCAGGCGAGCAATCCAGAACCACCGGCGAGGAGGACTGACAGCCAGTGTAACGGTGCTTCACGACAACGCCCGACCTCACACCTAGTTAAACACAGTCTCCCGTCAAACCCAGGAACTTTTGACACAATTTGGGTGGACTGTCATGCCCCACCCACCTTACAGTCCCTATTTCGCACCTAGTGATTATCACTTGTTCCCCAAATTAAAGGAACACTTCCAACGCTTTCGGAGTGACTATTACGTCAAAGAAGAGGTGAAATGCTTCCTCAACGGGTTGGCGCCGGAGTTCTACGACATTGGGATACAGAAATTGGAGCACCGTCTACAAAAATGCGTAGAAAAAGATGGCGATTATGTACAGAAAAAGAGCAAACTTTCTTCTTTCCAACGATGTAAATTTCTATGAGAATAAACAATGTTGTCTATTTGTAAATTTGATGGGGACCTTATTTCTGGATCGACCCTCGTAACTTAGAATCTCTAATTAAATTTTCAGCAGGACAGAAACTGCGCGTAAATTTAATAACACTGACAAAGGATTTGAATTAATTTTCACTTTGTTAAACAACGCATAACCAACAGAGTGAAAAAAATTGTGTCCAGCTAGTTGTATTTTTTGCGTGTTAGTATCCCTATGGTTTCTCTTATTATGGATGGATTTAACGCGATGGATTAACATGCAAGAATACAATATGTAACGATGTAGCATCTTTTAACTTACCGAAATTGTGGCTCGAGTGACTCCATGGTTACAGATATGAAAATAAACAACCCAGTAAACATAAAAGATAACGTGCGTAATTTTTTTAAAGTACATGAAAATTAAATGATAGCATTTTAAATAATAACTTCAAAGACCGTGCGATTATGGAATATTCTCATTTGTTTTTGAAAATGGCTCGGAGTGAACCGAAACATGTCAAACAACCTAATAAAAGTTATTTTACTGTGTATTTATTATGTTATTAATTTACATCTTTTAGCATTTAAAAGAAATAGTATATTATTACAAGGTGCTATAATTTATTATATTAATAAACATACTTTTAATTTTTTGACTTAAAAAATACTCTACAATTCTTTAAATGAAATGACACCAGCGACACGTAAACACGATAATTAGATCAATAGATATAAAGTTCCTTATGTTGCATTGTCTGTTATTGCTGCGCCTCCTTCCAGGATTTTAATGCGTTTATCTCAATTTTTTTTTTTTTTTTCAAAATTTGTCATATTGAAATTGATATATATAAATATTTATAAAAGATAAAATTATAAAAATTTGCACAATGTTTTGCAATCTTGCTGCAAGTTGCCTTCGGACTTTCATGTTTTGAGACAGAATTACGAAAATATGATTTATAAGTTTGATTTTTGTCATAAAAAAGACCATGGATCACCAAGAGATAATTTTTAAAAAATATTTTTTTTTTTTTGTAATCTTCAAGAAAAACTAATGTTTATTCTTTTATGTACTCAAAAATTTTAAAAAGAGTTCAAAAAGATATATCTAATTTAAAAAAATGATTAAAATTTAAAATTTGAAGTTAAAAAATAAAATTTTACATTTGAAGAAAAAAAGACCACACGGACAAAAACATACTTTTTTCGACCGCAACATATTATACTTTTTTTTTTTTTTTAACTGGACTATCAATGAGATCATATGTAATCCTCGAGATAGCTTCGAAGCTTTAATCAAAAGAAATAAATAGAGACAGTTGTAATTTATTTATACTTTTTCATAGGAAATTTTTTGTATGACTATTTACTTCTGAAATTGTTTCACGTTGACTTTGCTGTTAAGAGAGGGCAGTACTATAATTTTTATATCCTTGGAGGAGGAATTGTATGTCCATTTACTTCTAATATTGTTTCACGTTGACTTTTCTGTTAAGAGAGGGCAGCACTATAATTTTTATATATTTAGAGGAGGAATTGTATATCTGTTTAATTTTTTTCTTCGCATGTATATATTTTTTAAATGCATGGGTGCCCACAAGGGGTGTGTATTTGGGGGAGAAGAGGGTATTGAAAGGGGGAAATATCTTTCCTGCCTGGATTTTCAAATTTAATTAATTAAATTTTGTTCTGTTTAATAATTTTGAAAAAAAAATATAAACTTAATCCTTTTCAAATAGAATATTTTTACAGAAAGAGAAAAAAAAACCAGATTTTTTTTCTTTAGGCTGTTTTTTTTTTTTTTTACGTTTATGTGTAAGAATCATTCTAAACAGAAGATTCAAGGGAGACCCCCCCCCCCCCCCTGATGAAAAATATAATAAACTTTTTCAATTCTTTATTTTGAAAAAAGAAAGTTAGACCTGTTTTATTTTTATTTTTTATAATTCTTAGTTTTTACATTTCTGTATTCCTTTTTATGTTGGCATGTTTAAAAAATATCATGCATGGGGTATTCTGTCAAAATATTCACAACACACTCTTGGATCACGTATTCAAAAATCTTGCTCCTCTCTGAATTTTGTTCTGCGGGCGCGTATATTTAAATAATTTGATTTCTAATTCAGACATTCAAAAGGAGACTGTGAAATATGTTTTTATGTGATTCAAACGTACTGCTATTTAGCTATTTTTTAGCTATTTTATTGCAATTTGTTGGTATGACACTATTCCTAATGTTTTTCTCGTAAAATTAAAAAATAAACAAATAAACAAATAAAATGACATCTCCTGTAAAACGTGTTTAAACATGCTTAAATGAACATAACTATTGCTAATGTAAAGGAATGAGTTATTAGCAATGGTTACAATCATTTTAGCACGTTTAAACACGTTGCTGCATCCTAAAGCCTCTCAGTGACGTGAAGGAATGCAGTTACTTAACTCTCTATTTTTAATATTTTACTATGAGCGCAGCTTTGCAACACTTTTATTTTAACATATATTGTACATTTTGATGTATTTTAAAATATACTAGCAAAACCCGCGGCTTTGCTCGCGTAATTCTTGAAAAATGCCAAGTGGTATTCGTTGGCCTATTTTCATTAGAGGAAATTTTACTGTCACAGATAATTCCGAAATTACCAATTAAGCCACGCTGAAAAAAAAATCGAACATTTAGAACGTTTTTCGCTCTTTCAACCCCCCCACCCCCTCTGTGGTAGTGTCACCGATATAAAATATAACCTATTGTAATGAATTAAAGCACTCTAAGGATGCGAGGGACGCTTAACATCCGACATCTTTTATTCAGTATCGTTGATACACACGTTTAAAAATAAAATGAAGAACTAAAAAGATACTACACTCCCCATTAAAACTTCAGAGTACACAACTATCTTATACGGTGCACGCACACACACCATTTCTCAACATGCCAACAACATACACCATTTCTCAACATCGTCTGTCTAACTCACTGCATCTCCCAGCCTTCTCAGTTCACTTCTCTTTATTCGCCGACCAACATCTCTCGCAGTCTCTTTGCTTATCGAAAAAGTTCTTTCGACTCGATTACACGGCGAAGCTAGGCGGAAAAGTCCCGGACAAAACTGGACAACCCCAGGCCAGCAACTCACAAGACAGGCTAGGCCGTAATTTCCTTCAGTCGTCACAGACTCCTCCCCCCTCCAAATTTTTGGACATGTCCAAACGGGGTCTTTGATGAGACTTTACAGTTGTGACAAGTTCCCTTGAACACCAAATCTTTTTCTTTTAATTCACCATGTTCAGGAACAACTTGTGTATTTGTCACATACATGTCATCTCCCCCCTCTTTCCTGATCCATCACAGCAATGTGCCGCCCTAATCAACATTCCTCAAACTTTAAATTTACAAGCAAAATTTTGAAGTACGCGAAAATACAGCAATTCACACCCTACCAGTAATACAGATACAAAAATTATATTATATAAAATTTATACAAATTTACCATGATTTAAACACACACAAAATTTCCCTTAACTTCTAGACAAAATCATAATAAATGTAATTTTACACAAATATCAATACAATTAACAGATTTTTTTCCATCTCTTTATATAAATTCAACATAATAAAACCAAATGAATATCCGACACTTTTCCGCCAAATGAAACAACTCTTCATATGAATCTCAAAAAATTTATAAATTTGCAACCAAAAAAATTCTAAATCATAATTTAACATTTCAAAGTTATTTCCATATTTTTTCTCTTATTCTAATACAGATAATAAATAAATATAAAAATATACATTTTTTTTAAACACAAATAATACCATTTTAATATATAAATTTATAAACTTAATAAATATTACTCAGCATATGGGTGCCGGCTCAGAGTGTCTGCATTACAGTGATATTTTCCTCTTTTATGCTCAATCCTATAATTGAACTGTTGTAATGCCAGGGCCCACCGTAAAAGTCTTTGATTAGACCCCGCATTAGTTTTAAGCCACACCAAATGTTGTAATCAGTTTGTATCGTAAATGACAAATGACCATCCAAAAAACATCGTAACTGTTTTACTGCATACACTATAGCCGCACACTCCTTTTCAGTGGTACAATATCTCTGTTCTGATTGCTTGAGCTTCCCTCTAATGTATAAAATAGGATTCTCCTCCCCTTGATTGCTAATCTGCGCCAAAACTATATCCATAATAGTATCCGATGCATCAATTTGCAGCAAAATTTCTCTCAGAAACTCCCTAACTGCATGCACCTTTAACTCGGCAGGTGATCTCTTCCTTCTTTTCTTATGATTCTTCATCATTTTATTTTTCCTTAACTTTACCACTGCTTTTCGCTCCATCTCTTTATCACCCATTCTGCAACATTTCTTTACATCAACATAGCTATTTCCATCAGCACCTTTCTTGACCACTCCACAGGTGATTCCATTTTCTGTTCTACGAAGCTTTTCATCTTTTGATGCGCATTGATTATATGCGTTTCCTATGTTAGGTAAGTTTACCTCAGTATTTCTTTTCGCTGCCACATTTTCCTCACATCTTTCAACTAACAAATCAGGTTCAAGATTTCCATCATTTTGTTCATTAGCATAATTCTCTTTATCAATCTTTCCATCAATTTCATCTTTCACCTCATTTACTAAATCAGCCATAATAGGGTTTTGATAACCTTCCACAATTTCCTCAGTCATTTCAACAATCTCATTCTTTATCTCATCATTACTTTCAAATTCATGATCTTCACATAAATCATCTACATTAGGATTAAAATTCTCCTCTTTCGGAACCTCATCATCTATTTCTGAATTGTCCTTATTTTCCAAACCAAAAGGATAACCATCTCCCCAGAATTCATTAACATCAGTTTGATAAAGTCCAACATTGAATTCAAAATTAGTCTCCTTACCAACTTCATCGAAATTTACAGAATTTCTAACTTGCGATACCTTGAATAGTTCTATATCTTCTTCAATGTTTGACTCATCAGTTCCATTAATCTGCTTTAAGCTTAACATTTCCTGCGTTTCGCTTCCCTCTTTCATCATTTTCACTTGTTCACCTTTCTCCTCTTCAAATCTAGATAATTCAAGCTCCTCTTTCTCTTTTGAAACATTATCAGTTTCAACTTTAAAAGATTCACAAAGTTTCTCAGCCAATGACTGATTTTCAACTAAAGTAAAGTCCAAAACTCTCAAATCGTTATTAAGAGTTTCTTCACTCGCACTCTCTTTTTCCTTTACCCTAGCAATATTTCCCATGCCACATATTTTTTCGCCATTCACAGGAACACTTTTAAACAAATGAGCAATGTCTAGTAATATTTGATCAGTTTGATCAGGATCCACAAGCAAATCCACCTCTTTTTCCATCTTATCAACTTTCTTCTTAATCAATAATTTTTCTTCAACCACTCCAAATTCCTTGGACTCTGTTTCAGTCTTTTTGGCCAATGTAAACAATGGAGCCAATTCTTTACTCCTCTGTTGCTCTTCAGCAAATCTATTCGAATCCACCTTCACCAAATCCAATATGGCCCCAGTTTCCACCATCTCCGGCAAAAGTTCACCATCTGCACCCGAATACTCGTCTCTCTCCTCCCTCAACTTTTCAGTCAGTTCCAATTTCTCTTCCCGGCCATTCTGTAGCTCCTCACTAAGCTGTGTCCGCCTCTGCGCTCGGTTCAATGCAGCACTCACAATTTCTTTCTTTCTCTCACAATCATTTTCAATCTCTTTTAATAGTGCGGCCGTTTTATTTTTTTTAGGATATATGTCCCCTTATCCAATTGATTTCGGAGAACCACTGCTTTAGTGGTAACATGGCCCAATTCACAATCAATCTCAATTTCGGCCATAGGCAAACATGACCTCCGCTGGTTCAACAAATGCTGCACCCATATATATTCTCCTGTCATACTTCAGATGAAACATATTTTTGACACACCACATCGACCGTTGCTCCAGTGTCTCGTAGAATAGGAATACTAGTCCCATTAATCGATCCCGAAATCGTATATGGTGCCAATAGGTCCTCATCAACTTCATTTTTAACAAAATTCACCACTCCCAAACCATTTCTAGTTTTAAGCCTGGGGCAATCAGCTCTGAAGTGCGTTGAATCCCCACATTCGTAACAACGAAACTGTTTCCTTCTCTCAAAATTAGGATCGGGATTCCTTCCATCAAAATTAGGCTCAGGTTTCCTTCTATCAAAATTAAAATCAGGTTTCCCTCTATCAAAATTAGGATCAGGTTTCCTTCTATCAAAATTAGGATTAGGTTTTCTACTTTTAAAGTAATTTTCCTTTCCCCCTACATCCTGTGTAGTTTCATTTCTCTGGCTATTTCCCCTCCAGAATCTCGGTTGTCATGATTTCTTCTCATTTCGATCCTTATAACTCATCGAAGCTTTATTTCGAACACACCCTCTTACATCTTCAAACTCTTCAATCTTAGTCACAAAATCAACTGGCGAAATTATAGTTGTCCATTGATCCAAAAAACTCTGCTTAAATTCAGACGGTACCCTCTTTTTTTATCTGATCCACAATCATCAAATCTTTTAATTGATCATACGTCTCTATCTTCAAACCATTCAACCAACCCTCTAGATAATTTTTTATTTCATAGTAAAAATCATACCAAGTACCATCGGATGATTTTTGAGTTTTCACAAAGTTCTGACGAAACTTTTCTGGACTCAATTTAAAACGCTTCAACAACAATGTCTTACCGTACTGATATTCACCAGCAGTTTCTACAGGTTCACGAGCTATCAACTGAGAAATTTCAGATGGCAAAACACCAAATAATTGAGTAACCCACTTTTCGGGGAAATCTTATGAACCCTTGCTTGTCATTCAAACAGTTCCAAAAACAAACTGATATCATCCTCTTTCGCATCAAATTTCGGCATCAATTTCTGAATCTCCACTCTCGATTCAAAACCTGTACTAGATTTAACCGAATCGTCAGGGCTCTTACTCTCCCTTAATTGCAACTCCAATCTCTGTTTCTCCAATTGAAAATCTCTTTCCTCTGACCTCTCTTTCTCCACCCTCTCTTTCTCCTCTGCCTCTTCTCGCTTTATTCTCTCATTTACAACTGACATAAACATTTCCTTTACAAACTCTTCCTCATAATTATCACTTTTCATAATTACGTTACGCAAATCAATTATTCTCATGCTATCGTCAACCACCTCTCCCAATTCCACTGCAAGAACTCTCATGTCCTCCTTTCGGCCTCTTCCAAAATACGCCATCTCAAAGTTCAATTTAAGCACTCTAATGCGTAGTTCAGACACTTCCTCAGAGCCACAGACACCCAACCAACTAACCAAAATTAATTCGATACTTTCAAAACTATTTACTCGATAGAATGTTACTAACTCAGTAAACAAAACTACACTGCTCAAAACAATTAAAGGATATTGCAGTTTTAGGTGGATTTTGTATCTGGGAAACTTTTTAGCTGATTGATACATGGTCGACAGACATAGCAGGTTATATGAGAATAAATTACACATGTTTAGCAGAAAAAAATGCATTTTATTGCGCATTTGTGTACAAAAGAAAAAAAACACAATTTGTGCATATGAGAAAAAAAGAATAAGAAAAGGTGTTTTCTTCAAAGAAAATCATTTTCAGTAGGGGGTATGGTTTCAATGGGCATCCAGCAACGTTGAACACCTTTGAGGCATGGACTCAATGAGGCTATTAATGACGAGTTGGGGTATTCTGCCCCACTCTTCCAGAAGAGCTCTTTCCAGTTCTTGGAGAGTTTGTGGGGGTTGTTGGCGGCCAGAAACTCGTCTTCCTAGAGCGTCCCAAACGTGCTCGATTGGATTCATGTCTGGAGAACACGCTGGCCATTCCATTCGAACGATTCCTTCCTCGAAAAGGAAATCCTCCACCAGGTTTGCACGATGTGGCCTGCAGTTATCGTCCATTAAAATGAAGTTATCTCCGATTGCTGCAGCGTAAGGGACAACAATAGGTCTGAGGATCTCATCCCTATATCGGCGACCAGTCCGAGCTCCATCTCGAATGATGTAGAGGTCAGTGCGCCCGTCAATGGAGATGCCACCATACACCAACACTCCTCCACCGCCAAATCTGACACTTTCGTGCACGAACGCAGGATTATTCCTACTGCCACGGTCCCTCCAGATGAAAATACGCCTATTATCCGGATGCACAGAAAAACGGGACTCGTCAGAAAACAGAATATTGCTCCATTCATTTCTCCTCCAGTTGACATGCTCGGTTGCCCACTCCCTGCGGTCGCGACGATGCCTTGATGTTAATCTAACACATACCATCGGTCGGCGAGCATACAGACCTACAGCATGGAGCCGGTTTCGGACAGTCTGAGTTGAAATCGTGGTGCCTGTAGCCGAGCGAATGTGTTGTTGGAGAAGAGTAGCGTTCATGTTTCGGTGTCTCCGAGCTGTTAACGCTAAATACCGATCTTCATTGGGCGTTGTTGCCCGTCTACGACCTTGCCCTGGTCTTCGGCCTGCACATTCACTCTCCAAAAAACGGTCCAGATCCTGGAAATGACACTTTGTGACACTCCAATGGCTTGCGCTACTTCGGCTTGAGTTTGGCCCCCTTCTAACCTACCAACAATTCTCCAAGCTTCTGAATCTGTCAAATGACTTCGCTGAGACATCGTACTCATCGAAACAAAGCAATCACTGAATGCCGATCATCCTTGTCTTCATTCTCTTTTATCCAGTTGAAAGTCAAATTTCATTCGCTGCCGCTGAAGCGACGTTTTTGACGTCGAACTCAAAATTTGCATACTCCACAGTTTGAAAACCAGAAAAATTTGCATTTGTGATTCTCTTCTTCTGTTTTCGGCAAAAAAAATTTCGTTTATATCTTTATTTTATATAAAACTTCAAATATCCTTTAATTGTTTTGAGCAGTGTATATTATCTAATTACTAAAATTTCAAAACAGTTTTCAACACATCTATAAATACTAATTTTATACACTACACAAGTATATATCAGAACATAACTGGAAAACGACAGTTTCAAACAGTACTATTACATTACTTCTCTAAAATTTGACACCATCAATTTAAAACCAGATAAATTTCTAAAACTGAAATTTCCAACTTCTGAAAATTAATTTTATATTCAAGTTTCAAGGTTTACCAAACACATTAAATACAAATTTACAATATCACTTCACTTTCAGAATACTGTATAAATGTTACCAATACAAGACTTTTAAACAAGTTTTCAATTTCTGAAATCACCAACTCCCTTTCCTTATTTCAACCTCTATTCTTAGTTTAAGAATTTAAACCAGTTGGCTTTAACATTCTATACATCTCATTATACTTAATAAAATCAGTTTGATTTTTTTTTCAATATACATGAATCCCTATTCAGTTCATTCCTATCTGCCAGTTTGGCGTAAAACAATGTAATTAAAATCAGTTTGATATCCAATACATGAATTGTTATTCATTTAATTCATATCTGCCAGTTTGGCGCAAAACAATTTAATTAAAATCAGTTTGATTTCCAATACATGAATTGTTATTCATTTAATTCATATCTGCCAGTTTGGCGTAACCTTTATTTTTATCTTAAGTTTTAAGATTTAAAATCACCATTTTTTCTCAAAATATGTAAGATGCACACATTTTTTTTATATATACAAATACAACTCAAAACCAGTTTCCAAATAAAAATACATCCCTCTGGCTTTGCATTTAATACTAAACAAAAAACCAGATTGGCCCTAAAACCCAAATATACTTCTTAAATATAAACATATAAACTACTAACACCAAGCACGCTGCAATGGATAAAAAGGGAGAATGACATACCTCTCACAAAACTTCGGCCGGTTTCACATGCAAAAACACAAATCTCGGTGTAGAACCTCCATTAACTTATTAGACTGTAATGAATTAAAGCACTCTAAGGATCCGAGAGACGCTTAACATCCGACATCTTTTATTCAGCATCGTTGATACATACGTTTAAAATAAAATGAACAACTAAAAAGATACCACACTCATAGAACTTCAGAGTACACAACTATCTTATACGGTGCACGCACACACACCATTTCTCAACATGCCACCAACATACACCATTTCTCAACATCGTCTGTTTAAAACTCACTGCATCTCCCAGCCTTCTCGGTTCACTTCTCTTTATTCGCCGAACAACATCTCTCGCAGTCTCTTTGCCTATTGAAAAAGTTCTTTCGACTCGATTACACGGCGAAGCTAGGCGGAAAAGTCCTGGACAAAACTGGACAACCCCAGGCCAGCAACTCACAAGACAGGCTAGGCCGTAATTTCCTTCAGTCGTCACAATATATTGCTAAAAATATATTTCAATGCGTTTATTTTGCTGTAGAATATATGAATTTATAAATGCATTTAAATTGCTAAAAACGACAGAAAGATTTCTCTCATACAGGCAGTAGTATACTATTAGATTAATAAGATGAAATTAATTTAATAATGGCTTGCCGTTTTCCTTTAAAAAAGACCATAGAGTTTTAAAATGACGTAAATTGACGTGGATTTCGTAATATAAAGAATACAGATATTATAACTACAGACATGAAATTTGTAATATAGAATATCTTTCAATCTTAAAATTTCAATTATTAGTATGTAAGCAAGATAAAAATTTCTTTAAAATATTCGAAGAAATCAGGCTTTCTATTTTTAGTCCTTAAAATAAATTTAAATAAGAAGGTACTAAAATTAAGAGATTCCTTCTTCTATTTTGCCGGGAGGTGGGGAAGGAGTTCCTATAAATCTTATTCACATACTTGCCAAATCTCCAGTTTTTAAAGGGAGACTCTTACATTTAAACGTTTCTTTTTCTTTGTTGTTTAAGATACATACATAATAATTCCGTTTTGTATTACCTTTTCTAACTAAACCAGGAGTTTGACCAAAATTTACATTTGTCACACCCCTTCTGAGTGTTACGTCATACCCATTAAAAAAGTTATTCCTGTTTCACTGTTCTTTTTTCGTCACTTGGAGGTTTATGTGTGTTTTTTATCTTTACGGTAACCCAGAAAATATTTTTAATAGAATCTCAGTTATTCTTTCTCTCGAAGTTTGGCAGGAATATGCATAAAAGTTTTTTTTTTTATTAATTCATATTCAGTAACACCTGTTTGTCTTTTAAAAAAAATTCCTTTAAGAAAAACAAATGCGTAAATGATCTCCTTGTTGTGTTTTGTTCTATTTCATTAAAAATATATAGCACATATGAAGCGAAAATTGAAAGAAACATATAGATTGTAAAGCATGAAAATTATCCAGATTTTGCTTCTAACTGTCATTTGATGGTAGAAATTGGAATAACAGCAAAAAAAAAAAAAAAAAAAAAAAAAAAAAAAAATCCATTGATTGTGATTACAATTTTCCAAATATTTACGGATTTTTCTTTCGATAAGTATGATTTCGAGAATGTGTCAAAACTATGGATTTGCGAATATCTTTCACACAAAATGATAAATGTTCAGTTTCTCTAAAGCTGTGGGATTAATTTTTATATTTACATTTAAAAAAAAGAAAGAAAGAAAGAAAGAAAAGAAAGAAAAAAGAAAGAAAATCCGTAAAAATACGGAAATTATAGTGGCAAATTACGAAAATACTTTAAAGATTGTAAAAATATAAAAACTCCCAAAGCCTTTACGGAACAGTGAAATTAACTAAACTTTTATCACTATCATTTGTGAAGGATTTTCGTAAAACCATGTTCGCTAAATTCTTTTTGCAATTTATTCTTTCACAATTTTTAAATTCAGAATAATTTTAATAACAATAAATGCAATGCATAATAAAGTAAGTGTTCCTCGATTTTGTGTGTCTTGAAGTTTGTAAGAGTGATACAGATTGCTAAAGGATACATACAGCGTCATTTTATACAACTGCAACATGCGTATAAAATGACATTTTCATCCGATGGTAAGATATTTAATGTATGATGCACAGATTTTTAACCAAAAAAATGATTTATTCCTCTAATATTATGAATATTTTAACACGTTTCCTGTATACATTTCTGTTTCTTCTTTTAAAATTCGATTCCTTCAAAGATTACATACATGCAGTAAAAAATCATCAGTTGCATAAATTACATTCAGGCAGATATTTTATGCAGATAAAATATTTTACGGTTATTTGTAGAATATAAAACCGAATTTCAGAATACTCGAGACAAATTTTAAATCGCTATTAATTTGTTAAGTTGTAAAAAACTATAGCAAATATTTTATTATTTTTTGAGAAAATTAATCTTGCAAAAGTAGTTTTAGCACGGTTTTGTTTTCCTGGTTCCACATATTTCAGTTGTCACTTCTTCTTTATACAGCTTCTTACGTTTTCCCTCGATTATACCTTAAAAAACAAGCAAAATTTAGAAAAATATGTATGATAAAAAAATCAAGATAATTTAATTTGCTTTATTTTTTAATAAAAACATGACAATCCGTTAATTTGTTTTAAAAGTTATCGTTGCAAAACCGCTGAAAATCACGTTATTTGAAGATAATTAAGTTTAAAGTTTTGCCTTCACAGATTATCGCCAGTCTGCGCTGCTCAACGCTTACGGATTATGCAACCGTAGTTTCAGGAATTTTTATATCGGACCAATCTACGACATTCGGAAAAATTAAAATATTATTAAATAAACAATAATAAATACATGTTTTTGTCATTTCTAATATTCCTGGCCGCCTTAACTTCTTACACTGTCTAATTTTGCCTGCAATGGTTTTTCCGAAACAATGTCGTCTTATGAAGGAGAAACTAGTTTTACGGTTACGGAAGGCATTCAAAAAGATATCTTCTCAAAAGACCCCACTGTCAGAAATCTGAATTCATACAAGACTGAATTTGTAAAAGTCTAAATTATAAAAACCTTGAATATTTAAAAAGTTTATTTTTTCAATTCGTGAAGATTTTCTTTATATATAGTCTTTAACTGATAAATATTAACGTTCACAATTTCTTATTTTTTGAAATTTATATTTTCTAACGCATTTAATACTTCAATAATCACAGCAGGTATTCATTTATTCACGCCTGTAAAAAGTAATTTAATTCTTTTCTAAATATCGAGTTCTTTAATCATCCAATTTTCTGTCTTTTTTTTTTTTTTTTTTTTTTTTTTTTTATGACTGTAATAATGATATTATACAAATTAACTTTTGGCATTAAACATATTTAAATTTAACACAATCAAGTTTAATGTCCCAGTTTGCCCTTCTATGTGAAAATAATAACTCCTCCTTATTTAAATATTGATTAGTAAAAGGTGTAGTAATTAGATCTCAGAAAATTATGAGTAGAAATGAACATATATTAATTAAAGACGGGATTTTAGCACCGTAAAACTGAAAATCAATAAAATTTAAATCATCATAATACAAATGACAGTTTCCAGTTCAAATCTTTACCTTTACCGAAAAACGGAAAACACAGTTCGATTACACAGTGTCTTAATAAGAGCGCATGCGAAATTGATACTTTTTCAAACAGAAGTAAATTTAAAAATGTGTCTGAAAGTAGACAGTTTGGATGTGAAAAAACAATTTTAAGATGCTCAATTAAAGATAGTTTTAATTATGAAAATAATGAGACAATAGTGATTGTGTGTAGGGAGGAGATTTCTCCGATCATAGTACTTTTTTTTTTTTTTTTTAACAGAAAATAAACATTTTTGCAGTATGAGGATTGATTATTTATAAATTGCATATAATCGTATTTCGAGTTGCCATTCACAAGAGTTAAATGTCCTACGCTGATGTGAAAAAACATGCTAATGTGGCGGAGAATTTAAGATGTTAAGGTGTTCGTAAATTCCATGCTAAACAACGCAAAATTTTCTGACACATTTTAAAGGTAATGGCATGAAATAGGCAGGTTTTTAGTCCAGTCAAATTAGCCCATTTTTGAGCAGTTTGCCATAAAAAATACTAAAGAGATAAAATTTGGTCCAGTTATTCATTGGCGGCTACTGATGACTATGTAAAAAGTCCTGTTGGATAGGAGGTGTGTAGGCGGAGTGGGGGGGGGAGTGCAAAATAAAGTACTTTTTTAAGTTTTTTACAAATATCTCAGAAACTGTTGGTTTTCATGAAAAAATTACTCTGACATAAATTAAAGAACATAAACTTATCTACGAATGACAGGTATATACAGTGTAACCTCGACTATCCGTCTGTCAGAAGACCGGAGGTTTGACGGATTTTACCCCAAAAAATTCCTTTAATTTCAAATTTACCAAAAGGACCCGTGCAAAGCTTTCGCACTACAATCTTTGAGGCTATTTCCTGGTAAGTTTTAGCACTAATTTTTAATTAACTGATTTTTAAAACAAAAACAAACAACGCGTTTTAACGAAATGTGAGTGTACTATGTCAGAAACTTGTTCAAAAACTTTTCGAATGATACCTCATTCATCATTGTATGATTTTTATATGAATAGAAAAACGGATGTAGACAACAGAAGTCGTATATATGATGATTGCTTGTGTATAAGAAAATGGGAATAGATTGCCAGAAAATTTGTTGCCAAATTTTCTTCTCTCGCCATGGTCACTTTTCTAGGTTGCCAAGACCCCTGCACTTAAAAAAAAAAAAAAAACGAATTATAAAAAATTGAAACATTGAATCAGACGTTTAGTGAATTCATATGAAATCATTTCCTCAGATTTTGCAAAACTGTTCTAGAAATGTTTTAAATACATAAATCGATATTTGGTACACCACTTTTTTGCAAGCCTATAGGAACTTAAACATGGGATGACCAAGCTTTATGGTCCGGCAGCCATTTAAATGACGTCAGACTTCGCTAGCGTATTAACAGCTTAATGAAATATTAAAAAATAAATACTTACAATTTTCGTAAATCCTAATGAAATGTATATCTATTTGGAAGATAATCCTTACATTAAGTAATATACTGGTGCTCCGAAACAGTTCGCATATACACAGCCATGATTAAACAAAGAAAACGAATAAAAAATAGGTGACGCACGCGTAAAAATTAAATATAAACCCGATTAAAAGCTCGATATTTTTTCAGAAATTACGCGCAAGAAATAAATTAACAATCGTATTTTAACTGCATTAGAGGGTGACGTTATCCGATAATGCAGTATTTTATTTTTGTGGCAACACTGATTTGAGAAAATCTTTCATTTCATTTATGAAAACAATGTCGATTTAATTTTTAATTAACAGCAATTTTTAATTGAAAAAAAAAAATGTTTAAAGAAAGTGGAAGTGTACTATGTCAGCAGCCTGTTCAAAATCCTTTCATATAATATCTCATTCGTCGTTCTGCGTTTCTTATTTTCTTAGAAAAAGGGATGTTGACAGGAGAAATAATATATACGATTTATTTAATGTCGCCACTATAAATGATACAGAAATAAAAATTGGTACAGTTGTTCATTGATGGCCACTAATGACTATGTAAACTGTCCTGATGGATAGGAGGTGAGTGGGGGGAAGGGGGGGGGGCAAAATAAAGTACTTGTTTAGTCTTTTACAAATATCTCAGAAACTGTTGGTTTTCATAAAGAAATTACTCTAATATAAATTAAAGAACGTAAAATTCTCTACAAATGACAAGTATATACAGTGGAACCTCGATTATCTGTCAGTCAGAAGACCGGAGCTTAAACGGATTTTCCCCCAAGAAATCACTTTAATTTCAAATTTATTTACTTAATGTCGCGATAATAAATGCTACCGAGATAAAAATTGGTGCAATTGTTCAATGATGTCTACTGATGACTATGTAAACAGTCCTGATGAATATGAGGAGAGCGAGGAGAGGGGAGGAGAGGCAAAATAAAGTACTTTTTTTAGTTTTTTACAAATATCTCAGAAATTATGTAGTAATATTTTTATGAAAACCATCAGTTTCTGAGATATTTGTAAAAAACTAAAAAAAATTACTTTATTTTGCCTCTCCTCCCCTCTCCTCGCTCTCCTCATATTCATCAGGACTGTTTACATAGTCATCAGTAGACATCAATGAACAATTGCACCAATTTTTATCTCGGTAGCATTTATTATCGCGACATTAAGTAAATAAATTTGAAATTAAAGTGATTTCTTGGGGGAAAACCCGGCAAAGCTCTGGTCTTCTGACTGGCGGATAATTGAGGTCCCACTGTATATACCTGTCATTTGTAGAGAATTTTATGTTCTTTAATTTATGTCAGAGTAATTTTTTAATGAAAACCAACAATTTCTGAGATATCTGTAAAAAACTAAAAAAGTACTAAAAAATACTTTATTTTGCCCCCCCCCCTCCCCTAGCTCACTTCCTATCCATCAGGACTTTTTATATAGTTATCAGTAGCCATCAATGAACAACTGTACCAATTTTTATATCTGTATCGTTTATTATGGCAACATTAAATAAATAAATTTAAAATAAAATTTTTTTTGGGGGGTGGAAAATCCGTCAAAGCTCAGGTCTTCTGACTGACGGATAATCAAGGTTCCACTGTATATACCTGTCATTTGTAGATAATTGTATGTTCTTTAATTTATGTCAGAGTAGTTTTTTCATGAAAAACAAAAGTTTCTTAGATATTTGTAAAAAACTAAAAAAAATACTTTATTTGCCCCCTCTCCCCCCGCTCACCTCCTATCCATCAGGACTTTTTACACAGTCATCAGTAGCCATCAATGAACAACTGGACCAATTTTTATCTCTTTAGCATTTATTATGGCAAAAAAACCTAATTTGACTGGACTATTTGCTGTTAAAGCGATTAGGACTCGAATGACGTTTTACAATTTTCGCTTAATAAATTTGTTATGGATATATAAGCGATTCTTTCGTGAAGATAAGTTTCTCTCCTTTCTTGCGCTGACACCTCGGGAATTTGTTTTAAAACGCCCAATTCGACAGTATTTACTTAAAGATCTTCTGACTTTAAAAAAACAGAGAAAACGCCATTCGATTACACAGTTTCTCAATAAGAACACCTGTCAATTTCATGCGTTTCCGAACACAAATGAATTCAGAAAAGTGTCAGAAATTAATTCTCTTTGGGTTTGAGTGGCTTGCATTTTTGTTTTTTAGAGATGATTTACAAATACTGAAAATTGAAAATAAAAGTTTTAGTACAGTTCCAAGTGATTTAAAAAATGGTGTTCATTTTAATCGAGAGGCCTTGAATCTCATTGGCCTCTCCCTTCTCTATGCCCATGGAAAAGACTCAGTTATTCGATGATTATATTTTCGGTATGATATGTGTATTTAAACACTATTAGATAATGCATTAGTTATCTATCATTTTTAAAAAGAAATAATAATTCAAGAAAGAAAACTATATAAGTACAGAGTAAGTACCGTATATTTCGGCGTATGTTACGCACTTTTGGGACAAGAAAATAGATCAAAATTTATAGATGCGCATTATACGCCACATCAAATACGCATTAAACAATTACTCTTAGCAATAATTAATAAAATATTTATGAAAATGATTAATGGTATACACTACTAATTAATGTTGTTAATACAAAATCGGTATTTTAACTATTTTACAGAGAAAATTTGAGGTGGTTCTCAAAAAAATAAAATAAATAATTAAAAATAAAAAATATTCCCGCTCAACAATACTAAATTTTCTGACACATCTTTAAAGGCATGAAACGCGCAGGCATGATTATTATAGTGGTTTTTAATCGAACATTTCTTTTTATTTTCCGATAAGTGAATTAAATCTTGAATTATAAACGATTATTGTCCCTTGAATGCAGTTTTTCCTTTCTCGTGTGGCTGTGTTCGAAAATTTCTTTCAAAACGCCAATTTAAAATAATTTTCTAAAATATTTTATTTCTGCCTTTACCGAAAAACTTAAACCAGGGTTTCATTACCATAGTGTCTTAAGAAGAGCACGTGCGAAATTGATAAGTTTGCGAATAACAGTAAATTTAGAAATGTGTCAGCAAGTAGCCAGTTTAGATTTGAGAACAATCTTTAGATGCTGAATTCAAGAGAGATACGAAATTAATGAGACAATAGTGATGGGGGGGGGGGGAGGTAAGGGACTTCTCTAATACAATTATTTTTTTTCCTTCACAGACAATAAACATTCCAGCAGTATCAGGTTTGCTTATTTATAAATTTCATATAATCGAATTTCGTGTTTCCATTTGCAAGAGTTAAATGTTCTAAGCTAATATGAAAAAACATGTTCATGTGGGCGAAGAGTTAAAAATGTTAAGGTGGTTCTCATATTCCCTTCTCAACAACTTTAAACTTTCTGACACATCTTTTGAGCCATTTTTAAAAGTAAAGGCAAAAAATTGGCAGGACTGATTAAAGAAGCTATTTGGAATCGAATAGCTTTTTCTATGTTTTAATAAATAAATTACTCATCGAGTTATAAGCGATTCTTGCCACATGACAACAAATTTTTCCCCTTTATTGCGCTGCCGCGCCAAGAATTTGGTTCAAATCGCCGACTTTGAGTGTATTTTCGGAAAGATCTTCTACCTTTACCCAAAAAAATAAATAAATAAATAAATAAAAATAACAATTTCATTCGATTATATAGTTTCTGAATAAGAACATCTGCCACTTTCATGCGTTTCCGAACAAAAAGGAAAGAAATGTGTCTGAATACCTCCTTTGGCTTTGAAAAAAAAACAGCTTTAAATAAAATGTTCAAAATAAAAAATGCGGCTTGTAGAGTTGCTTTTTACAGATGAATTACCAAACACTAAAAAGAGAAAATAATAGTTTTGGTGCATTCCCCCCCCCCTCCTTTCTTCACCATTATTTTGTTGCATTTATATATTTTAATTTGCTAAAATTTTGTTCAATTTATAGGAAACGCGTAACACAGTTGAGAACTCCCCTTTAGCAATTTCCGTCCACAAACGGAAATTGACTATTTTGTGCCACCCTGTATATTATCAATAAGAATTTGTACACTAAAAGTAAAATGTAAACAATTGGTTAAATTTAAAAACGCATACCACATCCAAGAGCGCCTTCCCAGCAATTGTTTTTTATAGACCAGTACTAGAAGCAAATTATTTTGTGTGTGTCTCTGTATATGAACGATAAATGCTATGAACATCTTATTCTACTTTAAGCATCTTGTAGTGGTCCTAAGTGATGTATATCAATTTCAATATGTTTGAAATAGTGCAAAAATATAAACTACATTGCAAACGGATTTTTTCCCATGGACTATAAAGTAACGGAAATCTTTTGAGTATCCCTACAAACGAACTATAAATTCTACATACTTCTTTTCAGAACCGAACATGCCATAGTAAACCCCAATAACACATATCAATTACATGGCCATCCTAGTATATTTACGCGAGTTACAGTTCAGACAGACAGGCAGAATTCATAAACACTTTTCAATTATGCTGGAAAGTCGGGGAAAGTCTTCCGGCCGAATTTGACAGCATTTTCTGAAAGATCTTTTACCTTTGCAGAAAAAGGAAAAACGTCTTTCGATTACATATTATCTGAATAAGAAGACCTGCGCATTCCATGCATTCCGAACAAAAATAATTTTGAACTTGAATGTACTTAGTTAATATTCAATTTCGGTTGGTTTTAGGATTACCTACAGATTTGTGTCCTTAAATGTATTTCTTATTAAAAAAAAATCATATAACAGTCCTTTTTTTTTCCATATGCACTGAGAATTTTTAATTTTTCACATAACAGAATAAAACATGGCCACCTGTGGATTTGTAAACAATGACAACAATTACCGCCCATAATGAATGTCTATGTTCGAAAATTTCGGAGAAAGTTAAAAGGGGAATTCACTTCAATTCGAATTATTTGTTTTTTCCTGAACTTTATAATTAATAACGATATTTTAACGAAATTTTCAATAGACTTACCTCGCTTCTTGCGATAAATGATAAAGAAAAGTTCTGGAATTTACATTATATTTTTCCACATAATTATATCCAAATTTACTATAAAATCAAGTAATCTTTCACAAGTTTACGTCAAAGTTGGCTTTTTCAGTGCGATTTTGTACACTCGACATGCAGGGAAATGTTGTCACAATAGAGCAAGCGATTTTAATTCAAGAAGTAAAGTGAAAAATCGATTTTTTTTACTACAATAGTAATGTCTGCAAATGTTACGCCTCTAGAGATGAAAAGGACGTCTGAAATGTATTACATGTATTTTGGAACGAAGAAAGGAAAACATAACCACAGCCTGTTTTTAAAAATGTCCATAACTTGGAAGATATTGAGGTTGATAAAAGAAATTCTGTTACTCTATTAAAACCTTTCACGATTTACATTTTAGAAAAATATAAGTGTAATTAAAATAATTTTGTGTAATAGCTTTAAAAGAACATTGCGAAATATCATGAATATTTCGCGAATATTTTGTTTCTGTGAATAAGACAAGGCAGAATGCATTTTGAACTTGAATGTACATAATTAATATTAAAAAATAGGTTGGTTTTAGGATTACCTACATCTTTTTGCCCTTAAATGAATTTCTTATTTTAAAAAATGATATAAATATCTTTTTTTCCCCCATAAGCATTGAGAATTTTCAAGTTTTCACATACCAGAATCTGGCAAGGTTTAATCAAGCCACCTGTGGTTTTGCAAACAATCACAACGATTACCGCCCATAATGGATATCTGTGTTCCAAAATTTCTTAGAAAATTGAAAGGTTTTTTTTTTCAGATGACAGTTTATTAACAGTGTCTATAGTTTGACAAAATAGTTACCATATGTCCACTTTAAGGAGTTGACCTTTGACAAGATAATCCCTTGAGAACTTGTATAACAATAGAGAAGGCGTTTCATTTTAAATGGGGAAAGAATGCGCTTGTCAATTTTTGAATTGAGTGGTCTATTCACACATATGCAACCTGTTTAATCACTTATTGCTACTAATAAAGAAATTTGTGGATACCTTGCAATTGCAAGCTACCGGCTAAAACTTCAGTCTTAGTAAATTCAGTGATTTCAAGTCGTATTCTTCGACGGTCATAACTAAAATCTGTAGTTGTGTTGGTGGTGAATATTTTTACATTTAGTGCAACGTTTTGACTCGTGTAGTGTATTTTTTCATTTTCAAGAAATTTTTGGGCATCGATATGGATTATTTCCGTTTTGTTAGCATGTTTAGACCAAATCCTGTCCGTAAATATGGACTTATACCAACTGAGAAAAAAGAAGATTCAAGATTTAAGAAAATTTTCGGTAAGTCACATATTTTGTTCTTTTATCTCTGTTTCTTTTATTTACTAATTGTTTTTTTAATTTAACATTTAATGTAGTGGAAATATTTAAATGATGTCAAGATATGACTATGAAATTATTTACATGTTATTAATATGTTGTTGTTCTTTTGATTCAAATCCTGAAATATGATAATTTTCTTCAATGAAATGCATAAAATGAACAATAATTCCCTTTCGTTAATCTCTAATAGGGCTTTGCATTTTTTTTTTTTTTTTTTTTTTTTTTTGGATGGTTTTTAAAAATCGGTAAAATGTTATAACTGTGAAGGAGAAATGATGTCGGAATTTTATGTTTTGTATGATACAGTAAAACCTCCATAACGGACACTCCCGAATAGCGGACACCTCTATTTAACGGACACTTTTCAAATCCCCACTCCCAAAATCTAAATTTTTGTATGTTTAACCTCTGAATAGCGGACATTCCGAATAGCGGACAGTAGTTTTGGCGATCAAGGATGAAAAATGATTTTTTTTTTTAACAAGAAAGAAAATGAAAAAAATAAAAAAATAAAAAGCCTAGAAATTTATCAAGGCAATGTGTCACAAATTTTTTGACCACAGATAAATAAATGTAGAGGATGGTCTCTAGAAATTCCCCAATGGCCTGGGGAATCCCTCAATACCGTAATCGTTTACTGTTTGATTCTTCAGATTTAATTGACATACAATATTCAAAGCTTCAAAATATGTTAAAACCATTCTTATCGTTTTCTGAATATAGTGAGTTCTGCGTATTCTGAATTTAGTGTCTTGTTTGTGATTAATGTTACGAGAATGACCTCAAAACGAAAGCGATTAACTTTAAAAGAAAAATTTGAAATTGTAAGTGTAAGTGAATCTTTAAAACAGAAATAGAGTTTACGGATACCTGCCGAATGTTTTAAAATAGGTAAAACACAAGTGGGAGAGATTTTACGAAATAAATAATTTGTGGAATGTTAACTCTAACGAGAACATCAAACATTGAGGTATACTGATTCCATTGAAATTAATTCTATATTTCTGAATTGGTTTACTTCTCTTCCTTCAAAAAAATTCCTATCAGTGGGCCTTTGATTCAGGAAAAGGCTTTAAAAGTCGTGAAAGAACTCGATTACATGATTTTAAGAGTTTGGGTAGATGGCTGGAAAAGTTCCTGTCTCGGCACAAAATCTCTTTCAAAACAATATGTGGAAAAGCAAAATCTGTAGCTCTGAAAAAAGTGGAGGATTGGTATGAATAACTGCAATCAATTTGTGAAAGTTATGAGGAGAGAAACATTTTTAATATCGAGGAAAGCGGACTCTTTTTCAGAATTTTTTCGAGTAAGATTTTGTGCTTTAAAAAGGATGGCTTTATCGGCGAAAAAAATTACAAAAGAGCGAAGCACTATTTTATTATGTTGCAATGTATTAGGGGAATTTTAAATTCCTCTTCTAGCTCAAAAATCTCCAAAATCCATGTGTTTCTCAAAGAACATGCAATTACAAAAATGGTGTTATAGAGCGTGGATAACCAGTTTTTTAATGATTAAATGGTTAACTACCTTTTATAATACAATTAAAAAACAAAGAAAAGTTATCTTGTCTTTGGACAGTGCAACTTCTCATCCAAAATATTTTTAAATGGACAATGTTAAAACTGTGCCCCCCTCCCCCCCCCAAAAAAAAAGACAACTTTCGTATGCCAGCCCCTTGATCAACGCGTTATACGCAATTGTAAAGCCTGGTACCCTTTTATTAGGCCATATTCTTTCGAAGTTTTATTCTATGAATACAGTTGAGAACATCCTAAAATTAGTTAATGCTCCCGATGCTTTCAAATTCGGATTTCTTCAGCTGTAAAAAACATATAACCGGAATGCGTATGACAATGTTTCAGAAAAGCAGGCTTTATATTAAAAGAAAATGAAACACTTATTTCCGATAGAAATGAAGAACTATTGCAATAAGTGAATTGATGAAATGGATCAGGAGTGAAGAAATACCAAAATGCCATCAACATTGATGATGACCTACTGAAAAAGAATCAGTTGACGTAGGCGATTATATTCCTTCAGAATCTTCGACAAAAGCTGACTCTATTAGTGAAATGAATCAGATACTGAAACCAGGGGATGTTTCCTGCAATATCGAGAATTTCCAAGAAGGGGCAAAACACAGTGAGCAGTTACACATATTTTTTCTTTTTCCAAAAAAAGATGATTCAGAAGGATTAAAACTACTAATAGCATTAAAACGTCGCATAGAAAAACTAACTACATGTAATCGCAAGCGAAAGCAAACTTTTGTAACAGATTTTTTCCTTAAAATATAATAAACAGTGGAAAAATGTACGTACAATTTCATTTCAGTTTTATTGCTTTAAAAAGTAATTTAAAATTCTGATTACCGTAATTTCCGGCGTATAATCCGCAGAACAAAGAATCGTTTTTCGACCCAGAAATATTATTTTATAAAATGTAACTTAAAAGATCGCTGTAAATATTTAACTACAATTATTGAATAAATTTTCTGGGTCGAAAAACGGTTCTTTGAGCTGCGGATTATACGCCGGAAATTACGGTAATCATATAACAGAAGTTCTCCTACATATAAAAGCCAATTAATGAAACTTTAAGCATTTCTAAGCGATTTTGTGAATCTCTGAAGTTTTCCCAATAGCGGACACCTCCGAATAGCGGACAATTTCTGTGCTCCCGAGGTGTCCGTTATTTAGAGGTTTTACTGTACTATAATGTAATTAATTTAAGTTGACAAATTAAATGGAATCTTACAAAAGCTTTCTTTTTTATGTTGGAAGTAATTAATTTTTTATCCGCGAAAGAAAAAATAGTTTGATATTTTTGTTTTTTACGTTTATTTAATTAAACATTATTATACTAGCCAGTTTGGTCTCCCTTAAATGTATGTTAAGCACTGTAACACGTTTCTTTTATTCATAATTTATTTTTTTTCCGTAATCCTTCGCCAAACCGGAAGCTTCTAATAGACAAATCAAAAACTTTTTCGATCATGGTAGCATTTCGCATATTTTTTGTTGTTATGTATTTCATCTTTCTTGACAAAAACCGCTTAACCAACTTAAGCATTTATGCTTCATATCCGTTTGCTTATCAGTTGCAATATGCTTGCTAATGAGGAGATTCTTAAACATATTAAGTAGTTTTCCGTAATTGAATCCATTGCCAAATGGCGTATTTTAGTTAATACGATTTGGTGCAGTGAAGTCTATTTTGTGAAAGTCTTTAATGATATCCACCATTTACACTGAACCATATTGTTGCCAATATTTTTTTGTTTGTTTGTTTGTTTCTCGCTAACTTTGGCTGTAGACTTGATTACGGGAGAATCAAGAAGAAAATCTATCATTACTCTCATTTAAAACGTCTTGAATAATGTGACATAATCGGAGTGCATATTATAACACGTAATTTTCGAGTATGGTTTGGTGAAACATTGAACTTTTGGAAGCCAGTTTTGATAATCACGTAAATATGTCACACCAACATTACCGCCTATAATTCTAATTACAGCAACCCGTTTTTTCTCTCTATATTGCAACTCTATAGTTAATATAGTGCCCCGGTGCGTCTACGACAGCTGTTCCATCAGAACATTTGATTTCAAAATAAAAGTATCGTTTCTAATTTGCACACGCGAAAAATAAAAGCTGGTATTGGCGATTTTAAAAATTTTATTGGCGAGATTTGCGCCCAAATAACACAAAAGTACTTAATGATGTTATGTATTTTGTAAATGTATATTAAATTACTGTTTTGAAAGCGATTGGTCATTAATAATGGTAAATATGATTGGTGATTAACAATCATTTTCGGTGGTCTCTCTTCCTTTCACGTATAATACATAAATACCAAATTAACTGACAATTTGTTTCGAAATTTGATTCATTAAATATCATTACATGAGTTGTATTTGTTTACATTCAGCTTACATCAAGAAAAGATAAAGAATGAAGTTGAGTTGTATAGCACATAATTATGGTAAACTTTGATTGTGTCACTGGTACGAATTATTTTTTTGACACCAGGCAGCGCTCCAAAAAATCTTTCATGGAAAATTAACTTTACGAACGATTATCTCCATGGTTTAATGGTTTAATATTTTAAACCTTCACGACGAATGAATCTTTTTTTTTTTTTTTTTTTTTTTTTTTTTTTTTTTTTTTTTTTTTGTTTACTTTCATGGATAGAGAATTTGAACTGCGAAGCTAATTTCAACTGAAGTTATTGGAGAATATATACATAATTGAACGTAAGTCATCTCTCAAATATTAATTTATTTTGAACGATCTTTCTAAAAATGTCACATTTATGAAGTTTTATTCGAAAAAATAATTTTTAATAAAAATGGCCGCCTGGCATATGAAAAAGTGAAAAGGACATTCTGGAACTGTTGATGACAGTCACATGACTTACGGTTTTATTATAGAGATATTACATGGGCACATAATAACTTAAAAACCTACTGTTTATTATCTATCATTAAAAAAAATAACTTCTATATGTATGATTGCTTTTGAAATTTTAACAATATAAAATATATACTAACATTTTCTTAAATAACTTAAGTAACGTATTTTCAATTTTTTATAAAATGTTTAAAAAAATCTCTAGAAAGTATATTGCTATTATTTTAATTAGAATATATAGTATTTTAATGTATGTTTAAGGAAACTTTTGGATATATTGGTGTGCAAATATTTGTTATTTGCGGAATATTTTAAAATTCTAAATAATAATATACTGCATACTTGGGAAGGGTATTATAAGAAAATTTTATACATGTATTAAAATCTTTCATAATCATTTGTTGGTGACCGAGGATTCATTAGTTATTATTTTTATTATTATTATACTTTTTGAGTGGGTGGCGGATTAAACATTTGGGGTTTACTATTACCTGTTCGCTGTAGTTCGTGTATATGTTGGATAATAGAAAAAAAACAATCTGTCAAATAAATTTAGAACTAATTAATTGGTAAATTCTAAATGTACAACTCAGGTGAAAAATTTTATATTTAAAAAATAATAAAGCTAATAATTAATTTTAAAGATTCCATTCTACTCATTTTTGCGTTTTCAGCGTATATAAGTAACTTTTTAAAATATTTTTATAACAGAATGGAGGATGTGCTTTATTTTTTTTTTTTTTTTTTTTTTTTTTTTTTTACGATAAAATGCATATCTAAAAATGTGATATTTAAAATATGACAATTTAAATTTGCTATTGTAATATAACTTCTTCATCTTAAATAAATAAATAAATAAATAAATTATGGATTTCAGAATTAAAAATGTTTACGTGTGACACATTAACGAAAGATAATCATAACAATTAAGATGATCCGAAGACATTTTCTCTCCCGTAAACACAAAACTCAGCATTTCATTCACATTTTTTAAATTTAAAAATATTATTAATGTTCTGAATATAAAGTCAATCACCCAAGTTCCTGAAATCAATATCCCGTATTTTTGTGACATATTTCTAAAAAGTGTCCAGGTAGTTCTTTGGTTTCAAACTTTTTTTTAATCGTAAAAATTTTATGAATTCAACTACAAACAACATTTTCTGTGGATATAACTGTAATTTTAGACTTGATCTTTAGATCTGTCTTATCTTAATGTAATTTCGGACCAAATTTCTTTTGATGGCCTCACAAATTTGGATTAGAATTGTGACGAAATTTTAATTTAAAAAAATTGTAAAATATATAGCCAATTACTTTTTTAAAATTATCTCTAATTAACTGCTTTTTAAATAAGAAATTAATAAATATATCAAGTTTTTTTTTCCTTTTACGAGAAGAAATTTGACGTTGAGATAGATTATAATTTGTACAATGTTACTCATAAAAAAAAATCTATAAACAGTTTTACTTACCCATCATACGTAGTATAGGGTAAGTCCTGTAATCGTTTTGAAAATCGAAATTTTTTTTTTGGCGGATTTACACGTTTCAGACACTGGAGATTCCAAAAAACATATTTTTAGAAAAAAAAATTTGCCGTCCGTCTGTGTGTCTGTGTGTCTGTAAACGCTCTATCTCCCGAACAAATTGAGATAGAGACTTGCCATTTGGTATGTACTTAGTATGTAATAATGGGAAGAAGCCTATTTCATTTCAATAACCTCGATTAACCGGAACATTTTTTTTCGGACTCTCGAAATATTCGTTTTGATGAAAGGTATATAAAAATTTTCGAAATTGTTTATTTTAAGTAGTAAATATAAAAAACAATAAAAAAACATAAATTTTGCATAAAACATGAAGTCGATCGGATAATGAGTTGCCGAGATATTTGGAATCCTATTTTCCACACTCTTCGATTTTTCATGACCCTGTATTTCATCCAAATTTCACTTCAAAGATATATTGTAATTGGAAATTTGACGCTTAATTAGATGCAATAAACCGCTAGTTAATAGGAGTATTATTTTTGGAGTTATAAGGAAAAACCTCTTTCAAGCAATTCAGTAATCGAGCCTTTCTATGACGTCATCAAGCCACGATTTTATTTGAATTGCAATGCATTTTATAAGTAGTTTACACATTTTTATTTTAATATTTTACATTATACATATACATGATGGGTAAGTATTACGGTGGCCCCCAACGACTAGTTTTAGATTGTTTTTAAATATAGACACAGTGTACTACAGTTCTAAAAATTATACACTTGAATAATCTCTTATTTATTGGCTTCTAAATTGTTGAAAATAAATTTTTGTATTTCCAGAAATTAGTTTCATATTCTGTCATTTGATTAAAAAAGTGTTTGTTTAACGCATGTTTATATATGTTTTTACTAAAATCTTATTTCTGCAAACCTCCCATCTTTTCTTAGAATTGTATATATAATGGTCTTTAGAAGAGTTGTTTAAAATTTTAGCTATTGAAACTAGTTGCTTATTTAATTATTTTCGGAATTTAAAACATTCTTTGTCGATTTTTTTTAACTGGAAAAATCCAATAGTTCAAATTCAATTCAATTATAATTTATCTAGGCTCAAAGTTGGAAATATTTGAAAAACTTTCGGCCTGTAAAATAGGGTATTTTCATTCTGCCAGAAGCAATATTTAAAACAGCAGCATTTTCCATATATGTGCATATATTACTATTTGTGACCTTTGTGTATCTTTTGAAACACTTAATTTTTCAAAAAAATTTAAAAGACCCGATTTTTAATACAAATATATTTACACTGTATCTCTGTCACACCCGTCACAAAAAAATATGTTTAAGTTATTATACAAAATGCATTTTCCCATGAAAATACATGAAACTTTCGGAAAGTCTAACTATTTCAAGTCTGAATAACTACAAAACGTCAAAAATTCATTAAACTTTTATTTTGTGTGAAATTTTAGCGTGACGGGTGTGACAAAATCCTTGTGACGGGTGTGACAAAATTCTTGTGACACGTGTGACAACATTTTAAATTGCTTTGAAATATATTTAAATATTTTTTAAATGAAGTGTAAGGTAGAATCATTCTTGTTTCTGAACATATTAAGGCCGATTTGCCAAAAAAGAGAAAATAAATCATGAAATATATATTTGAATTAGTTTAGCAAATTGTGAGTTGGTAGCAACTTACTTACTTTTAAGGTAATTCTGCTTTGGATTTTTTAAAATGTGCTCAAGAGATTGGTGAAATAAAGGCATTGTATGTCTCAGCAGTGAAAATACTAGAAACTAAAAAAATACTGACGGAAAATGGGAAGGCATCAAGTCCATCGAAAGTATCAAGTCTTATCATCACTTTAAAGTAAGTAGTGATAGTACTATCCTTTTGATGTCAAAGACTGCCAAATGAACACTGAGGGAAGTGGCAGTCACTGCTAATTGTGAATCTAATCCCAGAAAGATTTTGAAAATATCAGATTTAAATATTGGTGATTATCTTTTGGTTTCCCTAGCCAGTAGCGAAAAGCGTAATAGCTTGTACTATGCTAATGTCTGGAATATCAACTTCCGTAAGGAAGAAATAAGCTTAAAATACATGCAAGCCAGTGGGCCACACTGGATTTGGCCAGAGGAAGATGACATCTCAATTAAAAAAAAGTCTGCTATTGTAAAAAAAGTAGCTCCCCCATCACTTATAACAAGTAGGAGGCACTACAAATTTTAAACTAACTGCATAAATATGTTAGTTTTATTAAATTTCTTTTGTATATTTACTATTGTTGAGTTTACTGTCTATACTGATCACTGTATTTTTTGGTAAACAACTTTCAAATTGTACACTTTGCACAATGTCACACCCGTCACTTCTTTGTCACACCCGTCACAGTAGGAAAAAAAATCTTATACATTAAAATAATTAAAATTTATTATGAAAATTACGTATTAAGTTTAATTTGAATCTCTTTCATTAGAAAAAAATTGTTTTAATAATGACACAGTTAAATATTCACAGGAATTGTAACAAATGTGTATGCAAGTAAAAACTCTTGTCCCGAGAGAGTCACACCTGTCACAAGTTTAAAAAAATGTTTTAGAAAATATTGAAAGCTATTGAAGTTACATATTTGCTCAATTATCCAAGCATATGCATGGAAAAACATAATTAAAATACTTTTCAGGGATTTCTTAGCTAATTTATTTCCCAAAATATAGATATAAACTCTTAAAATTTTGTCTGGATGTCACACCCGTCACAATGGAATGGCCCTATATTAATTTTTTCGAAATTGTTTATTTTAAGGAGGGAATATAAAAGACAATAAAAAAATATAAATTTTGCTTAAAGAATGAAGTCGATCGATTAATTAGTTGCCGAGATATTTGTAATCATATTTTCCACACTGTTCGATTATCCTGACCCTGTATTTCATTAAAATTTCAATTCAAAGACATATTTCAATTTGAAATGAGACGCTTTTTATAACCTTAGTTAATATGATTATCAATTTTGGAGTAATAGAGCATTTAAAGTTTATGACGTCATCCAGCCACGATTTTATTCGAATTGCAACGCATTTTATAAATAGTTTACACATGTTTCATTTTCATATTTTATATTATGCATATCCAGGATGGGTATGTATTACGGTGGCCCCCAACGACTAGTATTTTTAAGGTTGGGATTATATTTGTTTTTGTTCGAACTGAGAAAATTTTAATACGATCTACCTCTTCCCCTTTCATTTGATTTCTTTTTTTTTTTTTTTTCATTTATCCTAAATAAAAATCTGTAATGCAATATCTAAAATAATAAGAAATAAAAATGTTATATATTTGTTACTATATAGTTAGCATTGTTTCAGTACCTTTAAATTTGTATAAAAGTAACATTAAAATAAGAATATAAGTAATAATTTTTAAAGACATTTATTGAGACATTAATTTTGGTGTTTTCGACAATGTTGGTTTGAATGAAACATCTTTAAAAATTATATTATTTAATTCTATCTCTATTTTATTACATTTATAATGCAACATAAAATATGGCTAACTTTATGTTTTGGGTTTTTTATAAATATGAATTTTGTACGCTATTCTAGCTCATAATTTATAATTAGCTTTTCACTTGTTCAAAATTTTTGGAAATTTGTATATTCATGTTTTCACAGATTTTAAATTTGAATATGCATTGAAGTAATCATGATGCTTTTAAGGGGACGGTGGATGTTAAAATTTGTTTTTTAATTTTCATCACAGAGATATAATTTTTTTGCATATATACATTTTATCATAAGTATATAAAACACATTAAAAGAAGTTTTCAATCTTTTTGCAATTTTAAGATTTTTTTATAAATTTAAAATTTTAAAAGGACATTTTAAAATGCTCCGGGCGTCTTAATTTTTTAGATATGTCCATGTTTTTGGATTTTAACCATTTTAAACTATATTACAAACAAATCTAAGCATTGATTTTTTAATCTCTTGTATAGTTAATTTTTTTAGAGATATTTTTCTGAATTTCCTATCGATTTTCATCAAAATTTTGTCTTTTAACAAGTTAAAAATAAATTTAACTATCTTATGAAGTCGAATTTCAAAATGCATACTTAGTGTCTTTGTACACAATATCAGTATACTTCCTTATCAATTTCTGGAATTTTGATCAAAATTTAAGACACTCGGAGCATTTGAAAAATCTGAAATCGTTGAAAAATCAGTTTTGAGAAAAACAGTTTTAAAGTATGTTAAAGGGCCGAAAAATTGTTTGTGTACAAAATTCAAACGCTTGTAACTTTGCGAAAGATAGTTGCAGCTGCATGCGGTTTTTCACAAATGGTTCAAAACAAACTGGCGGAAAATAATATGCACAAAAATAATTTTCAATTTTTGAGTCAATTTTTGCACAAATGAAGGTCCACGGTCCCCTTAAAAGTTTGGTTTACTTTTACTGTGAGAAGTATTTAAATAATTCATATACATTTACACAACTCTCGACACTGGACTTTTTTGGCATTGGTTATTATAGCCCAATATGTTTCTCTTCTTTTTTACAGTTCTCGATTTTAACTACTCAATATTACTTATATTACATTTATATTGCTACCAATCTACTGATTTTTGTGAATTTTTAATACTTTTACCGAATTTTACCATACTTAACCTTAGAATTTTTTGAATTCAATATAGTAAATATTTTTATTCAGAAATAGTGATACTATTTGGTAAAATAATTATTCATTTAGTTTTTTCAAACTCATCAATATTTTAAAATTCATTAAATCTTAAAATTATGTAATTTAATTTGAAATTTTAAACTATGAATTATTATCTCTGTAGCATTTTTGATTTGTAAAATCGTTTTTTTTTTAATTGAAAATTACGTTTTTGGAAGTTCACTTTGTTTTCCATATTTATCTTCAGTTAAGCTTTTAGTTTTTAAAATTAAATTAAAGTAGCTTAATTTTAGAATACCGTTTTGTGTTTTTGTTTCCCTTAGAATTTTATATATAAATGCTACATTTTTAAGCTTGCATATGTGTGTAATTGTTTAAAAATAAATAATATTTTATTTTGTTTTTCATTGAATTATATTTACAAATAAAACTTATTGTAATTATTTCAGGTAGAAAAAGTGAAGAACCAGCTGAATATGTCTGTCCTTTCGTGTATTGTGATCCCGATGTTGCTGAAGGAAGAAGAATAACAGGTAAATCTCAGTTACAAATTTTATTTATTTAAGAGCTAGACTGTGAAATAAATATATTAATTAATTATCATTCAATCAATTATCATTTTTATTTGTCTACATCCATTTAACTTGTTTTTTGCATTTAAAGAGGAAATTTTGTGATCGAATTTTAAGTCACTTTTTTGATAGGCCAGAATTATAAACATTATAAACACAGGCGTGTTTTCGATAACAAAGCAACATTTTAATATTTTTAGAACTTAATTATAAAATAATGAATTCATTTTAAGGAATTTATCCGCTAGCTAGTAGCAAGTAATAAGTCGCCGAATATTATTTATGGTTACAACTGTTTACGACTTACTTAAACAATGAAGTAAAGTTATGCGCCAAACGACTATCGACAAAATAGGCCAATGGGCAGTGAAACAGCAATCCAATTATACAGAATAAATATTTTCTTTTCCTGTTGTCATATTAAAAAAAAATTGAGCAAAAATGAGAACTTTTTAAATAAATTAACTGTTTCGCGCTTTCTATCAAATATAAATCAAATCTGCGGATTTTCAATAATCGGGGTTCACGCCAAATTAAAGTATAGTAACAGAACTTTTTTGAAACTACATGAGTTGCAGTCATTCGGCATCATTCCTGAGACAAACATTTAATGCTCATAAAAAAATGTTTCTTTTAATGTAATTTTACTGTAATCCCTTCTTGTAAAGCTTATATTTAAAAATCATATTACTTATGTTTATAATTACACATTACATTACATACTTACAATTTCTTGATTAAAATCCTTTTCTTTTTAATTTCGACGATTAAAAGATTTACATAGGTGTATATTATAGTAATTTGATATTTTAAATTTTATTGCGCTCAGTTTTTAAATTCAGAAACGTGTCAGGCAACAAGCATTTCAATTTATTTATTATACATACAATTTTTTTTAACTTCTCATTTATGTATGTAAAGATATAATATCTTAAGGGTTCTGTCCCCTTTCGCCAAAACACCTGCTCGTAATGTTAATCCTATGGGACAGTTATTTTACAATATCTCGTCTGCATTCAATACTTTTAAACGTTTTTTTTTTTTTTTTTACTGGAAAGCTCAGATGAATCTCTACAAGCACCGTTTTTAACACTTTTCAACCTAGTTGAAAAGTATTTATGACTTCGGTTTGTCTGGCCGTATGGCCGTCTGGCCGTCTGTCCGTGCTCTAACTCCCGTAAATATGCTCAGATTGCTCTGCAATTTTTATATGTTATTGTCGTTATCTATAGCATGTTCCCTATTTCAACGGAAGTGTGTAGCACTTATAGTTTTTTTACAGGGACACTCAAAAGAATTCCGTTACATTACGTCTATGTAGAAAACTCGTCAGCGGTTTATTTAAATAATGTTTCACTATTTTAAACACATTGAAATTTATATATATCACTAAGATGCATTACAAGAGGCTTACCACAGAATATTGTGTGTATAGCAGTCATCGTTCATTTACAGGGACACACAAAAGAATTCTCTACTGTCTGTTAACAATAATTCCTGGAAGTGCGTTTTATGTTACTGAACGCGATTTTAAATTTAACTCACTTTATGTCTATTACGTGGTGTGTATAAATTCTGTAGATCATATATTGGGAAGCACAAAAGTTCGCGAACACATTTCCGTTTATTGACAGAAACTCCAGATGGAGAATTTTAAACTGTGCTAAGCGTTTTCTAACTGAACTAAAATTTAGCATCCTATGTAGTATGTATACAAATCTATAGATCCTATACAGGGCTGAATAAAAGTATTCGGATATTTTTTCGAATATTGTATATGTTGAAAATTTCTGAATTTTTTTTTTAAATATGGTATGCGTTTTCCAAATTCTTTACTTAGATGTTATCTTTCAGCTTATTAAATGGTATGATTTGTAAAATTATTTTGGAACCGTTGGAAAGTGTTACATAATCTATGCTTGACGCATGATTTTTCTTTCTTGTTTACTTTTTCTATTTGGCTGTTTTTTTGGGGGTTTTTTTTTGTGATATTTAAAAAAAAAAAAAAACCTGCAAACAAAATTGAAGAAGTAAAAAACGGCGGTTGTAGAGATATTAATCTCAACCATCCAAAGGAAAAAAAATCGTGTTAAAAAATATTGAAATGCAAGCTAGATTATGTCACTTAAATGTCCCATAGAATTAATAATAGTGAGCGGGTGTTTTCGCATGAGGGGGACAGGACCCTTAAAAACTACTAATGTTAACATATATAAAATAAAATATTTTTTTTTATTATTATTATTAAGACCACGATTTGTGTTGATCCATATGTGCATAACAAATTCACATATTTTTAATTTTGATAGGAAGCAATGAAACTGTTTTATATATATATATATATATATATATCCGATTTAGAATGCTTAGTTAGAGAAATATAGAATCTATATCGAAAAGTATTTTTTACACCGACCATTGGTTTCCTTTCATTTTAGAGTAAATAAAAACAATCCAACGTTAATTGTTTTCAATTTGATAAAGCATATCGACAGTTTTGAAGTAAGTTTTATCCGTTATTTAAAATAAAACACACACACACACAAATTCAATTAAATATATATATATATATATATATATATATATATATGCGAATAGTATATACTTTATGTAAAAAATGATAAAATCGAATTATAATGCAAGAATTTAATCAGTTATAATAACAGCCGTTTTCTTCTCTTCTCAGGTGTACGTCAGTCCTCTGGTGAAAAAGAAGAGACATTCATTGATATCTTGCATGAGAGGACGATGAGCTTGTTTTACGGAACTCCCGGAGAGGAAGATCCCAATTCTGAATACGATAGGCCGTATATTGGAGGAGTTTTTGATCATCAAAAGACAAAAGAAGAGGAAAAGATGAAGAGAAAAGAGGAGAATAAGATGAAGAAAAAAGTAGGGAAAAGAGTAAAGAGAAAAGAAGAAGATTATAAGATGAAGAAGAACGACGGGGAAAATATGAGTGGTGACGAAGTTTATAATTCAGATCTAGCTCTGTATTGCCAATCCTAAAATAATGTTCATTGTAAATATATTTTCATCTGTAATCTTGTTTTAATTATATGTCATCGTCTTTCAGAGCAAATCTCATACAAATGTATCAAGTTTTCATCTACATGTTATTGTATTGTTTACTGTATTCTTGTCATATACTATAAATTGCTTTTTATCTTTTATTGTAATGTATTACACGTTGCTTGTAACTTGTAATGTATTATTATAACATATTGCACATTTTTTGCAAAATTTGTACAAAAACGTTAAGTTTTATTAAATGTTCGTATTTGGAAATTTTTTGTTTTTATTTTTCAATTTGATTTCATGTAGTATTTATATTTCAGTTACTAACATTAGAGTCAACTTTCATGATTCAGAAGATAATCTATCTTTAAAAAAGTGTTTGTCTGTCTTGATAAAGAAAATAGGTCGTGTCAAAGTTGAGAAGGCGTCATCAATTTTAGCATATAATTCTCAGAAAAACCAAGTTAAAAAAAATATATAATGAAACACAAGAAAAAAAAGAACAATAATATATGTTGCTAAAAATATATTTCAATGCATTTATTTTGCTAAAGAATATATAAATTTATAAATGCATTTAATTAGCTAAAAACGACAGAAAGATTTATCTCACATAGAGTGTATTATACTATTAGATTGGTAAGATGAAATTGATTTACTTTTGGCTTACCATTTTCCTTAAAGGAAACCATAAAGTTTTAAAATGACGTAAATTGACTTGGATTATTAAGAATGTAAATACTTTAGACTACTTTTATTTTTCCATAAAAATAAAAATATTTTTTTTTTTTTCAAGACCGTTATTTGTTTAGTCTGTCTATCGGGTCATCTGTAGAAAACGTTTAAAGTAACGTAGGGTCAATAATAATAATAATTACATTATTTCGTCCTTTCAAACCTTTCTGGGTCACTAAATGATATTTCAATTATTATCTTTATTTTTTACATTACCAATTTTCTTTCTTCAGACATTAGGGCAGTTCAATGCTTTAAAATATGTTTAAAAGTTCTATAAACGTTTTTGATCTAACTATAGAATCGTCAGTTGTCACTCTTCAAGTTGGAAACGTTCTTGTGGTGATGAACTGTTTTTATAAAATGTTTTAACATATTTGTGACTGTGGACTATTTTTATAGAACTTTTTACCATATTTTAAAGGACTGACCTGCCATAATGTCCGCTAGAATCCTACCATAATGTCTGTGCTCCGCGGAGCCCTTGGGGCTCCGCCTATACTTTTCTGGGGCTCCGTGGCGTTCCAGGAAATTAAACAAAACATGAAAGAAATTAGCATATTGCAAGGGAAAATTTTTCGAAAGTATGTAGAAATTTGTGTGTATGTGTGTGTCAAAAAGAAATACATCTATCACTGGGTTAAAAAAAATACCATAATATATTCTGTAAAATCATATAAAAATTTGCATTATAGATGTATCCATTGTCTATATAATGTTTTTGGTTTGAGCTACTTTATTTTATGTTTCTGCATTTAATGTGCTTTAAAAATTCAATTCAAAATAAGCTACAAGAAATAGTATTATGAATCGAATACACAACGTGAATCGAAAGAGCAAAGGCGCGCCAGTACTGTTATCTCTGCTTGTCGTACAAAAGGGAGAACAGTTTTGTTCTTTGGAGCTCCGCCTATTCATATGTTTATACTAAGTTCATTTTTACTTAGTAACCAGATTCTTACTTCCTACTGAGGTAAGTGTGTCTCCCATTGTTTATTTTATTTCGCTTCACTCTTTGCGATCTTTAAAATGAGGTATTTTATACTCCATTACAAGTAAACCATTTCTCCGCTCTCTAGAAAAATTTGGTAAGATGCTAAAACTGCCTTTTAGCACCATTTTAAATTTTTTCGTCAATCGCGTCAACCAGCACATGATACGAAACTTTTCCCCATTCAGATACTCAGACAAGGTTGGTCTCAAACAAGAGTAATGCTAGCAACAATATTGTTTTAACTCTATAAGAGTTACAAACAACAATGATATTAAATTCTCCGATTAGCTTTGGGCCCGATTACAGAAGTTTCTCCTAGAAAAAAAACTGTAGAAGAAGTCTTTTACATTTGTTTCGAATGAAGCTCGATTAACAAAGTATTAATTAATAATACAAACAACACTAATATTAACATGGGGGCAAAAGTTTGAATTTAAATGTAAATATTTGTAACCCCCCCTCCCCCCCAAAAAAAAACTTACAGAAAGGAATTTAAAATGGCGTTAAGCCACGTTTTCTGACATAAGCAATTGGCTGCGAACCCGATTACGAAACTTTCACTTAATTTAATAACATGTATCTAATAGCCCTGAGGGTACTTTCCTTTCCCAGTTATACGGACCTTGTTTTTTTTTTTTTTTTTAAGTTTGACGCAGTTCAGGTTTAAGAAGCTGAGATTTACTGCTAAATGACATAAACTACTTTGAAAATAAACCTGATGAATTATTATGCTGGTTTATGTATGTATTTAAAAAAATTGCATCTGATTACACTTATTAGATAAATTACTCCTGTTTGCATTTAATCACGAACGGCTTCTGTATACTAAATTGTTTAAATATTGGGAAGAGGTGGCGAGAGGTAGAGAGACGTATAAAGAAACCGTATAGAGACACGGCTAGACATACGGGTAGTTAGACGAGTAGACAGACGGTTAGAGAAACAGATAAGGCGGGTAGAGAGACCAGTAGTGACATATACAGACATGTAGCGAGACGTGTAGAGAGACAGTAAATCAGGTTGAGAGATGGGTAAAAGAACGGATAGGGAAACAAACTGATTGTAGAGAGAGAGAGATAGACAGGCAGAAGAAAAGTCTGGGGTTTGAAGCAGTAAAGGCGCAGGGGTGGGGGAGAGCCCACTAGAAAATAATCAAGAAGTATTATCTTTGAAATATATATATATACATATTCAATTTCACCAATATGGAGATTTAATGTAAAATTAATTTTTATAGAAGTCACCGAAAGATTTTTTATATACTTTAGTAGGAATTTAGACAACAGTTTCGTAATCAGGTTTGTAGAAAAGCATGTTATCAATGTGATTTGAAGTGTACGAGTTTCTATAAATAGTTATACAAATAAATAAGGAGGAAAATTTTTAAATTTAAATATATATTTGAATTTAAATCTCTAAATATTCAAATGTCATTTGTCAAAAAGAAAATGTTGCAACAATGAAATTAAACTAGGTTATCCGACCCGGATTTCCCGGGTTAAAAAATACAGATGAAAACCATTCTTTTAATTGAAAACTCTAACAGATTTTTCACATTTAATATATTTTTTTAGATTGCACACTAACAATACCAAATATCATTTTTATATGTAATTGTGTATCTATCTATATTATAAAGGACAAACGTGTCCGTGCGTAACGCTGACGTCATTTTGCGAATGGCAACACTTCATGATGAAATTTCGGTTTTGCGACTTTCGCTACTGCAATTTTTTAAATTTCTAAACATCGCACATTTTTAATTTTTACACAGTTATATAGGAAAAAAATCTACTTATGAATACAATTTATTTGAAAACTGTATCTTAATTGACTCATTTATTATGGCTTTTTAAAGTAATTTTCAAACATGAATTAACATGCTATTTAACTCCTGGCACGAAGCCAAGTATCGCTTTTAATTAGTTTCAAAACTTTATTTGAATACACAATTACATATAAAAATGATTTTTGGTAATTCATGTTTGAAAATTATTTTAAAAAGCCATAATAAATGAGTCAATTAAGATACAGTTTTCAAATAAATTGTATTCAAAAGTAGATTTTTTTTCCTATATAACGGTGTAAAAATTAAAAATGTGCGATGTTTAGAAATTAAAAAAATTGCAGTAGCAAAAGTCGCAAAACCGAAATTTCATCATGAAGTGTTGCCATTCGCAAAATGACGTCAGCGTTACGCACGGACACGTTTGTCCTTTATAATATAGATAGATAGTAGATAATTTGTGTGAATAGGTTACTAAAAAGTATGTTGTCAAATTGTCTTCTCTCGCCAATGTCATTTTCTTTACTTTGCCAAGATAATCCTTAAATAAGCTAATGTACTATTACTCCGTTACACTACGCATATACACAAACATGATAAATATAACAATAGATGCACGTATAAAAATTAAATAAAAACCCGATTAAAGCCCTTTTTTTTCAAAAAGCACGCGCGAGAAAAAAATTAACAATCGTATTTTAATTGCATTAAAAAGATGACGTCCTCCGCTTTTTGAAATACATGAAACAAATAAAAATAATTTGAATGCATTTCTAATATAATAAAGCATATCTTTCATTTTTATCTCAATTTTGCTTTTTAACAATAAATATTAAATTATCCGGGCGGAGAAATCATACTTCATCTTTTTTGTACTATTTATTTCTTTTATAATTATTGCTGAACATGATATAATGAGGTATTTTATTTTTGTGGCAACACAAATTTCAGGAAAACCTTTCATTTCATGTATGAAAACAATGCCGATTTAATTTTTAATTAACAGCAATTTTTAATCAAAATGCATGTTTTAACGAAATGTAAGTGTGCTATGTCAGAAGCGTGTTCAAAATCCTTTTATATGGTACCTCATTCGTCGTTCAGCGTTTCGTATTTTCAGTGAAAAAGGGATGTTGACAGGAGAAATAATATATATGATTGCATTAAACTGCGCTTGCTAAAATACGCTCTTTTCTGCAAATCCAATTACGTAACTTTTAAAAACTTGGCGTTTTTTTTTTTTTTTTTTTTTTTTTTTTTTTTTTTAAGTTTTTTAAGTTTTTTGCGGAAGTTTTGAGCAACTTCCTCTTAAGAAAATCAGATTATTTTCCAAGTGTTATAAAAACGTATATATATGAAAACATAACAGTATATATGAATTTATATATGATATTTTGTAATTATATCATTTAATTTGCTCTTTTTCATATGTTATATCGTATCTTCTTTATATCGTTGTCTCTTCTTTATATTGTTAACACTATGTTTTCAGCAATATCACTCAGACTAATCCCTTTGAGGGAAGTCCTAGTTTGTATACCATACAGTTTTGTGTGGTTAAGGGGCTCCGTCGTAGAAATTCTTCCCAAAAAGGGCTCCGCGTACCCAAAAGTTTGGGAACCACTGCTCTAAAATATCACATTAAATATTAATGTACATTCACTGGAGTGATCAGCACATGCAACGTTCTTAAAAACAGCATATGGGGTATTTTAATATTTCGTTATACAACCTCACACTCATGTTTGCTTACATCTGGAACTTTATTTTGGGAAACTCAAATGACGTTTCTTTTAGTTTCTTCTTTTAAGCAATAAATAAATAAATAAAAGCTTCTAATCTTATATTTGTTTTCCCTATGAGATTTTGTAACAACTTTCTAATACTTTAAAAATGCATTTATAAACCGTTGGAAATCATTTGTTTTATTTTATTGATTTTTTAGAATAAAAACTGAACCGATTCGTTTTACTATCGTCCCCGGAATCACTCAGCTCTACTGCAAACACTCATGCCTAAGCTTTCCGAGTCTGTGCCAGCAATAAACTATTTATAGCCCAGTCAAATAAGGATACAACCTCGGAATGAAAGATAACAAGCTGAAAATTTGCAAAAATCTTTGTTTTGACATTCTAAAAGTAAGCTAAAAAGTCTCATATAATCTCGTGTCCGCGTCTCGAGATATTCAAGGTCAAAGGTCAAGAAAATCAGTTTTTTGCTTATATCTTGAAAACTGTGACAACTCCAACTAAACAAATCCAATTACATTATCTTTAATTTTCTGACAAAGGGTTTAGGCGCTAGAGCGCGCTGAAGAAAGACAACTTTTTGACCTTCAGACCAAAACGAGAGAAACTTCATCTTTCACCCTCGATTTCTCAAAAACTATGCATTTTATCGACAAAACATATTCAAAATTAAAGTAGGCAATATTTTCTACAAAATTCATAAATTAACTTTAATTTCTGACGGAGTATTTAGGCGCTAAATAGCGCTGAAAAAAAGCGACTTTTTGACCTTTGAGCCAAAAAACTAGAGAAACCCCCTTTCCTACCCTCAATTACCCCAAAACTAGGTATTTTATTGAATAACACCAGCTACAAAATTAATGTAGATAACATTTTCTGCAAAATGCCTATTTTAACTTTAATTAGTTTTTGGCCTTCTAGCCTAAAAGGGAGAAAAACCCACTAAAGATTTTTTCTTATATTTCAAATGATATTTGAAGCTATTACAAAACGTGTAGAAAATAAAATTATCTACAAATTTAGTCTTAATTAGTTACATTGTTTACTTATTAATAAATATCAATTATAAATAAGAATTAATTATAAATAAATTTGTTAATATTTTGTTATATTATGTATAAATAATAATATATTGATATGAGTTTTTATGAATATAAATGCTGGACGATTACACCATGAAATATTACAACATTAAAGAAGTGAATATAAAACATCACATATTTTTACTGAATGGTGTATACAAATTTAAAATTTTATACATACATTAATATTAAAAATATCGACGTTTCGACCACCATCTATGGTCATCTTCAGGAAAATTTTCTTATATTGCTTTTAAAGTTTCAAATGCGAAAAACAATCCGCCCGTTGCCACAATATTATTGCCGTCCACAAATTAAAAATTAACAAGGGTAACACTCAACCATCGTACCAACCAACCACAAGTAGAAACGATGCAGAAGCATCTCCTAACGGACAAAAATCGGACTCTTAACGGACAAACTGCAGCAAAAGGAAAATAAGAAAATTTTCCTGAAGATGACCATAGATGGTGGTCGAAACGTCGATATTTTTAATATTAATGTATGTATAAAATTTTAAATTTGTATACACCATTCAGTAAAAATATGTGATGTTTTATATTCAGTTCTTTAATGTTGAGTTTTTATGTATTGCAATTACATTTTTATTTATCATAAGATTATCAAATCTATTATATTTTGTTTAAGTTAAATTATAAGGCGATTATTACCTCTGATTACCAATAGCAGGTATACAGATTACGTTTCCTCTTGTTCGTCGTCGTCTCCTTCTTCTGGTCGCCCATATAAAATTTCCAGATCGTTATCATCATCCTCGTTGTCCGTAATACTTGGCTCTAAAACCTCAAGAATCTCAGGTACATATTCACTTTCTTCATCAAGATCATTTGGATATGATGAAGCGTTGAGACATGCTTGTCCGTTACACTGGCCACAAATTGAGGAGCATTGCAACCCTACTTTTCTATATCCACAGTTCGCGCCACAGCCTTTCTTGCAATTGCAGAATATCATACTAAGTAGTTCTTCTGGGGCTGAAGGTAATAATGTTGTTGTGGGTTCCAGGATCTCGTTTTGTATTACCCACCCCATTCTCTGGGTTCTAAATCTTTCCCTAACCAAGTTTGGATCTGATAGTAGACACGATAAATATGCTGTCGAGGTGCTGCACTTGTTGGTGTAAGAGATGATAATTGCACCGGTTTATTGAGTCTTGTTGATTTAATGAATTGTGTGTACCTAAAATTGTCAATACTATGTTCTGATTTTGGAGCATTATACATTGCTAAAAGAACACGTATTCCATTTTCAAATAATGTGTTTGGAGGGCAGTTGTGTTCCTGAAACAATTGAGCTGATTCGTGCAAATTGGAATGTTTCTCGAACATTTTTATAATTGTCAGTTTCCCTTTTTTAAACAGCGCAGATGTTGTGTCACATCCACTGATAGCGTGCAAAAATGAAATATGTTCTTTAGAACGAGGATATTTGTCGAAGCTTTTAGACGAATACATTCGTGTCTCCACGTTGCCTTTACCCATTTAAAAAAAAAGATTTCTCGCTGATGTGACTGTGTTCGTCCTATTAAGAAAAGGGGCTATTTTGTTAGGTATAATATGCAGCATGAAATCCACCAGATAATCTTATTGGAGTGTTTTACCTTGAAGGCAATCGTTTACCATGAAGTAAAGTAGAAATTTTAATACCTCTGGTAATTTGAGAAGTTTACTGAACTGTTTAGAACTTTCTAACCCTAGCTCTGTGTGTTAGTGAACACGGTGTATGATTTGAACGTATGAGATGCCTCATGCTTAGTTTGTGGCTGTATTATATTAATTAGAATTAAGTACTTTTTGTTCTAATAAAGATCTTTTAAGATTCATAAGATGTATAATCTTGGATTTCAGTATATATATATATATATATATATATATAACAGAACTTTAATAGGACTGTGGCCACTTCATCACAGCCATTAATATAAATAGAAAAAAGAAAATGGTCTTGTTAGGAGACCGTGTTTCAGAAAATAATATACGTACGTATATCCAAGCACTTACATTGTTCGAAAAATAAATACTTAATCCCTTTCCTACTTAAAATATAATTATTATAAACAAAAATGTAATTACAATGTATTTAAACTATTTAATTTCAATATCTTATTATTTATATAAATTAATTAAATATTATCATACGATAGTCTTATTTATGAATGTCATTTATAAATAAGTAAACAATTTAAATTTCTTAATTTTGTTATATTTCAAACACAAATAATTGAAGCATAGGAAACAATCTTGAAGGATGTTTCTCTTGTTTTGACAGAGGGCTTTAAACTAGCCCTTTTTCAGCGCGCTTTAGCGCCTGAACCCTTTGTCAGAAAATTAAAGTTACTTTTGCAATATTTAGATAATGTTGTGGAGTTTAATTTTGTAATTAATGTTCTTTGATAAAACGAACAGCTTTCGAGTAATCGAAGGTAGGAAAGGGCCATTATTCTTGTATTGGCTTGTATGTCAAAAAGTCGCTTTTTTTTTCAGCGCTATTTAAGGCCTAAATATTCCGTCAGAAATTAAAGTTAATTTATGAATTTTGTAGAAAATATTGCCTACTTTAATTTTGTAATATGTTTTCTCGATAAAATGCATAGTTTTTGAGAAATCGAGGGTGAAAGATGAAGTTTCTCTCGTTTTGGTCTGAAGGTCAAAAAGTTGTCTTTCTTCAGCGCGCTCTAGCGCCTAAACCCTTTGTCAGAAAATTAAAGATAATATATGTATTTTATAGGAAATTTTGTCTACTTTAATTTTGTTATTGGATTTGTTTAGTTGGAGTTGTCACAGTTTTCAAGATATAAGCAAAAAAAACTAATTTCTTGACCTTTGACCTTGAATATCTCGAGACGCGGACACGAGATTATATGAGACTTTTTAGCTTACTTTTAGAATGCCAAAACAAAGATTTTTGCAAATTTGGAGATTTTGCAATATCTTTCGTTCCGAGGTTTACCCCTTTTTTCACCTTATTTGACTGGGCTATTAATATTATGCCATGTTTATTAATCTACAAAAAAAAAAAAAAAAAAAAAAAAAAAGATAGAAAGGAAGAAAAAAAAAAGAAATAAAAATATCGCAAAAATATTTTTCTTTTAACAAATATTCCCTTCTTTTTTTGACGACGCGCTCAAGCGTACGTCCGATCACATTAACTCGCAATGGTTCTCCACATACAGTATATCTTACAAACACATTAGTACCTCCTCTAAGGAACACCTGCTCGGACAGGGGCGTAGGAAAGGGGAGGGGGGACTCAGGGGCTCAAGCCCTCCCCCCCCATTGGAAATCAAGTTTTTTTTTTCTTTTTGTCGGATTATAGTGTTTCCTTTAAAGTGAACTTTAAATTATATTAATTAAAAAAATATTTAAAAATATTTAAAAACCACGAAAAAATCTTTTACAGCTTTTTTACTTACCCATCATACGTAGTCAGACTTGCCAAGTCTCCGGCTTTTTGCACACCAGTATTATCATAGAGAAAATGTTGTTGTTTAAAATCGCAGAATGTTCCGATTACATAAAACAACATTTTCTGCACTAAAATACTGGTGTCCAAAAAGCCGGAGACTTGGCAACTCTGCGTAGTATAGGGTAAGTCTTGTAATCGTTTTGAAAATCGAAAAAAAAAATTTTGACGGATTTACACGTTTCAGACACTGGAGACTCCGAAAAACATATTTTTAGAAAAGAAATGTTGCCGTCTGTGTGTGTGTCTGTGTGTCTGTAAATGCTCTGTCTCCCGAAAAAATTGAGATAGAGACTTGCAATTTGGTATGTACTTAGTATGTAATAATGGGAAGAAGCCTATTTCATTTCAATAACCTCGATTAACCGGAACTATTTTTTTTGGACTCTCGAAATATTCGTTCTGATAAAAGGTATATAAAAATTTTCGAAATTGTTATTTTAAGAAATGAATATAAAAAACAATAAAAAAACATAAATTTTGCATAAAGCATGAAGTCGATCGGATTATGAGTTGCCGAGATATTTGGAATCCTATTTTCCACACTCTTCGATTTTTCATGACCCTGTATTTCATCCAAATTTCACTTCAAAGATATATTTTAATTGGAAATGTGACGCTTAATCAGATGCAATAAACCGCTAGTTAATAGGATTATTATTTTTGGAGTTATAAGGATGTTTCTTTCAAGCAATTCAGTAATCGAGCCTTTAAAGCGAGGCTAACGAAAAAGACAGGCTACCGCGGTTCATCCCGCTTATCTATTTTTACAGACCACTAGAGTGACGTGATGCTCTTTTCGTACACTTCCATTGGTGTATTCGAGCATCACGTGACTCTCGCGGTCTGTAAAAAAAGATACGCGCAAAGCACCGCGGTAGCCTTTCTTTTTCGTTAGCCTTGCTTTAAAGTTTGTGACGTCATCAAGCCACGATTTTATTTGAATTGCAATGCATTTTATAAGTAGTTTACACATTTTTATTTTAATATTTTACATTATGCATATCCATGATGGGTAAGTATTACGGTGGCCCCCAACGACTAGTTTCTTTTGTGATGAAAAAAACGAATAAATTCAGTAAGCGAATCATTTCCGGTGCCAAGTGCTACGGTAGGAAGAGGCGAAGGAAATCTTTCTTTCAATGAGTGAATGGAAATGATCGACCCCCGTTTAGGAATGCGAAAATGGAAATAACCCATCTCCGATCTCCCCCATTTTGTGAATGGAACAGGATTCTTCCGAGAAGATTGCTCTCAAAGCCATTTTGATTTTGTGTTCCTGCCTTTCGTGTTTTGTTTCGTTAAAGATTAAATGCAGTTTATCACTCTAGGCAGTAAATGGTGTGACCGTTATATACAATATAATATATAATAAGAAAATTTTGTCATATGAATTCTTGTAAAAGACCGAAAAAAATACAATGTTTAGTTTTTTCTCGTCTAAAGTTCCAAAAAGAACAGAAGGTGCAGGTTCTGAAGTCAAAGATGAAAAACATGAAAAAGCAAGTTCTAGAGTTAAAGATGAAAAATCTGAAGAAGCGGTTGAAGCTATTAGCATTAGACAAAATGCTGTAAATACACTGTGTAAGTCGTTCTCTGAAAGTGATATGGATATAGGACTATTTATTGGCGATGGCGTTTATCTTAATGAATGCCAAAAATTAAAAGTTTTAGAAAATTCGTGGAAACCAGATCCATCCTTTTCTTTCGCTGCAAACCATACAAAAAAGAAAATTTCAGTATCACTGGTTTGAAAATTTTCCATGGTTAAGTTATTCTGCAAAATTTGATGGAGCATTTTGCAAAATTTGCGTAGTGTTTTCAAATGGACATGGTGGTCAAGGAAATCAGCGATTGGGTAAATTAGTTTTATCTCTTTTTACACAATGGAAGGATGATTTAGAATGTTTTACGTCTCATCAAATGTGCCAATATCACAAGAATTACATTATTATGGCAGAAGAATTCAAGAAAATTATGAAAGAGCAAAATGTAAGCATAGGAATGCAACTTCATAGTAACAGGAATGCGGAAATCTGTAAAAATAGGCAAAAGCTCAATTCCGTAATTAAAACAGTCATCCTTTGCGGAAGACAAGGACTCTCATAACGGGGACACTGAGATTCAGGAAATATTTCTGTTCAAGAAACGGAGAAAAATTACGGTAATTTCTGAGCTTTACTTTGATTTCGTTTGGAAGCTATCGATAAAACTGAAGTTCAATCAGGTATGATTTTAAAAAATATATACAAACCCAGACATACAAAATGAAATAATCAAAATTTGTTGTGAGACTATACAAGATCACATTGTCCAAAAAGTCAATAAGGCGAAGTGTTTCGCAGTTCTCGCTGACGAGACTACTGATATCGCCAGAAAAGAAGTTCTAACACTTTGTGTCCGTTATGTCGAGGAATCTGATTCTTCTTGTATAATAAGAGAAGACACTTTTTAGACTTTATAGAAACTAAAAATTTATCTGGGGCTACAATCGCCGATGTAATATTGTCAAATCTCAGAAGACTCGGGGTTGATATTTCTTACTTGCGAGGTCAAGGTTATGATGGGGCCGCTTGAAGGTGTGTTGTCCGTTCCCTGGAAGAGAGACTAACTGTCACCTCCATAGGTTTTCCATGATCTCGACCGGGGATAAAGCAAATCTTGGGAGGGAGCCCCTGATTAGTCCCTGGGCCCTGGTCGTTCCTATGAACTTCCAGGAAAACCCGGGGTCGAGGATGTCACGGACCTCCTTTCAAGAACCGAATCTGTTGCAGCCACTGACGTACCCATGGTTAGGATTACAAACGTGCCGATCAGATTTCAGGATAGTTATGGCGGGCGATGTCCTGAATTGGATGGGTGCCACGAAAATTTTTATTTTCACGCGGAATAGTCTATGTCTGAAAAACTGAATGGAGTTCAAGCAAAAATATTGCAGGCTCAACCCAACAGCATTGTATGTCCACTGTTGCAACCAAGTTTTAAATTTAGTTTTGCAAAAATCATGCCTTGTCCCATCTATTAGAAATTCTCTTGCAAAAGTTCAAGAAATAGTCACATATTTTAGAGCCTCGCCAAAAAGTGGGAATTTTTTAAAGAGCAAGCTCCTAGAAGAAGAATTTTTAAGCAGTAAAGGCACATCCAAAAAAAAAAACGATTTGACTTAAAAAAAAAATGTGAAACTCGCTGGGTAGAACGGCACGAAGTTATTTTCACATTTTGTGAGTGTTTGGAACCAATAATTTCAACCTTGCTCGAAATCACTGAAAACACGAATTCAGAGACCTAGGCATAGAAGAAAGCGATGCTATTTTACAATGCATTGTGCCAAAGTAGTTTTTTAGTATCTCTTTTTGTGGCAGAAAAAGTTTCGCAATCACCCACAACTTGTCAATAGCCTTACAGAAACCGGACATTGATTTAATATCCTCTTATGAAGCCATTAGTGAAGTGACGGACATTTTTAGAAAAATGCGTGAGAATTTAGAACCCAAATTTTCAGCTATATTCAAACGAGCTTCCGATGCAGCAACAGAACTGATTTGAAAAATAAGAAAATCTAGACTTGGAAAGAAGCAAATGTATAGAGATAATACACCTAGTGAATCGGTGGAAGATTATTACAGAAAAGCCATTTTCATATCCTTTTTGGATTTTGTTATTAAAAACATGATTGACCGTTTTGAAAATCATAAGCATGTAATTAGTAGCTTGCATGCAATTCTGCCAAAAAACATAGAAGAACCTTCAGTAGAAAATACCATGCAATGTGCTGAATTTTACTCTTCTGATATAAACATTCTTCCAAATATCTTACAAGCAGAAATCGAAATGTGGGTCGAAAAATGGTTGTCATCAGACAAAGAAAAAAGACCAAAGTGCTATTAGCGCTTTCTACAACACTACACTGTAGTGCATCTCTCTCGAAGAAAGTGGATAAAGTAAACTCCATTTTCATTTAAAACGCAGCGAGTAGAAGTTATTGCAATACGAGTTCTCGCACGTTACTTTAAATCGATTTTTTTTTTTATGATAAGCACTAAATATGGCCATTTTTAATTTCTAAAAAAATTCATTTATTTTAATGGAGTGTTTATGTTATTTTTACAGTATAACTGTTATGTCTTTATTCACATGTCGCGATATCTAAACCAGGCGTGAAAGTTCGGCCTCTGCTTTATTCTGAATTTATACCAGGAATTCTTCAACACGAATATTTGCTTTAATTAATCACTAAATGCCTAGCATTAAATAAAACAAAAAATAGTATTCAGAATTTCGGAATTAAAAATTAGGCTAAACCGTTTACCCTTGTTACATACTTGGCAACTTCTAATTATTCTTCTGTAAAGTGTGTGTTAATTTGATCTACGTTAAGCATATTTCGAACCAGATTTTTTTTTTAAATAAAATTAAATAAGCTACATTCAAAACATGGAATTAAATAATGATATATCAAATAAATTTCCTGGTTTACGATTAAGATTTTACTACAGTACTCAATGTTACAGGACAAGAATGAAATAAATAAAAGTTTTTTTCAGATTTACATAGGAGAATTTTCAAAAATTAATTTTGGTCTTTTTAGATATAGGAAATCACTTTTAATTATCTCAACTCGACAGAGATTATCTAAAAGGTCAGAAAAATACAGAACGGGTGAATGCAAATGTCAGAATATCATGGAACTAGTAAATAAATGTTTGGGGACAATACAAAACACCGTGGCGCTATTTGAATTAATTTTGATTAGATTTCACAAAAATATTGAATGCACTCATAAAGACCTGTAGAAAAAGAAGTTATTAAGAAAAAAAATTAGGTTTTTTTTTAATAGTGTCTGAATTGGGTCTAAAATGGGTTAAATTATGCAAAATTACTATTCCCCAAAATGGTAGATATTTTTAATTAAAAAAAAAAATTCCATAACTTGACAAGAAAGGGCTAAATATATTTTCATGTCAGATTGATGCAGTTTTATCTTATTCCATTGGTTCATTTTACGTTTTGTAAGTCTGAGATAGTAAATGCTGTTTAAATGAATCATGAAGGTTTTGTCTGATTCTAATAAACGTAAAAAGTAATATCATGATTTAAGCTATTCAGAAGCCTGATTCGATTAACCAATGATTCTAATGAGTGGCGACTAATGGACTAGCTATCAATACCCCCCCCCCCCCCCCCCCTTACCCATCGCCTGCTAGATCCGAATTCTGGCTGCAACTGATTTTCATGCCAGATTGATGCAACTGAGTCTTAAAATTTCTAAATGCAAGAATTTAACTTTGTGAATTTCGAGTTTGATCAATAAAACTTCTTGCTTACAGATGTTCACTTAAAGCTTTTTTCACTTGGAAAAGGTTTGGCATTCCAACTTTTTTTATTACTCAATTTTTTCTGATTTTAGGTGTTTTCGTAATTATATAAATACGTAGCACCTATAGTCGTCGTGTTCCGGTCCGTCCGTCTGTCCGCATATAACAGCACAAAAACTACCCAACGAATAGTTTGAAATGTAATATATATACGTTGCAGATTTTTGTCAAGTCATTTTAAATTTTACGAAAATTTAAAGTAAACTGAAAAAAATATTAATAAATGTTTTCTTCATTCTATTAAATCCTATCATGCGTAATTAATTTGATGATATCCCATGATAGGTAATGATTCTAGGTTGCCGTGGTCATAACGTCCTATTTAAGATGGAGTCATATTATTTCCGTATTACTGATTTTAAAAACCGAATTTGTTTACTAAAATTGTTTAACTATAGCAGTCTTATAATCTACCGATAGTTTTTTTTGAACAGATGGTTCCTGAGAAATAGATATTAAATGGAAAAAGAATCTAAATATGGATTTAAAGTTTTGAAAATTTCAAAGCTAGGTTTAAATTTGCCATTTGAATTTTCAGTAAATGTAAAAAAAATATACAATGTTGCCAACTTAAATTACGGAAATTAATCATATCATAATAACAGACGGTATAATTCCTTTTTTCAGTGAAATAATAACGAGGATTTTTTTTACATAGTCTTGTATTGGATATTTGTGCATAGTATAATTTTAATGTAACATAATTGTAATTAATTGTTTGTAAAAGTGTATTGAAACTTAATTTCATAAAATAAAATTAATTTCTATAATATGAAAATCTGCACATAATTACATTTTGTATTCATGTATTTTTGCATAAGTGTACAACAGCTATTGCACCAAAATTTGAATATTTTAAAAATTAGATATAGTACGAACGCACTTCATTTGTCTCGTTTGATGTACAATTTCCAGCTTGTTTGTTTCTGTATTCAATCTTATGTTTATTGCATAATCAATCACGGTGTTTCTCAACCCTTCAACGGCGCACGTGCATTTCGTTAAACATTTTGGATCTTAACACATATTTTTTGTTTGTTTGTTTGTTTACCCCGGTTTTATTTGAATCTTATTTAAGTTAATTTGTGTTCGTAAAGATGGAATTTTGTAATAGACATTTCACTCATTTCCTGTTGTCTTAGAGTTCTGGAAATAATCTACAGTTCTGTGTTCCCGATGACAACATAATATTTTAAACTTTTCAGAACTTAATTATTAATTAATAAATTAATTTTAATTAAATATTTATTATAAGTTTAAACACAAATTTATGGAAAGTGTTTTGTAAGATGATTCCATCAGCACGAGCCCGGTTAACTTAGTCGGTATAACCATTAGTCTTTTAACCCTTTGGTCCAGTGTTCGAGTCCCTGTTCGTGCGGAATGTTTTGAATTTAAACATTCTACTTTTATTCACATAGAAAGAGAAAGACGATCTGTTCACTGCTAATACTCATTTACATTAGTTATATGATTTTATGATTTAAAAAAATAAAATAAAAGCAACGCCCTTTTTAGTAACTAAAAAGCAGAAAAAAAAACTACTTTTTAATTAAAACTTTCGGATCAAAGCAATAAAAATAAAAGCATGTACCACTGATAGTAATACAATAAGGAAATTAAGCCACAAATCGACATTAAGAAAAAAAATCCGAAACATTTGATAATAAATAAAAATATATTATGAGTGTGATAAAATTGCAATTTTGCTGCGTGTATTTCTAAAACTGTCTGACTTTTACTATATTAATGATTATGAGATTAAAGGCTATTAATTTTGGAGTTTTGAACCAAATTTCCGGATACGACAACGCAGGAAAGGAAAGAAAACTGCCGTACTGAGACAACAATTACTTATAACTCAATATGTAATTAATTTATCGGAAAATGAAAAAATGAACCCCCAAAACGAATCAGGAAAGCGCCTTATCACAATGAACCTATAAACAAAATTTGAAGCAAAACGGTTATTTCTGCCAAGAGTTATCGCGTTACGTACATATGTATACACGTACATACATACATGCAGAATCGGCGGGTACATTAGCTCTCAGGCTTTGATAGCCTGTGAGCTAAAAAATTTCGACTGCTAATCACTTCAATAATCAAACCTGCAAGTATCATTCTTTTACGTTTAAAAGGGAGTCAGAAAATTTCGCGTTGTTGAGCGGAGGAAAACATTATTTTGCGAACCTCCTTCAATTATTTTACAAAACCATTTAATAAGATGCCAAAAGATATTATAAAGTACTCAAATAATAATAATAATAAATAGTTCAAAGCGTATCGAGTTCCCTCATCTGCACTTTAGCAGATATAGTAACTGCATATTTCAGGTATAAGGATTAGAAATATTAAGAGGTGGTAGAATTTAGAGTATACTTCAACAAACAAATTTTCTATAAGATACCAGCTGTCGCCACCCATGTAATCAGCCGAAAATACAGGGTGTCTCCAATTCGAACAGTGCTTTTTCTTTCAACTTAAAAGATAATAACGAAATTTTAACGCAACTTTCAACTCTTACCTTGCTTTTGTGACAAGCGATGATATTAAAATAATTGCTGGAAGTGCAAAGCGATTCGGATATAAAAGGTAGTCAAAGTTTAACTTAAAAAAAACAAGAACGAAAAATCATGCGTCAAGCATAGATTATATAACACTTTCCACCGCTTCCAAAATAATTTTACAAATCATTACCGTTTAATAAGCTGAAAGATAACATCTAAGTAAACAATTTGGAAAACGCATACCATATTTAAAAACGTAATTTCGGGAATTCCCAACATATATAATATTCGGAAAAATATACGAATACTTTTATTCAGCCCTGTATAGGATCTACTCTCTTAAAAAAATCCAGCGATTTTAACTCAGACAGAGTAATTTTTCACTCCTTTCCAGTATTAAAAATGCACTTATCCTATAGGAGTGAATTTCATCCTTTTTGCGGAGTGGTTATTTCCACTCCTTTTTGATAAGTCATTTTCACTCTTTTTTCGACTAAATTAATAGGCAAAATGTGTGATTTCACTCTTATTTTGAGAAATTACTGTTTTTTTTAACATTATTTAATACAAAAGGAATGATTTTTTTTTAACTAACTTTGTTGTAAGGTACTTATTTTTTCTTTCTTTTTTTTTTTTTTTTTTTTTTTGGTCTTAGCTTTGCATTTTAATATGCATAAATGACATAATTGAAGATAAATTTTAGAAGAGATTTCATAAAATTTTTAACATTAAGGATTTAAAAAAAAAAAAAACTGATTATACATATATTGACAAGATTTTTTTCCTAAAACAATATTATAAGATTCGTTGTTTTTACTTTATCTTTCTTATAATAAAATTATTTCTTGTACTTTTACATTGTATATATAATTTTAGCATTACTTAACGTTATTCTTTTAACTATAAAAATATGAATTTCTTTAATTATTTCTTATATTATTATATATTAGTATATTTTACTCATGGCATAGAAAAATATTTGTAGAACAGAGAATCCATAATAATAAAAACATGTTTTTATGCGTTTTAAATTTAGGATATACGTTCTATGTTTGTTAAAATATTTAATCAATACAAGTATCTATTATGTTCAAGTATTTATTATGTATACAAAGGTGCACATCTATACTTTATGTGTTTTGGAATTTACATAATATTATGCAATGTAGTATGAAATACTGAAGCGAGTAGAAATAGCAATCTGAGATAAACGTTGTTAGTGCAGTTAGACTTTTGAATATGCATAACTTATACCACAAAAAATAACAATTCAAAAAAGCATTTATATACATATTTAAGTTAAAGTTAGTTATGCCAAAAATTAAATTAACAACATTTTTTATTAATATTTTCTGTCAATTTTTAAAATTATTTTTCACATTTCGTACTATTTACATTATGTAAATTCGAAAACAAATAAATAAAATATAGATGTGCACAAGTCGCAATATAAAGTTTACTATTATCAGGGGAATACGATTATTTTCTAGTTCTTATATAAATGTATATTTACAAATGCTTAAGCGTAAAAGTAATCTTTTAGAGTATATTGGATAAATTAACGGATTCTAATAAATACTTGTACGTACTGGGAATATTTTAAGAAAAATAGAACATATATCCTAGTTAAAAAAAATAATGTTTTTAATATCATGAGTCCTGTGTTCCACTAATATTTATCCGTGTCATGAGCAATATATATTAATAAATAGTAATATAAACAGCAAATAATATTTGTTTACATAAAGTAAATCTGAATTAAAGTAATTAGTATACAGTTTGAATACGATAAAACTATATTTTCAAGAGTATTTTATTAATTATAATAAATCACTTTAATTTTTTTCAAAATTAATTGTACGAAATCATAATATGACACCCAGAAAACATTTTTGAGTGCATTTTATTTATATTAATAAAAGAAAAAACGACAATTAAAGAAACTAATGTTTCATGTTTAATAGTAACAACGTAAAATAATGCCAAAATTATATATACGATGTAAAAATAGAACAAGAAATATCATTATACGAACGATAAAATAAAAATGTACCTTAGGAGAAAAAACTTTTTCTGGTATGGCTAGTGGCCATCTTGCTTTTTTTTCTGGGGGAAATGAAATGTAAATTTCTTCTATTCTTTATTATAATTATTCTTGCTTCTGCGGACACGACATGTCTACCCCATTTTTAAATCCATGAAATAAAAATACTAATGAACTTATATGTTTCAGAGTAGCACTAATTTAACAAAAAGTAATTTTAACGATGAGCAGTGACAAGGCAATCATGCTTATTTATGCCTGACAAGACGCCGAATCCCGAAGCCATTCTCTTTTCACACTGGATCCCCCGCCAAACCAAATATCACATGACAGAATTACAACCAATAGGAAAGTTCTCTAATCACTCCTTTTAGAGTATTTCCCTACTTCGATTCAAAACCGGAGTATTTTTGCATATAGCTCCAATGCAGATGATTTATCAAACCAGTTATTTTCGGAAAGCGTTCCTTTTTGAGAAAGTCGGTACTCAGAAGGAATGAATATCCTCCCTAAATATTACTTTCTTTTATTGAGTGAATAATTCATTCTTTTGAATTAAGAGTGTATAGATTTGTATATATACTACATAGGATGATAAATTTTAGTTTAGTTAGGAAATGCGTAGCACAGTTTAAAATTCTCCTTCTGGAGTTTCTGTCAATAAACGGAAATGTGTTCGCGAACTTTTGTGCTGCCCTGTATATGAAATATAAAATTTATACACACCCAGTAATAGACAAAAAGTGAGTTCAATTTAAAATCGCGTTCAGCAACTTAAACCGCACTTCCAGGCATTATTGTTAACAGACAGTAGAGAATTCTTTTGTGTGTCCTTGTCAATGAACTATGACTGCTATACACACACTATTCTGTAGTAAGCCTCTTGTAATGCACCTGAGTGATATATATAAATTTCAATGCGTTTAAAATAGTGAAACATTATTTAAATAAACCGCAGACAATTTTTCTCCATAGACGTAATGTAACGGAATTCTTTTGACTGTCCCTGTAAAGTAACTATAAGTGCTATGCACACTCTATTCCATATTAAGCTTCTTCTAATGCACCTTAGTGATATATATAAATTTCAATGCGTTTAAAATAGTGAAACATTATTTAAATAAACCGCAAATGATTTTTCCCCATAGACCGCAATGTAACGGAATTATTTTGAGTGTCCCTGTAAAAAAACTATAAGTGCTACACACTTCCGTTGAAATAGGGAACATGGTATAGATAACGACAATAACATATAAAAACTGCAGAGCAATCCGAGCGTATTTACGGGAGTTAGAGCACGGCGAGACGGCCGGACGGCAGACGGCCATACGGCCAGACAAACCGAAGTCATAAACACTTTTCAACTAGGTTGGAAAGTGTTAAAAAGACACTTTTCAGTGGCCATAGAATATTTTTTTTTTTTTTTTTGGTATAGCAAGGAATGAAATTAATTATGAATCAAGGCTATACATTTTTTTTTATCATAATATTAGCAAAATGAATTAGGAATTTTAAATATTTAATAATTAGGAGAAGTTTTTGCAGAGCGGTGGTCACTAATGGACTAATGGTCACAGTCGGTAATCCTATGGTCACAGTTGAGGACGCTCTGCTTTCTTTTCAACTTAAAAAAATAATAAGGAAATTTTTATGCAATTTTCAACTCTTACCTTGTTTTTGTGACAACGATGATATTAAAATAATTGCTAGAAGAGCACAGCAATTCAGATATATAGATTTTTACTGCGTCTTCCGAGAGTGGGAGTACAATAAATAAATAAATAAAAGCCACTGCTAGCAATTTTTCAGCAATTGCTTATACATGTAGACTCAGTTACATTGTTACAAATTTTAAAATTTAATGGGGAACGCGATAGAAAGTAACTTTTGAATGGGAAACTAAAGTCGTAATCCATTTACTAAGTCAAAAATACAGGGTACCTCACTTCAATTTGAATTATTTTTTCCCCTGAACTTTATAATTAATAACGATATATTAAAGAAATGTTCAATAGACTTAACTCGCTGTAAGTGAGAAAGAAAAGTGCTGTAATTTATACTATATTTTTTGGACATATTTATTTACAATTGTAGTATGAAAGCAAGTAATCTTTCACAAATTTAAGTCAAAATTGCCTTTTTCAGTGCGATTTTTACACCTGACATTCAGGGAAATACTGACATAAGACAGCAAGCGATTTTAATCCAAGAAGTTCTCTGTTACTCTATTGAATACTTTTACGATTTTTATTTTGGTAAAATATAAGCGTGTTCAAAATTGTTTTGTTTAATAGCTTTAAAAGAACCTTGCTAAATATCATAAATATTTCGCAAATATTTCGTTTCTGTGAATAAGGCAAGGCAGAATGCATTTTGAACGTAAATGTTCATAATTAATAATATACATAATTAGTTTTTAGGATTACCTACAGATTTATGCCCTTAAGGCTGCTCGTCAGTAAACTTCCCGATTCCCCTCGCTAATGTCCCCTCCTATGGGCGTAGGATGCATTCGTATTTTTAAAATATCTCCTCGGAAAATTAATATTTTTAACTTCTGTTTCCCGTGTACTGTTCTTAAAGAATGATTCTTTTTTTCTTAGTTATCAAAATATTTCTAAACTATGTGCTTAATTTATATTTTTATGTGTTAATATCTAACCGAAACTGAATACGATTTTAAAATTTCATATAAAATTAAGTATATATTTTAGAAAAAAATTGACAACTAAGAAAAAAAAGAGACATTCTTTAAGAACAATACAAAGAAAACAGAAGTTAAAAATATTAATTTTCCGAGGAGATATTTTAAAAATACGAATGCATCCTACGCCCATAGGAATAACATTAGCTAGGGGAATCGGGAAGGCATCGTCATAGGGGCATCGTCACTCAGAGAAAATATCCTGTTTCGCTCAGAGAGTCTATCAGTGCTTTCCCCCTCCCTGCTGTCAAAGAGGCGTTTACCGTTAAATACCGTCCTGTATCGGCAGTCTGTTGACAGAATTTTTGTCTCTGTGGTCAGGGAAAAGTTACCCACAGCTCTCTCCCCCTTTAGAGGGAGCTGATCTATTTTCGTTAGAGAATGCTTTTGCAGAGAATACGAGGTTCTCTTTGAGTATTTTTATATGTGCAACCAGGGAGTTTGAAACATTCAGAATAATTTCGACTTTTATACCGGCATAAATTTATTAAATACCAGCTCTTTAGCAAATGCTAGATGGAAATAAAATTTGGCAATAAAAAATGATTCAATGTAATTTTTCTGGCCAAAATTATTTAGATGTACTTCTTGCTAAAAAGCGTAAAATAAAAATATTATAAACAGTAAAATAAGTTTCATTAGACTGTTGACATATTTCATAATTTAGATGTTTTAGCTTACTTTATATTATCTTTATTGTATGTTCACCTTTATCTTCAAATTTTAAGATACATTAAATCAAATTGTTTCTGAACATTTTCCAAATTTAATTAGATAATTTGCAATATTAAAAAAAATTTTCGTAAAGCAACATTAATTTAGTACTGAAAAACCAATACACATTCGATTGTAATTAATTACTTCAATGTGTATTTAAAACAAACAAGCACAAAGTATTTTTATAGATAAAAATTTATTAGACATCATCATGTAAATGAAATGGACGGAGAGTGAAGATTTTACTAAGTCTATAAGTTGCATAATCCTTTTTCAATATAAGATATTTAAACATGTTCCATAAATTTATTAAACACATTGAAATTCGATATTTTCTTGGGATTTTGTGCCTATTTTATAAACGATAATATATAGCCATCAGTATTTCGCTTTGGATAAAATAATGACAATTTTTTGTGAAATTGTGAATGTAGTAACTTCCGCTCTTAAAAAAAGCACCAAAAAACAAAAAAGTAAAAAGACGTCAGAGAATTTTAACAAAATATCTTTGATTATTGAAATTATTTCATGTATTGGCATTTATTTTAGCATTTTCATAATGAATTTAAGGTAGAGTGCAAAATGAATATAAATTATACCAAAAATATTCCAAGAGGTGTTTTCTAATAGAGCTTTATTTAGCAAAAACATAGTATAAGATTTACAATACTGCAAAAATGAGGCCATTACTACAATATTTGAAAAATATTATTTTTTTTTTTTTTTAGTTTTGATCATCTGTTAATAAAATTGACACTAATAAAAAATATTAAAATTTCCGAAGCTCAATACATAATACTAATTTTCAGTTAATTCTGCCATTGTCATCTATGCAATTAAATGATACAATATTCAATATATATACACTATATATGCAGCAATATATATATATGATTCACCAAAAATAAAATACTAGAGTATAATACTGTTAATATATGTACATATGAGAAAATGAAAATCATTAAATAAAAATTAGTTTTGCGCATGCTAAGAACCCCCCCCCCCCCTCCCCCATTCTTCCCACCAAAAATATCCATAACAATATTAACTGAAAGAAAAAAAATAATATATTTGGCGTTGCATATTTAAATTTTCATTTTCAGAATTATACATTTGTAAATATAGTTACAAAAACAACATATATCTATTGATTGCTTGCCCTAAAAACTTTAATTTTTTTTATCGAAGATTTCTTACACTTTTCCTTGAGTTTATGAAAATTTTGTTATTTTAAACAATACAACACAACTGTTATTTTAAACAATACAACACAACAATCTATCTATCTATCTATATTATAAAGGCCAAACGTGTCCGTGCGTAACGCATACGTCATTTTGCGAATGGCAACAGCTGACGATGAAATTTCGGTTTTGTGATTTTTGCTATTGCAATTTTTTTAATTTCTAAACATAGCACATTTTAAATTTTTACACCGTTACAGAGGAAAAAAAAATTACTTTCAAATGCAATTTGTTTGAAAACTATATCTTAATTGCCTGATATAATTATGGCTTATAAAATAATTTTTAAGCCTGAATTTTGAAACGCCCAATAAACAAATGGAAGAATGCTGCCATTATAAATTTTTAAATAGTTACAGGTAGTAAAATTAATGAATTTTGAAATAAAAACGTCACAAGAATAGAGTGCCTTTATATGAGAGTAGCGTTATACCGGATAAAAAATTTGATTAGTTCAGACGATTTTGGAGAAAAGGAAGCTTTGTAATAATTTAAAAATTTAAAAGAAAATTATTTGCTTACACCATAAACAAACATCGGATATTTTAACAGATAATATAAACAGAAGATATTGTTTTAGCTATTGCATTTTTATGAATAAAATATTAAAAAATTATTTCACAAATTTAATAAAAATGCATATAAAAAGTTAATATGAGCAGTAAGAAACAACGTTTTAATTCATATTTCATCAGTATTACAAATAATGTTAACGGTCATTGCGAAGTTGGAAAAAACGAATATACATCAAATTCGTTAATATCGCGATCACTATATCGCATGCATAAGATGATGAATAATAAATTAAAAAAGAAGCATCACTGGATGCAGCGAACTCCCTGTATTAATAATACCAAAAAAATAAAAAATAAACAAAACCCTTGAAATTCGTTAATGTCGCGATCACTATATCGCATGTATGAACGCTTAGTACAAAAAAAAAAAAAAAAAAAAAAAAAAAAACTGGATGGATACCGCATGTATGAGCGCTTCACGCACAAGAAAAGCAAAGAAACCAGTAAAAAAAAATCACTAAATGCAGAAACTTTGACAAATAAAAATATGAAAAATCTATTAGATTTAGGGAAAAAAATGGTTTTCGCCTGCGTTCTGTAACCCGGGAAGCCCGGGTTCGATTCCCTAGTTATTTTAAACAATACAACTGACTGCTTCCCCTAAAAACTTTATATATATATATATTTTTCGAAACTTTGTTACACTTTTCCTTGAGTTTATGAAAATTTTGTTATTTTAAACAAGACAACACAACTGTCATTTTAAACAATAAAAAAAAAACTGACCGCTTCCCACAAATACTTTAATTATTTTTTTCGAAGCTTTGTTACACTTTTCCTTGAGTTTATGAAGATTTTGTTATTTTAAACAAAGAAACTGCTGCAATTTCTATATCATTTCTGTATGTATATACTAGTAACATTCTGAATGTAAATAATATCTGAATTTTCCTTTTTTTATACAGGACATATAAAGAGCAGTATTTATGTAGATTGAAACTTAGCAACTAAACAAGATTTTAAAAACCATTAATTGTTCCAAATATACCATAGTAGAGTTTTCCCATTCATTAGGAAGACTCATAGTTATCTCCCACATATTTTAGTAAATTATTATTATTATTATTAGTTTTAATCATATTTCAATAAAACTGACACTATTAAAATATATTCAAAATTCCGAATCCTCCCATTGTCATCCATTCAGTTAAAATATACAATATTCAATATAGATACAATATATATGCAGCATAATATATATTTAAAAAATTAGTAAAAAATGCATATCTTAGCAAAAATGCATGAGTAATTAAAGCAGGGTATCTATCTCAAAATTTCATGTCCTTATTTACGTATAAGGAAAATTCTCATAATTTTCTCGTAGAAGATTTTCCTGAAAGATTACATAAAAATCAAACCAATTCATTAATCAGATATGGGGTTAAAAAAAAAAGTTATGAAAATTTTTTTTTAATTCTCCCCCGTTATACAACAATACATTGCTAACTAAATCCATTTTTATGTATTTATTCTTTTATTTTTTAAAGTTTTTCATCTGTTATTAAAACATTTTTTGAAACAAAATTCATCTAGATATATCACAAAATATACTGGATACTTTTAAAGATCGCCTTTACGTAAAAATAATTTCTAAAAAATAAATTAGTAAAATGTTCATTTATAACCTACTTTCTTAATCCTACTTCACTAATCCTATATTTCTGATGTCAATATCAGCATCCCTTTTTCTATGCACATATACAAAACGCACAACGATGAATTAGGTATCATACGAAATGTTTTTGAAAAGGAGGCTTTTTACAAAGTACACTCACATTTCGTTAAAACATGTTGTTTTATTAATAATTGTAATTAAATAAAAATTAATGAAAAACACAACCATTAATCTCGAAGATTGCGTACGAAAGCTCCGTAGGAGTGCACAGGTATTATAATAATAAAAGATACAACTTACTGAGTCTATTATTAGGAAGACTTCCATCAAGGTATTTTCTGGTGCAATTCAAATACAATGTGCACAAAAAAAAAAAAAAAAAAAAAAAAAACTTAAAATTTGCTTTAATTTTTTAGTTGTTGGAGATGGAAATGTTCCAAAGGTAGAAACAATAAAGTTTCTTTTTATTTCTTATCTTACAAAACTGTACTCCACGAAATGAATAAATTACACAGAGAGACCGGATTATGAATGAAATTAATAGCTATTCAGAAATACCAATGTCCATCCTCTTAATGTCCCCTCTATTAATATATTAAGAAAAAGTCTGGAAGATTGATTGATACACTTGTAATTTGACCTGATAAGTAGACTTATTTACTCAAAATAGAACAAAAATCATAATGAAAGAGTTTCGTAAATAATTCAGTAATCAGCTTGAATTGCTACTCAAACAGTAAGAAAAATGAAAATATATTCAGATTAAAAGCAAACGTAAATATATGGTTATTTTATTGTTGAGGGTAAAAGCCATGATATTAATGGCTTGGAGCCAAATATTACCTTACGGGGGAAAAATTTTAAATTTTGAATATCTTAATTAAAACAGTTTTTATTGTAATAACTTTGCAATTTTAGGTGGACGTTTTATTGGTGCGCTTTTTTCTGGGTGTGCTTTTCTCCGGTGCGTTTTTTTCCGCCTACCAATGTATTTATGCTATGTCAAGTACTATAGCAAAAATTTCAATATCCCGCATGCAAAATTAACTGGGTTTTGATGCTATGAATTTTGTGACATTTCGAATCTTTTCATCAATAAAAACGCCAATAAGTATTTCCGGTAATAATATTTTCTAGTTTTAGTGCCAGAAAGCTCCAAAATTTCATATTAAAAAAAGGTTCTAAATTTACGAGTTTCGAAGAGGTATTTTAAATGGAAATAAGCATATCATAAGATAAAACGATAGACCCTGGATAAATCATGATAAGAGGGCGCAAACACTAAAGGGTAAAGCCAAATGCCCTTGAAAAAAATACGTGATTTTGATGCAAATGTATAATTTTTTTTTTTCAAATTTGTGAATGAAAGAGTTCGTTTATGTTATATCTTATTGATGGAAGCATTTCGATATTTTGTATTTTAGGGTTCAAGAACAAGCAAAGACGTCTATATATGAAAAATTGTAGATGCGTAAATATTTATTTAATTAAATTTTCTGAAACTGTCAAGCCATGCAGTTCCTATAGTTGCCGCGCGTGGCGGGGGATTTTGCCCCTAAATCAAAGTTCGGTTCGATAGATTTTCATTTAAAAATATATAAAATCCTACAAAGTAGAGTGTACGCTGTCGAAAATAGCGTTACCCCCAATATTCGCATATAATATAATTTCCATAATATTAATATATATTTATAATTATATAATTACATTAAAATATAATACATATTTTCCATAATATTATTTCCATAATATATAAATTCCATAATATTTCGCATTATGCTCAAGTAATAGTCATTTGCCAAATACAAATATACATGCAATTTCCAAATAGTATATAGCATAGTAATAACGCTTGACGGCAGTGTTTCAAAAAACTAAAAAATGTTATTTCATGATTGCATTATTAGTAACGAAGAGACTATATTTAATTACTTTGACACAGGTGAAAAATTTTAATTCATCTTTTAATAAAAAAATTTGCGAAAGAACATACAGAGGCTAGAATTAAAATTTGTGCTTAAAAAATGTAATAAGAATTAACATAATAATAAAAATAATTATTTATCATTTGATGTATTATTTCAAGTATAATAACTCGTCTACCTTATATAAATTCTAAAAGTGAATGTAATTACGTAAAACAGTAACAAAATATGTAACAAATGTTACAAATTATGTAAAACTAACTATAATGCAAACAAAGTGTTAAAAATATATTTGAAAATTATTGAAATAAACTACATAAAGATTTAAAATAATCAAATTAAAAACATGGAAATAAACTGTGCTTATGAAAAACAGAATTCTGGATACGAAATACACTATACTAGCTTGAAAATTTCTTTCCTTTACCCCCTAATACTAACCCCTGAAACATCTCCCCTACCTAACTCATTACTCAAATCGAACAAAGAGAGCGGAGAATCCTTTCATATCGAGTGATAGATTGCCTAGCTGGGGGAAAGCATCGAACTGATCAAAATAGAAATATATATTTTATTTTAATTATAGCTACTTCCCTAATAAATTAAAATAAAATATTTTTATATCAATGTATAAATCAGAAACACTAGTTTTTTCCGCATTTTTTAAAATTTTCAAACAACCTATTAGAACTGCCAGAAATTCCAATTTACTGAGGCATAGTAATTATTTTGATCATACTCAGATTATTTCACATGAAATCAAGTATTTAAAATTATTTTTAATAAAAAATGAAAAGAACGACAAGTTTTAAGAATTGTATGCAAAAAACAAAATTTAAAAAACTCCATTATTTCAAGAGATATCCTTAGAAAAGTGAGGAAACTTATCCCCATTGGATTAACATGGAGAACGGAAAAGGGAAATTTAACTGACGAGCACCCTTAAATGAATTTCTTATTTTAAAAATTAATATAACTATCTTTTTTTTTCTCCCATAGGCATTGCGAATTTTCAAATTTTCAAATAACAGAATAAGGCGGGGATTAATCAAGCCACCGCTGGTTTTGCAAACAATGACAACAATTACCGCCCATAATGGATATCTATGTTCCATAATTTCCGAGAAAGTTAAAAAGGGGGGGGGTACACATGACATTTTATGAAGTCTCTATATTTTGACAAGATGCCATATGCCCACTTTAAGGCGTTGACCTTTGACAAGATAATCCCTTGAGAACTAGTATCACAATAGAGAAGGTGTTTCATTTTAAATTGGGGAAAGAATGCGCTTGCCCATTTTAGATTTGGGGGTTCTATTCACACATATGCAACCTGTTTAATCCCTTATTGCTACTAATAAAGAAATTTGTGGATACCTTGCAAGCCTTTGGCTAAACCTTTAGTCTTAGTAAATTCAGTGATTTCTGAAGTCGCATTCTTTGACGGTCATAACTAAAATCTGTAGTTGTGTTGGTGGTGAATATTTTTACATTTAGTGCAACGTTTTGACTTGTGTAGTGTATTGTTTCATTTTCAAGATATTTTTGTGCATCGATATGGATTACTCCCGTTTTGCTAGCATGTTTAGACCAAATCCTGCCCGTAAATACGGAAGTAGAGGGAAAAAGACAGTTCAACCTCAAGAGGAGCAATGAGCCGGCGGAGGAGGAGGGAACCCCAGGAGGAGCACTGGGCCGGCGGAGGAGGAGGGAGTGAAATCATACTATAGTACGATGTGAAAAGAACACTTTGAAACGTAGAAGGGATCTTAAGGGTGTACTATAGGAGGAGGGTATAAATGTGAGGGGGCTTAATTTTTTTTAGGATCAAATTTAAATGTTAGATTGAAGTCTGCTATAGGAGGGGGGTATAAAAAGGGAGGGGCTTATTTTTGAAGAGGCGGCTAACATTTTTTTAAGGGGGGGCTTATTTTTAAAGAGGGCTTAATTTTTTTAGGATCAAATTTAAATGTTAGATTGAAGTCTGCTATAGGAGGGAGGTATAAAATGGAGGGGCTTATTTTTGAAGAGGCGGTTAACTTTTTTGAAGGGGGGCTTATTTTTGAGAGGGGCTTAATTTTTTTTTTTTTTTTTTTTTTTTTTTTAGAATTGATTTAAAGTATGAATGTATTGTTAGAGTACGATGAAAAAAATATTAATATTTTCAACTTACCATATTGTTCACTGTTTAATGGATACAAATTTTAAATTTCTTCTTGAGAAAGGAAGTGATTAGCCTCGTGTGTTTATATATATAACGGTATGCATTGTGTTTTCGCTCATTTATGTGCTTACCGGAAGTGAAAAGTTTAAGGTTTATTTTATACTGAATTTAAGTGAAACCTGAAATTTATCTTTTTCGATATGATGCGATTGAATATTAACGTATTTTTTCTAAAATGTATAGTGGAAGCAATGGTAAAAAGAAGACATGTTTAGGAGTAAGTACTGTTTTTGTGTGTGTTTGGTGTAGAAAACATAGGAAAGAGGTGTAGTTTAAAAAAACAAATTCAATTTTATTAATAATTTTCCCAATGCAATACATGTGGACCCACTTTTCGTTTTTTAGTGGGTTTTGGCAAATCTAATACAGAATCTTGTTTAATGTTTGTTGACAAATATTTATTTTTAATAAAATTTCGCGGGACATTCATTTCGTTTAATGTTCTAATAATTCGTTCTGTGCCTTGATCGTTTTTCTTTTATTTACAGAAAACAAATGATTAAATAAATCTGCCAAGTTTGATTCGGGGATAGGTTTTCCTTCGAAACTTACAGTCAAATTTTTATATTATCGAAATTTTCTTGGACGTGCCGTGACAAACTGAACTAATGCTTTGATAATTTAGGATAGCTTTATCTGTTCAAGTTATGATATCATAGTGGTTAGATTACAGATATTTGTGTTTGGAATAACGCGATTTTTAATTTTGCATGTTCAGTTTCAATTATATTGTGAAATGAGGATTTATTTTTGAAACATAATGTTAACTTTTTGTGATTATCTTGTAACAGACTGCTTTCATTAAAAGTGTATTTTAGAATTGTAAACTAAAATTTTGAAATTTTCGTCTCTTTGGAAAAAAAGCACAGGAAAAAAAATTAAAATATTAAAAAAATAATAAGAACAACTGTTCAAAAATATTATAACAACTAAACAAATGATAAAAAATAATAAAAACTGTTCAAATAATAATAACTGTTTAAAAATAATAAAAACTGTTTAAAAAATAATAACAACTGTTAAAAAATAATAAACGATTGACTTTATACAACCAACATTTAAAAAAAAAGATAATCGAATCTAATTTTTTCTAACATGACTTATTTGAAATATTCACTTTTTCTAGTTAGATTTATAACACATAAGTTACACATAAGTAAAATATTATTTATAAAAGCACTAAATACGAGATTAATAAGAATTTTTAACTTACAAACATATGAACTTCTGACACACAAGTGATTCGAAAAGTAAAATATTATTTATAAAAGCATTTTTGACTTACAATTGTACAAACTTCAGATACGTAACCCTTTCTGAATCAATGTGTAAGAATTAACTGACTATTGAACTTATAACAGAGTACGATAAAATAACCACGTGACTTTTTTAACCAATAAAATGTTAATATTTTTTAAACAAGCGCCCTCTATCATTTTATGAACTTCCAAGAAACGAGTTAATATGATTATATTGTTTCCTGTTACCGCTGTGAAAGGTTGTGTTTTTCGTTTTAAGTTAGTTTACATTTAAGTGATTACGGAACGAGTCATGGATTCTGCTTTGTTAAGTGTTAATGATATGTCTAACGTGAAGAGTGAAACCTCATCACCAGGATTAAATGACCATGACATGGAATTTTTAATTCAGCCTAAAGAAGAACCCGTTTCGAATTGTGAAGTGAAACCCACCTCATCAGGATTAAAGAAACAGAAGTTACCCTTTGTGTGTTCTACTTGCAACAAAGCTTTTCCCCGAAATGTTAACTTAACGTTTCTCATGAAATGTCATCTGGAGAAAATACCTTTTGTATGTGTAATCTGTGAAAAAACATTTGCTAGAAAGTATCATTTATTAAATCATATAAAGATTCATTCAAAGACCCATGTGATTCATAATTGTAATGTATGTGGCGAAGTATTTTTACAAAAGAGTGATTTATTAAAGCATGGGAAAATTCATAACACTTCCAAGCCAAAACAAAGGAAAAGTAGACAGTCACCCAGTCACTGTAAATGTGACGATTGTTTTGAAACATTTAATAATAGATCTGACTTAGTGAAACATAGAAAAATTCATCTTTCACCTAAAGAACTTAACCCATCTGATCGACTTTCCTTGGGAAGCAGTTCGAAATATGAAATTTCAGACATCACTCAGTTTAGTAAAATATTTAAGTTTTTCGATGTTTTTACTCCTGCTCATTGGAATTTAGGCGAGGAAATGATTGTTGAAGTACAAATGAATAAAAACTATGAGCTTTATGTTCGCATACAGAAATATGAAGAATTTGAAAAGAACGGTCGTGAACTTACCCCCACAAATGAAGGCATTACATTATCATGTGCAACATTCGACAAATTTGAATCGAGATTGGATAAATTTAATTTTGTTTCTGAAAGAGATACATTCGTCTGTAATAATGACTTACTAATTGCTTATGTAAATAACGAATCATGCATACTGCAAAAATTATTCTAATCGAAAAAGTTTGGTTTTTGTTTGAAGTCGGATTTTTTACTGCTTACAAAAGATCAATATTTGAAACTAGTAAAAAAGGGCTTTAAAATTACCAAATGTCTCATTGAGACGGTTTTAACTAAGCTTATTCCTGTTTCGATTTTAGAAAACTTAAACAAATGTAAATAGAGACTTTGAACTATTTCTTAAAATGTTTCGATGACGAGTTAAAGTCATCCGTTTCTCGCGTGTTTGATTGATGTCGATGTTCAATCGGAGAACCAATTAATGTGAAACACGAGTGTGATAGTTATGATTTGCGTAGACAATATAATTGGTGTAGCGACAGTGCACTGCTAAATTTCAACGTGACTGAATTTGTAAAAAACCTATTCAAGAAATGTTCATGTAATTATACTCATTTATTTTTTGAAACTATGAATATGGACTTTTATAATAACCATTTAGACAATGTATTTGTAAATTAACATAGAAATGTATTTATTTAATAAATATTTGTTTTTATATCACATATCTGTTTTTATTTCACATGTCTATTTATTTTTTTTATTTATGAAATCAATCTTTGAAGTTTTATTTTCTAGAAAAAAAAAAGTGAACATATATTTATGAGTAGGCAATTTTTTTAATTGTAGTCTTTAAAGTTAACCCTTTTTGGTCAAATGAAATCTCTTTTTAAGAAAAATTTCTTATTTTTATTTGAATAGGTATTAATCTTATTTATTCATAAGAAAGTTTAATTTTTCTCTCCGTTTAAACAATGACACTGCATGTTTTGATAATTTACATCCCACAGTTAACATTACAGTATTTAACCTTATTAAGAAAATGTTTAACTTAAACCATCACTGTATTTATTATAGATAAGTAAACATTTTATCTTTAACCTATATGTAATTTAAATGATTAACTATAACTGTGACTGCTTTTAACCTAGATAAGTAAATGTTTTCATGAAACACAATCAGTTTACTGTTGACTTTTATCGAGATTACACCAGTTAGTCGAATGCTGATTAAAAATATTTTATGATATTAATATGCAGAAAAGATCTCACGAAGAAGTACTTTCACCTTCGAAACGTCTACGTTTAGAAAAACCTATGGAAAATTCAAATACCTATGAGAAGGAGTTAAAAGACCCAAGATTAAAACTTTCTAAAATGGGTAATAACTGTGTAACTACTGAGGATTTACAAGATGTGAAACCCGAGATCGATATGAATTTTTCAAACTTTGCCTATGGGAATGATACAACATCTTTCGAGAATCCCGGTCGAATGCCAAATTCTGCCACGGACTATTTGAATACATTTTTCGAAGACATAAGTTTTGAAAATTTAGATTGTTCTACTACCTTAACGTTTCAAGAACCTACAAATAATATTTTACAGACTACTGTTAAAAGCGAGATCAACGAGCTACAAGCAAGCAACCTTTCGCAAACAAGTGGTGAATTACAAACCACCATCTCACCTACAAATGACATTAAAAGTGATACATTAAGCAATTCATATGTGTTTCACAAAGAACTAAGTGACTGTTTCTATTTAACTTTGAAGTTAAGAACTAAACAATATTGTATACTTATACGAGAATTTAAACGCAATGTATCTACTAATGAAGAAATCCCGACAAACCGCGTGGTTAATATGGATATTCCTAGCTGGTTTGAGTTTCAATATAAACTTATTGCATTTAATTTAAGATACAAAAGTACGTCCTTTGTTTCTAATAACATGATTTTAGTGTTAAATCAAAATTCTACAATGCGAATTAAAAATTTAAAGAATTATTCTTATATTGACTTAAACGAACATCAACTGGAAAAATTAAAAAAAAGTACCTCTCATTTAAATAGTGCACTTTTACAACATATGTATACAAAACTTTTACCATCTCTTATTAAAAAGAAATGTATGGTGAGTAATATATCTACATAAAATGATGAGGTGTTAAAGTATAAACTTAACACGTGTATCGAGAATAATATGTTATCAATACTTAACCGATTATATGAATGTCAGGCATGTGTATTAAAATATTATTTGTAGGTTCTTGAAACGTTAAGGTAGTAGAACAATCTAAATTTTCAAAACTTATGTCTTCGAAAAATGTATTCAAATAGTCCGTGGCAGAATTTGGCATTCGACCGGGATTCTCGAAAGATGTTGTATCATTCCCATAGGCAAAGTTTGAAAAATTCATAGCGATCTCGGGTTTCACATCTTGTAAGTCCTCAGTAGTTACACAGTTATTACCCATTTTAGAAAGTTTTAATCTTGGGTCTTTTAACTCCTTCTCATAGGTATTTGAATTTTCCATAGGTTTTTCTAAACGTAGACGTTTCGAAGGTGAAAGTACTTCTTCGTGAGATCTTTTCTGCATATTAATATCATAAAATATTTTTAATCAGCATTCCACTAACTGGTGTAATCTCGATAAAAGTCAACAGTAAACTGATTGTGTTTCATGAAAACATTTACTTATCTAGGTTAAAAGCAGTCACAGTTATAGTTAATCATTTAAATTACATATAGGTTAAAGATAAAATGTTTACTTATCTATAATAAATACAGTGACGGTTTAAGTTAAACATTTTCTTAATAAGGTTAAATACTGTAATGTTAACTGTGGGATGTAAATTATCAAAACATGCAGTGTCATTGTTTAAACGGAGAGAAAAATTAAACTTTCTTATGAATAAATAAGATTAATACCTATTCAAATAAAAATAAGAAATTTTTCTTAAAAAGAGATTTCATTTGACCAAAAAGGGTTAACTTTAAAGACTACAATTAAAAAAATTGCCTACTCATAAATATATGTTCACTTTTTTTTTTCTAGAAAATAAAACTTCAAAGATTGATTTCATAAATAAAAAAAATAAATAGACATGTGAAATAAAAACAGATATGTGATATAAAAACAAATATTTATTAAATAAATACATTTCTATGTTAATTTACAAATACATTGTCTAAATGGTTATTATAAAAGTCCATATTCATAGTTTCAAAAAATAAATGAGTATAATTACATGAACATTTCTTGAATAGGTTTTTTACAAATTCAGTCACGTTGAAATTTAGCAGTGCACTGTCGCTACACCAATTATATTGTCTACGCAAATCATAACTATCACACTCGTGTTTCACATTAATTGGTTCTCCGATTGAACATCGACATCAATCAAACACGCGAGAAACGGATGACTTTAACTCGTCATCGAAACATTTTAAGAAATAGTTCAAAGTCTCTATTTACATTTGTTTAAGTTTTCTAAAATCGAAACAGGAATAAGCTTAGTTAAAATCGTCTCAATGAGACATTTGGTAATTTTAAAGCCCTTTTTCACTAGTTTCAAATATTGATCTTTTGTAAGCAGTAAAAAATCCGACTTCAAACAAAAACCAAACTTTTTCGATTTGAATAATTTTTGCAGTATGCATGATTCGTTATTTACATAAGCAATTAGTAAGTCATTATTACAGACGAATGTATCTTTTTCAGAAACAAAATTAAATTTATCCAATCTCGATTCAAATTTGTCGAATGTTGCACATGATAATGTAATGCCTTCATTTGTGGGGGTAAGTTCACGACCGTTCTTTTCAAATTCTTCATATTTCTGTATGCGAACATAAAGCTCATAGTTTTTATTCATTTGTACTTCAACAATCATTTCCTCGCCTAAATTCCAATGAGCAGGAGTAAAAACATCGAAAAACTTAAATATTTTACTAAACTGAGTGATGTCTGAAATTTCATATTTCGAACTGCTTCCCAAGGAAAGTCGATCAGATGGATTTTTCTATGTTTCACTAAGTCAGATCTATTATTAAATGTTTCAAAACAATCGTCACATTTACAGTGACTGGGTGACTGTCTACTTTTCCTTTGTTTTGGCTTGGAAGTGTTATGAATTTTCCCATGCTTTAATAAATCACTCTTTTGTAAAAATACTTCACCACATACATTACAATTATGAATCACAGGGGTCTTTGAATGAATCTTTATATGATTTAATAAATGATACTTTCTAGCAAATGTTTTTTCACAGATTACACATACAAAAGGTATTTTCTCCAGATGACATTTCATGTGAAATGTTAAGTTAACCATTCGGGGAAAAGCTTTGTTGCAAGTAGAACGCACAAAGGGTAACTTCTGTTTCTTTAATCCTGATGATTTGGGTTTCACTTCACAATTCGAAACGGGTTCTTCTTTAGGCTGAATTAAAAATTCCATGTCATGGTCATTTAATCCTGGTGATGAGGGTTCACTCTTCACGTTAGACATATCATTAACACTTAACAAAGCAGAATCCATGACTTGTTCCGTAATCACTTAAATGTAAACTAACTTAAAACGAAAACCACAACCTTTCACAGCGGTAACAGGAAACAATATAATCATATATACTCGTTTCTTGGAAGTTCATAAAATGATAGAGGGCGCTTGTTTAAAAAATATTAACATTTTATTGGTTAAAAAAGTCACGTGGTTATTTTATCGTACTCTGTTATAAGTTCAATAGTCAGTTAATTCTTACACATTGATTCAGAAAGGGTTACGTATCTGAAGTTTGTACAATTGTAAGTCAAAAATGCTTTTATAAATAATATTTTACTGGTCGAATCACTTGTGTATCAGAAGTTCATATGTTTGTAAGTTAAAAATTCTTATTAATCTCGTATTTAGTGCTTTTATAAATAATATTTTACTTATGTGTAACTTATGTGTTATAAATCTAACTAGAAAAAGTGAATATTTCAAATAAGTCATGTTAGAAAAAACTAGATTCGATTATCATTTTTTTAAATGTTGGTTGTATAAAGTCAATCGTTTATTATTTTTTAAACAGTTTTTATTATTTTTAAACAGTTATTATTATTTGAACAGTTTTTATTATTTTTTAATAATTTGTTTAGTTGTTATAATATTTTTGAACAGTTGTTCTTATTATTTTTTTAATACTTTTATTTTTTTTACCTGTGCTTTTTTTCCAAAGAGACGAAAATTTCAAAATTGTAGTTTACAATTCTAAAATACACTTTTAATGAAAGCAGTCTGTTACAAGATAATCACAAAAAGTTAACATTATGTTTCAAAAATAAATCCTCATTTCACAATATAATTGAAACTGAACATGCAAAATTAAAAATCGCGTTATTCCAAACACAAATATCTGTAATCTAACCACTATGATATCATAACTTGAACAGATAAAGCTATCCTAAATTATCAAAGCATTAGTTCAGTTTGTCACGGCACGTCCAAGAAAATTTCGATAATATAAAAATTTGACTGTAAGTTTCGAAGGAAAACCTATCCCCGAATCAAACTTGGCAGATTTATTTAATCATTTGTTTTCTGTAAATAAAAGAAAAACGATCAAGGCACAGAACGAATTATTAGAACATTAAACGAAATGAATGTCCCGCGAAATTTTATTAAAAATAAATATTTGTCAACAAACATTAAACAAGATTCTGTATTAGATTTACCAAAACCCACTAAAAAACGAAAAGTGGGTCCACATGTATTGCATTGGGAAAATTATTAATAAAATTGAATTTGTTTTTTTAAACTACACCTCTTTCCTATGTTTTCTACACCAAACACACACAAAAACAGTACTTACTCCTAAACATGTCTTCTTTTTACCATTGCTTCCACTATACATTTTAGAAAAAATACGTTAATATTCAATCGCATCATATCGAAAAAGATAAATTTCAGGTTTCACTTAAATTCAGTATAAAATAAACCTTAAACTTTTCACTTCCGGTAAGCACATAAATGAGCGAAAACACAATGCATACCGTTATATATATAAACACACGAGGCTAATCACTTCCTTTCTCAAGAAGAAATTTAAAATTTGTATCCATTAAACAGTGAACAATATGGTAAGTTGAAAATTTTAATATTTTTTTCATCGTACTCTAACATTACATTCATACTTTAAATCAATTCTAAAAAAAAAAAAAAAAAAAAAAAAAAAAAGTAAGCCCCCCTCAAAAATAAGCCCCCTTACAAAAAAGTTAGCCGCCTCTTCAAAAATAAGCCCCTCCATTTTATACCTCCCTCCTATAGCAGACTTCAATCTAACATTTAAATTTGATCCTAAAAAAAATTAAGCCCTCTTTAAAAATAAGCCCCCCCTTAAAAAAATGTTAGCCGCCTCTTCAAAAATAAGCCCCTCCATTTTTATACCCCCCTCCTATAGCAGACTTCAATCTAACATTTAAATTTGATCCTAAAAAAAATTAAGCCCTCCTTAAAAATTAAGCCCCCTCACATTTATACCCTCCTCCTATAGTACACCCTTAAGATCCCTTCTACGTTTCAAAGTGTTCTTTTCACATCGTACTATAGTATGATTTCACTCCCTCCTCCTCCGCCGGCTCAGTGCTCCTCCTGGGGTTCCCTCCTCCTCCGCCGGCTCATTGCTCCTCTTGAGGTTGAACTGTCTTTTTCCCTCTACTTACGGACTTATACCAACTGAGAAGAAAGAAGATTCAAGATTTAAGAAAATCTTCGGTAAGTCGCACACTTTGTTCCATTATCTCTGTTTCTTTTTCTTTTATTTACTAATTATTTTTCTTAATTTAACATTTAATATAGTGGAATATTCAAATATCAAGATATGACTATGGAATTATTTACATGTTTTTAATATGCTGTTGTTCTTTTGATTCAAACGTTGAAAAATCATAATTTTCTTAAATGAAATGTATAAAATGAACAATAATTCACTTTCATTGGTCTCTAATAAGGCTTTGCATTTTTTTTTTTTTCTAGATGGTTTTTAAAAATTGGTAAAATGTTATAACTGTGAAGTAGAAATGATGTAGAAATTTTCTGTTTTGTATGATACGATAATGTAATGAATTTGCGTTGACAAATTAAATAGAATTTAACAAATGCTTTTCATTTTTTCCCCCTTATGCTGCAAATAATTTATTGTTTTGCTCTGAAAGGGGAAATAGTTTGATCTGTTACTTTTTTAACTTTATTCAATTAAACATTATTGTATATTACATTGGTTATATGAAAAGTTAAAAAACCTGCTATTTATTATCTATCATTTAAAAAAATAACTTCTATATGTATAATTGCTTTTGACATTGTAATAATATAAAATATATACTAACATTTTCTTATATAATTTAAGCTACGTATTTTCAAGTTTTTACAACATTTAAAAAAAAATCTCTAGAAAGTATATTGTTATTATTGTGCATGTTTATATGCAGTATATTGCATGTTTAAAAAAATTTTTGAATGTACTGTTGTGCAAATAGTTGTTTTTAGAATATTTTAAAATTCTAAATATTAATATACTGCAGACTTGGGAAGGCTGTTATAAGAAATTTTATACTTGTATTAAAAACTTTCATAACTCATTTTTGGGGGACCAGAGATTCATTAGTTATTATTATTGTTGAATAATAGAAAAAAAACAATCTGACAAACAAATTTAGATTTAATTAATTGGTAAATTCTAGATGTACAACTCCGGTGAAATACCGTATATACTCGTGTATAAGTCGAAGAATTTTAGACAAAATTTGGGAGCTGAAAATGGGGGGTCGACTTACACACGAGTAAGTAAAAAAAAAAAAAAAAATAGCGGAGTGAAATACCGGAGTTTTGCGGATAATTGGTGAAGTTTTCAAGAATGTGCAAGTTTTTTAATTAATCACATGTGGGTCTAGGTTGGAGAGACAGATAAAAGCGGACAATGGTGATTGATAAAAAAAAATTTCAACAATAATGTCTCTGTAATTGTTCTACACTCATTTTCTATTGGGATAGAATTCCCTTTACAGGGGCATCCCTTTCAACATTTTAATCCCCTTTTTAAAAAAGAGTTCAACTTGAGATTGCTTCTAGATTTCTCTCCTAAAAGTCCTACAATACAAAGAAGTGCTATATTTTAGCAGTTTAAGAAATTGTTTACCCTTGTAAATAAGGCTTGAATAGATTTTTTTTTTTTAAAAAAGGGTAAGTAATCATTAAATTGATGTGAATAGCTTTCAAAATAGTTTACGGTTCTTCAGTTTTACATAATTATACAATTTTAAAATGTTGAACTAAAAAAAAAAAAAAAAAGAAGAAGAAGAAGAAGTCTGATTAGAAACGTAAAAAGTTTACTAATTTAATGAAAATTTACTTATTTTTTTCATTCTCGATTACAAATCACTTTTCAACATACTACCAGAAATGTGGTTCGACTTATACACGAAAATTCAATTTTTTCCAAAATTTTGCGTAAGAATTGGGGGGGGGGGGGTCGATTTATACACGAGTATATACGGTATTTTTTAAAAAAAAGGTAATAACTAGTTTTAAAGATTCTATTCTATTCATTGTTGCATTTTCAGCGTATATAAGTAACTTTTTCAAATATTTTTATAATGAAATGGAGTATTTTTTTTTTTTTTTTTTTTTTTTTTTAATTAAATGCATATTTGAAAATATGAACTTTAAAATATGACTGTGTAAAATATGCTATTATAATATAAATTCTTCATCTTAAACAACTAAATAAAAGTAAGGATTTCAGAATTAAAAAATGTTTACTTCTAACACATTAAGAAAAGATATCTACTAGAACAATTCAGATGATCCGAAGACATTTTCTCCCGTACACTCCCGTAAAAACACAATTCGGGATTTCATTCACATTTTTAAAATTTTAAAATATTATAAGTGTTAAGTGTTCTGAATTTCAATTCAATCACCCAAATTCCTAAAATCAATATCCTGTATTTTTGTGAAATATTTCAAAAAAGTGTCCAAGGCATTCTTTAGTTTCTAACTTAAAAAAAAAAAAAAAAAAAAAAAAAAAACATAACAATTTGTTGAATTTTACTGCAAACAACATTTTGTGTGGACATAACTGTAATTTTAAACTTAACATGATGTGCTTATCTTAATGCAATTTCGGACCAAATTTCTTTTGATGCCTTCACAAAATTGCATTAGAATTGCCGCGAAATTTTAATTTTAAAAAATTGTAATATATATAGCCAATTACTTTTTTAAAAATATCTCAAAATAAACTGCTTTTTAAATGAGAGACTACTAAATATATCACGCTTTTTTTTCCCTTTTACGAAAACTTTGACACTGAGATGCATTATAATTTTTTCAATGTTACTCGTAAAAAAAACTATAAACATCTTTTTTTATTGTTCTTAAATATAGACACAGTGTACTACAGTTCTCAAAATTGTACACTTAAATAATGTCTTTTTAATTGTCTCCAAAATTATTGAATATAAATTTTTTTATTTCAAGAAAATTAGTTTCATATTCTGTCATTTTATTAAAAAAGCATTTGTTTAACGCATGTTTATGTATGTTTTTACTAAAATCTTATTTCTGCAAACCTCCCATCTATTCTTAGAATTGTATATATAATGGTCTTTAGAAGAGTTGTTTAAAATTTTAGCTATTGAAACTGGTTGCTTATTTAATTATTTTCGGAATTTAAAACATTTTTTGCCGAATTTTTTTAACTGGAAAAGTGCAATAATTCAAATTCAATTGAATTATAATGGTTTTGTCATAATATGAAATATATATATATCAATAAGTTTCTTCTTTATTTATTTTTTCCTCAATATTTGCGATTTTAAACTATACACTATTATTTTTATTACAACCATATCTATCGATTTTTTAAATAAATTTTCACTACTTTTATGGAATAGTAATCTTTGTCTTATTTAAATATAGAATTTTTAATTTAAATGGAGTAAATATTTACGCAGTGTATTTTAAATAATTGATAACATTTTTAAAAAAAATCTCTATAAAGTATACTGCTATTATTCTAATGCGACTTAAGTAGAATGTAGAATTTTTTATACATGCTTAAAATAACCTTTGGATGTATTGGAGGTAACTTAGTTGTTATTTTCAATATATTTTAAATTCTAAATATATATTTTTTTTATTCTTGGGAAGGCTGATATAAGGAATCGAAAATCTATCTTTTTCGTATTGAAAACGTTCATTCATTTTTTTTTTTTTTTGGGGGGGGGGGGAGTGGAATGGGGATTAAACTTTTAAGGTTTATAAGATATTATTGCGATAGTAGTTTATAAGTTGGATAACAGAAAAAAAACTGTCTGTCTATGTCTAACTATACTAACTTTATTTTAAATTATTAATAAAATTTAAATTGATATATCAGGTGAAATATTTATATTTTAGAAATGAATCAAGCATTAGTTGAAATTTTTTCTCCATTATATTAATTTTTACATTTATCATGCATATAAGTAATTTTTTCAAATTTTCATATAATAGGATAAAAGTTTTTTCTTTTTTTTTTAAATAATATGTTTATTGCAAAATATGTGCTTTAAAGTATAACTGTTTAAGTAAAATATTCTATTATTGTAAAACTTCTTAAAAATCAGAAGAAAAACAAGCCATGCCTTTCCATATTAAAAATGTTTACGTCTAAGACATTAACGAAAGATATCTACTAGAACAATTAACATGAACCGAAGACATTTTCTTCCGTAATCTCCCGTAAACATACATTTTGACATTTTATTCACATTATTTTAATTTTAATATGTTATTAGTGTTCAGAAATTTAAGTCAATCACCCGAGCTCTTGAAATCAATATCGTGTATTTTTGTGAAATATTTCTAAAAAGTTCCCAAGAAACGCTTTGGTTTCTAACCTTTTTTTTAAACGTAACAATTTTTTGAATTTCATTACAAACAAGGTTTTTTTTAATATAACTGTAATTTTATACTTAACATGATGTGCCTACCTTAATATAATGTCGGACCAGCTTGAGAATAACTTTAAATTTATTTTGATGCCTTCACAGGTTTACATCAGAATTGCTGCGAAATTTTTATTTAAAAAAATTGTAAAATATATAGCCGATTACTTTTTTTAAAGTATTGCATAATTAACTGCTTTTTAAATAAAAGATTAATAAATATAACAATTTTTTTCCCCTTTTTGCGAGAAGAACATTGACTCTTAGATACATTATAATTTTTACACTGTTACTGAGAAAAATCTACAACCATTTTATTTATTTATTTATTTTTATTATTATTTTTTTGGTGGGGTGGGGGTGAGGGTGATTGTTTTTAAATTTAGACACAGTGTATTACTGTTCTCAAAATTACACGGTTGAATAATCTCTGATTTATTGACTCCTAAATTATTGAATATAAAATTTTGTATTTCAAAAAATTTGTTTCCTAATCTGCCATTTAAAATACAACTGTTTAAAATATTCTATTATTTCAAAACTTCTTTAAAAAGAATAAAAAAGTATGGATTTTAGTTAAAAAAATGTTTACGTCTAAGTATTTAACGAAAGATGTCTACTGGAACAATTAAGTTTATCTGAAGACATTTTCTCTCGTACTCTCCCGTCAACATATAATTTGGCATTTCATTCGCATTTAAAAAAAAATTATAATTATTATTATTGTTCTGAAATTTAAGTCAATCACCCAAGTTCTTGAAATCGATATCGCGTATAAAGTGCTCAAGGACCTGTTATGTTTCTAACTATATTTTTATTCGTAACAATTTTTTAATTTCGCTACAAAAAACAATTTTTGTGGACATATCTGTAATTTTAGACTCAACATGATGTGCCTATCTCAATAAAATGTCGGACCATCTTGAGAATATCTTCAAATTTCTTGTGATGCCTTCACAAATTTATATCAGAATTTCCGCGAAATTTTAATTTTAAAATTTGTATTATGTATTACCAATTACCTTTTTAAAATATATCATAATTAACCGCGTCTTAAATGAGATATTAATAAATATATCATTTTTTACGAGAAGAACTTTGACACTGAGATACATTATTATTTTTACAATGTTACTCAAGAAAAAAAACTATAATTTTTTTTTTTAGATTGTTTTTAAATATAGACACAGTGTACTAAAGATCTCTTAGATATACGCTTGAATAATCTCTGCTTTATAAGCTCCTAAATTATTGAATATAAAATTTTGTATTTCAAGAAAACTAGTTTTATATTCTGTTGTTTGATTAAAAAACTACTTCTTTATATATGTTTAGTGAAATCTTATTTCTACAAAACTCTCATCGTTTGAAAGAATTGTATGTATGACAGAGTTTCCCGCAGACAGTTTCAGAAAGATGCTGCACCCTTTTTGCCCTTTGGTTTACAAAATAGCATCCTTCTTGCCCCTCATAAATAAACTTAATTAGCACCTTTCTTGCCCCTCAGAAAAAAAGTTCCATTTCTCCTTTTTGCATTAAAAAATTTGCTTTCATAGTAAAAATTGACTCAATATTGTCTTGAAAAGAGTGCCCTTACTTTTTAAATATCAAAAGTGGCTTTAAAAACCAAAATATTACTTTTAACAATTAAAAAAATTGCCCTTAAGAATCCGGAAAATTCCCTCAATAATCCAAAAAGTGCCCTTAAGAATAAAAAAGTGCCCTTTTCTCACCAGCAGCACCCTGCCCTTTTTTAAACCTGGGGGAACATCTGTGTGTGATGGTCTGTAGAAGAAAGATGTAAAATTTTAGCTCTTAAAACTAGTTGCTTTTTAATTATTTTCGGAAGTTAAAACCTTTTTTGTCCAATTTTTTTTAACTGGAAAAGTGAAATAATTGAAATTAAATTTAATTATAATGGTTTGTCATAATATGAAAAAAATATATATCAGATAGTTCCTCCTTTTCACCTTTTCTTTTTTTTCTTTCAACATTTGCGATTTTCAACTATTCACTATTATTTACATTACTACCAAATCTGTCGATTTTATTTATTTATTATTATTATTATTTGTATTATTACTACTTTTATGGAATAGTAATCCTTGTCTTATTTAACTATAGAATTTTTGCTTAAAATTGAGTGATTAATTTAAGGCCATGTGTTTTAAATTATTTATAAAATTTTTTGAAAACTCTCTAGAAAGTATATGGATGTTATTCTAATGCTACTTAAGTAGAATGCAGAATTTTTTTTATACATACTTAAAAAAACTTTGTATATACTGGTGTTCAAATAGTTGTTATTTTTAGTATATTTTAAATTCTAAATATTAATATATTTTATGCTTGAGAAGGCTGATGTAAGGAATATTTATACAACTTTTATACTTGAGCAAAATATGAGCTTTAAAATATAAGTGTTTAAAATATGCTATTGTTATAAAACTTCTTAAGAGAAAAAAAAAAGTGTATGGTTTTCATTATTAAAATTTTTGCATTTAAGACATTACCGAAGGATATGTATTACAACTTTTAAGATGATTCGAAGATATTTTCTCTCGTACACTCCTTTACACATTACAATTTCATATTTCTTTCACAAATTTAAAATGATATCAGTGTACACTTTCCAGAAATTTAAGTCAATCACCCAAGCTCTTGCAATGAATATCAGGAAATTTGCTGTTATTTCAGAAATATTTCTAAATACTGCCCAATAAAATCACTGATTTCTATTTTTTGTTTTAATCGTAACAATTTTTTGAATTAAACTGCAAAAAAGATTTTCTGTGGGCCTAACTGTAAGTTTAGACTTAACATGATCTTAATGAAATGTGGAACCATTTTTGGAATAATTTCAAATTTCTTTTGAGACCATCACAATCATACATCAGAATTGCCACGAAATTTTATTTTAAAAAATCGGAAAATATATCGCCAATTTCTTTAAAAAATGTATCTCATGATTAACTGCTTCTTATAACTGAGATATTAATAAATAGATCAAGGTTTTTTTTTTTTTTTTTTTTTTCCTTTACGAAAACAACTTTGACACTGTCATATATTATAATTTTTACAATACTAATTGAAATAAGAAATATAAACTGCTTTTTAAATATTTTTTATCATTTTTAAATTTAGATCCAAACTGCAACAGTTCTCATTATTATGATGTCGAATAAATTCTGCTTTATTAACTCCTAAGTTATTGTACATTAAACTTTATATTTCAAAGAAATTAATTTCATATTTTGTCGCTTTATTTTACAAGTAAATTTATTTGTTTAAAGAATATTGACGGAAATCTTACTTCTGCAAAACTCTCATCTTTTCAATGACTTGATATTTATGATGGTCTGTAAAAGAAAAATTAAAATTTTAGCTCTTGAAACTAAATAAAAAATTTTAGCTTTTGAAACATTCTAATTATTTTCAGAAGCTAAAACATTTTTTTTTTCAATTTTTTTTAACGGAAAAGGGCAAATAATTCAAATTTAGTTGAATTCTAATGGTTTTCTCATAATATGAAAAAAGAAATGTAACCGATCGTTTTTCTTTCTTTCTTCATTACATTTGTATTACTGCCAAATATATCAATTTTTTGCTACTTTTACCGAGTAGTCTTCGTCGTATTTAATTATAGAATTTTTGTTTTAAATAGCATGAATATTTAAGCAGCATATTTTAAAAATTTTATTAAGAAAAATTATTCAAAAATCTGTAAAAAGTATATTGCTATTATTCTAATTCTGTTTAATGTAGAATGTAATTATTTTATATATATATGCATGCTTAAAATAACTTTTCGATATAAAGGCTGATACAGGAATCTTTTATACGGGTATTAAAATTTTCATTTTATTAGTAGTATTTGGGAGGGTGGATGAAACTTCAAGGTTTGCTATTACCTGGCCAGTGTAGTTTGTAAGTTAATAAATTAATAAATTCTAGATGTATAATTTAGGTGAAATATTTTTAATTTCATAAATGAGTAAAGTTGAAATTTTTTTCTATTATATTCACTTTTACATTTATCGTGTCCATAAGTAACATTTTCGAATATTTATATAATAGAAGGAAGTGTATTCTATTTTTTTTAATCAAGTTGTTTTTAAAAATTAAATGCGTGTCTCAAAGTATGAGCTTTAAAATATGATGTTTTATATAACTTTTTCTTTGAAAACTAAAAAACGTATAGCTTTCAGTATTAGAAAATTTTGCGTAAAATTTCGCTTTTGTTTTAGAATTTTAAAATTAATCTCTGGTTTTTTTTAATCATAACATTTTTTTTAATTAAATGCACACAAGATTTTCCGTGAACCTGACTGTAATTTTAACCTTAACATGATGTGTCTATTTTAATGTAATGTGGGATCATTTTTAGAAAAAAAATCAACTTTCTTTTGATGCCATGACAAGCTTGTATCAGAATTGCCACGAAATTTTAATTTTAATAAAAGGTAAAATATAGTTGCAATTCCCATTTAAAAATATCTCATAATTAACTGCTTCTTAACTGAGAAATTAATAAATATATCAAGTTTTTTTCACTTTTACGAGAACAACTGTGACTGTGAAATATATTATAATTTTTACAATGCTGATTAGAAGTAAAGTATTTAAAAGTTTTGTTTCGTTTTTAAGCATTTTTTCTTCCATTTTCTTTAATCTGGAAGAACCAAATAAATCAAAATCAATTCAGTTATACTAGTTTTTCCATAAAATTAAAAATAAAATGTATAGAAAGTTTTTTTTTTTAACATATGCTTTATATAGTTTTGTTTCTTATTCTTTTAGATAGGGCATTATAATTTCTATTTAGGATAAATAAAAAAATAAAAAATCAAATGAAGATGGAAGAGGAAATGCAGATCGTATTAAAATAAACAAAAATGTTATATATTAGTTATGATATAGTTAGCATTGTTTCAGTACCTTGAAAATTTCATAAAAGTAAGATTAAAATAAGAATATAAGTAATTTTTTTAAGAGTAAAGACACTTATTCAGAGATTAAAGTTGGTGTTTTTGAATATATTGGTTTTAATGAAACAAATTTTAAAAATATTATTTAATTATATCTCTAATTTATTACATTTATTATTCAACATAAAATATGGCTAACTTTATGTTTGGGTTTTTATAAATATGGAGTTTGTACGATGTTCAAGCATGTATTCTATAACCCTCTGAGCGTTTTGAAAAAGGGTAAAATTGAAATGTTGTTTTCCCTGCATTTTGTTTTAAATGCTAAAAAAATATGATTCTTTCAGCATTATAAATAAAACTTAATTACAATTATGAATGTAACCCTTGAGAGCATTAATCATTCTTCAATGTTGTGAAAATTCATTAAATCTATAGAATTATATTATCTTAAACATTGCATATATTGCAGTGAAACCTGGAGCTTAGTGAACAGAATATTACGTTCCACACGCTTAGAGGGATAATTAGCTTTTCGCTTTTCGAAAAATTTGTATATTCATGTTTTTACAAATTTTTAATTTGAATATGCGTTGAAATAATCATGATGCTTGTAAAAGTTCTGCTTACTTTTACTATGAGAAGCATATAAAAATCTTCATATACATTTAAACAACTCTCAACACTGGACTTTTCTCGCATTAGTTATTATAGCCCAATATGTTTCTTTTCTTTTTTTTTAATTCTCAATCTTCAACTCAATATTACTTTTATTACATTTATACTGCTACTGAATCTCATAATTTTTGCGAATTTTTACCACTTTTACCTAATTTTACCATATTTAATTTTAGAATTTTTTAATTAAATAGAGTGAATATTTTTATTCATAAATAATGATATTATTTGGTAAAATAATTATTCATTTAATTTTTCAAATTTATCAATATTTTTAAATTTATTAAATCTTTTAATTATGTAATTTAAATTACAATTTTAAACTGTGAAATATAATCTCTGTAGCATTTTTGATTTTCAAAATTGTTCTTTTAAAAATTTTGAAAATTACGTGTTTGGAAAGTTTACTTTGTTTTCTACATTTATCAGGATACCTATTAATCTTCAGTGAAACTTTTAGTTTTTTTAATTTAATTAAATTAGCTTAAATTTTATATTAAAGTTTTGTGGTTTTGTTTCCCCCAGAATTTTACATATAAATGCTACATTTTTAAGTTTGCATATGTGTGTGATTGTTTAAAAATAAATAATATTTTATTTTGTTTTCCATTGAACTATATTTACTAATAAAACTTATTGTATTTATTTCAGGTAGAAAAAGTGAAGAACCAGCTGAATATGTCTGTACTTTCGTGTATTGTGATCCTGATGTTGCTGAAGGAAGAAGAATAACAGGTAAATCTCCGTTGCATGTTTTATTTATTTAAGAGCTAGACTGTGAAATATATTAATTAATTATTAATTAATCAATTATGATTCTTATTTGTCTACATTCATTTAACTTGTTTTTTGCATGTAAAGATGAAATTTTGTGATCGATTTTAACTCACTTCTTTGATAGGCTAGAATTATAAAAAAAAAAATATGCACACAGGTTTACGATATATGTACGATATATGTACACATGTTTCCGATAACAAAGCAACATTTTAATATTTATAGAACTTAATTATAAAATAATAAATTCATTTTAAGGAATTTATCCGCTAGCTAGCAGCAAGTGATAAGTCGCCAAATATTCTTTATGATCACAACTGTTTACGAGTTACTTAAACAATGAACTAAAGTTATGCGCCAAACGACTATTGACAAAATAGGCCGATGGGCAGTGAAACAGCAATCCTAATATGCAGAATAATTTTTTTCCCTGTTGCCATATTTAAAAAAAAGTAATCGAGCAAAAATGAGAATTATTTAAATAAATTAACTGCTTTGCGCTTTCTATCAAATATAAATCAAAACTACGAATTTTCCTTAATCGGGGTTCACGCAAATTAAAGTATAGTAACTGAACTTTTTTGAAACTACATGAGCGGTCGTTAAATTAGGCATCATTTCTAAAATAAACTTTAATGCTTATAAAAAAAAAGTGTTTCTTTTATTGTAATTTTGCTTTTATCACTTCTTGTAAAGTTTATTTTTAAAAATCATATTACTTAAGTTTATAATTACACATTACATTACATACTTACAATTTCTTGATTAAAATCCTTTTCTTTTTAATTGCGAAGATTAAAAGATTTACATAGGTGTATATTATAGTACTTTAATATTTTAAATTTTATTGCGCTCATTTTTTAAATTCAGAAACGTATCAGGCAATATGCATTTCACTCCATTATACATACTTTTTTTTTCTTTTTACGTTTTATATATTTATATTAAAAAAAATAATAATTTTTTTTACTTTTCATCTATAGTACGTAAAGAAATATAATATCTTTAGGGTCCTGTCCCCTCTCGCGAAAACACCCACTCGTAATGTTAATCCTATGGGACAGACATTTTACAATATCTCGTTTGCGTTTCAATATTTTTTAAACAACTTTTTTTTTCACTGGATAGCTGAGCTCGATGCCTACAAACACCGTTTTTTACTTTTTCGATTTTAATTGCAGTTTTTTTTATGGGGATACTTTTACTTTCAATACTGTAATGTGAAAGTATCTTTAAAAAAATAGCAATAATGATAATAATAATTCCCTGCAAACAAGAAGAAGTGAAAAATGGCGGTTGTAGCGATTAAGCCCAGCTATCCAATGCAAAAAAATCGTTTAAAAATTTTGAAATGCAAACTAGGTATTGTAATATAACTGCCCCATACGACTAACAATAGCGAACGGGTGTTTTCGCATGACGGGACAGGACCCTTAAAAACTACTAATGCTAAAATATATAAAATAATTTTTTTTATTTATTTATTAATAAGACCAGGATTTGTTTTGATCCATGTGTGCATACAACATTCAGATATTTTTAATTTTGATAGGAATCAATGGAACTGTTTTATATATTTTTTTTTTACTGTACATTCGATCCACATTTATATCGTATTATTGTATTGATTGGTATTTTAGCGACGTTCTTTTCCGCTGACATTCTGAGTTCTACTGCCGCGCTTTTTCGTTTCTCCAGAAGGGGGCGCTACTAGAGCAAGAAGAGGCATGCGCAGTCCTCACACCTCCCCCTTTCGAGAATTTGATTTAGTCTTTTGAGACAAATCAATATCTAGTAAATATCTAAACAAACAAGTAAAACATATTAATACTAAAATTCAAACACTTAAAGCATATCAAAGAAAATAAACAAACAGAATACACTATAACACTAATACTAATATTTTAAAGTTCTAGGATAAAGTTAAAGTTTTTTAAAGTTCAAACTTGTAACACAGAAAAAAAAAAGAATGTTCAAAGTTTTTTCTTTAAGTACAATGTGAGGCATGAAGCCTACTTAGAGAGTCAGCATTCGCGTGGAGTTTCCCACGTCGGTACGTTATTTGGGCTTGAAAACGCTGAAGTGCAAGGGCCCATCTTTGAAGGCGCGCACTTTGAGGTGCACAGTCTGTGAGGAATTTCAAAGGATTATGGTCGCTCACCACAATTACGTGCGAACCATAAATATAGTGTTCGAACTTTTTCAGGGCGAAGATAACAGCATAAGCTTCCTTTTCGATGGTAGCATAATCCTCTTGGCATTTGGAGAGCTTTTTACTTGTAAAAGCAATGGGGTGCTCTTGTTCATTTTCATCTTTTTGAGATAGACAAGCGCCTATCGCATACGAAGAAGCATCTGCGTGTATAATAAATGGTTTCTGAAAGTTCGGGGAATAACAGATGGGTGATTTACTGATCGCCTGTTTCAACTCAAAAAAGGCTTTGTCACAATCCTCAGACCAGGTAACTTCATTAGGAGCACGTTTCTTCGTAAGTTCAATCAATGGACGAGCTATGTCGGAGAATGAAGGAACATAGGATCGGTAGTAAGATAAAAGACCTAATATGCTTCTGACATCTTTCTTTGACTTGGGAACTTCTAAGTTTTGTATCGCTGATACTTTGCGGGATCGGGTGCATGTATACCGGATCCTACCACATGACCTAGAAATTTTATCTGAGGCCGTGCGAATACACATTTCTTAAAATTCACTGTAAAATTGGCTTCTTCGAGGGTAGTTAGTACCGCATCTAGGTGCTTAAGGTGATCCAGCCAATTATGTGAAAAAATCACTACATCGTCGATGTATGTTTCTGCATAGGCTTTATGTTGGATTAAAATACGATTCATGGATCTCTGAAAAGTGGCTGCGGCGTTGCGTAGCCCAAAAGGCATGACTACAAAAGCGTACTGCCCACGGTGCGTGACAAAGGACGTGAGATGTTTGCATTCTTTGTTTAGACGGATCTGCCAGTATCCTTTAAGTAAATCCAACAGGCTAATGAATTTCGCCGGAGCTACTTTATATGTAAGATCGGTTGCATTGGTCATTGGGAATGAGTCGATCTCGGTTTGGGAATTCAAATATCTATAATCGACGCAGAGTCGTACTGACGAATCCTTTTTAGATACGCAAACAATTGGATACGCATATTCGCTCTCGGAATGTTCAATGAGACCTAACTCAAGTAATTCTTCAATTTGTCGGTCAACTTCATTTTTGAGTGCCTCAGGAATTCGATAAGGTCTCTGGCGTTTGGGTTGGCTGTTCGGTTTCAATCTAATGTAATGTTCACCTACATTGGCAATTTTTGGAATTCAGAACTGTAAGTTTGGATGTTTACGTAACAAGTCGGATAGTTGTTTCTTCTCTTCGTGTGATAAGTGCTTTAGCTGTAATTGTTTATCGGTTATAGTAGGATTTTCTTTGTCAATTCTGGGGATATTCTCGATTTCGCCGAAATCTATATCGGCATCGTATATTACTCCTATGTGTGTAGTTTGGGCTTTTAATTCTCGGATTTTGTTGGCGTGCAAATGTTTGACACTGTTGTCTGGTAACTGTACCAAATAACTATAAGGAGATTTCTTTTCGAGTATAGTGGCGGGTGCTGTCCACCTAGCATATACTTTGTGACTGCTGTCAGGAAGCAAAACAATAACTTGATCATTGGGCTTAAATTCTTTGTGATTTGCTCGTCTATTGTGGTAATAGGCGTAAGCTCGCTGTTTATCTATGCAGGAAATTCCGGCGTGTTCGGCTTCCTTTTCCAATTTTATTTTCAAATCATTTAAATAATTTGTAACTGAGTCTAATTGACCGCATGGCAAAGGTGTTTCATTGGTCCATGATGATTTCAATATGGAGAGGGGGCCAGTCGGACGTCTACCATATAACATTTGGAATGGACTAACATTGGTTGTGGCGTTCGGTATTTCCCTGTATGCCCACAAAAGGAAAGGTATGTGCTTGTGCCAGTTTCCGGAATTTTCCCTTATTGTATTGTGTATCATTCCTTTAAGAACAGCGTTCCATCTTTCGACTAAACCATTAGATTGTGCGTATCCAGGTACAGAGAAACGTGGAGCAGTTCCTAAACGTTTCATAAACTCTTGTGTGAGATCAGAAGTAAAATTCCGGCCCTGATCGCTCGCAATTAATTTTGGAATCCCTGTTCTACTAAAGATCTGTAAAAGGGCATCGCATGTAGATTTAGCCGATATATTTCTTAAACAGACCGCTTCCGGCCAACGAGTACACTGATCTACTACGGAGAGTACATACTTGTATCCTCCACTAGGTGGTTCAATTGGGCCGATTATGTCCATGTTTACAATTTGCATTGCCTCGTCAGGACGAGTAACCGGAGTTATAGGTGTGTTATCAAACTTATTTGGTTTTTCTCGGAGCTGGCATGATAAGCACTGTTCACAAAATTCGTTAACATCTTTTTTAATTTTCGGCCAAAAGAATGAATATTCCAACCGCTGTACAGTTTTCTTATTTCTTAGATGACCACCCCAAGGACTGGAATGTGCGAGTTCTAACAATTGTTTCCTACGTGGCTCGGGTACGAGCAATTGGTGTACCGTTTCGCCCAATAATTTATCTCGATGGTACAACAGGTTATCCAGAACAAAATAATTGTTGCATTTATTTTTGGTATCAATCCAACATTGATTTAACGAAGGGTCGTTTTTCTGTTGCCAGTTGCCATTTAAATTTTTCTGAATCAGTTATAAAAGTATCAGGTTCGTCGCCAGGTGCGTGGTCAATGTTCTCGTTTGCATTCGCATTTTCAACTGACACATGGTCTAAAATTGAAGCAGACAGATCTACAGTGTTGGTTTCTTTCGTATTGTCACTTATCGCGTCAACATTACAATTTAATGCCTTTTCATTTTCATTATATTTATTCAAATCATTCAATTCATTATATGTATCAAGAGAAAGTAATAAATCATTAATTAAATTATCAACTACAGCACATGTTATCATAATATTAGAATATATCTTGGGGCGTAATTTATCAACTGCAATACTCAATGGGATATTTATTAAAGGAGCTTTCAATTGGTGTCCGAATGCAGATTGCAATATTATGGTACCACAAGGATTTTTAAAGTATTCGGGTACACAATCAGTCTTTATTATAGAAATTTGAGTTCCACTATCGACTACGCCATGTAATATTTTATTACCACATTCGATATCTACTGTCGGTAATGTTTCAATTAATTTTGTTTCTTTTCGCGGTGTTTTCAAACTAAATAACTCATCTGACCTTATTCTTGCAGTGAGTGCTTTTTCATTTGCAACCGAATTAACTTCCTTATCAAATTTATTGGCATTGCCAAATAAATAACTACATAGCGTAACATTATGGTATCTGCCGCAATTACTGCATTTTTTATTTTTTATGGTACAATCTTTAGCGACGTGTTTATCTCTCTTCAAGCATAAAAAACAGCGCCCTTCAGCTCTTAATTTAGCCATTTTCTGCTCAACGGATAATTTATTACATTCCACAGTCGAATGACTATTACAAGAACAAAATATACAAAAGGTTTCAGAGGTGGCTTTAATATGAGATACTTCAGAATTAATTCTATCACTAGCGAACATTTGTCTACGAAATGCAGGCGAGTCATTATTATATGATTGTTTTGACCTTGGGTTATCTAAATTACCAGTTAAATAATTTTGTTTTTCTCTCGACTCTATTTCGGTACGAATAAATAATAACAAATCATCAATGTTTCATTGCGAGTCACTAGAATTTTTTATACATTGTTTATTATATTCTAACGAAAGATTATTTGGCAGGGATTTAAGTATTATAGGTGTCAACAGGTTATCAAATCCATTTGATTCAATGTCTAAAGACCTGAGACTTCTTATTTGCGATTGAATCGTATCAAATAATTTCCGTACAGCGGTTACATCATTTGTTTTCAATACTGGTTTCAAAGATAATAAAGTATTTATGTGAGCCGTGACAATGAGGTCCTTTCGGCCAAATTGTTGTTTCAGAATTTGGATAGCTTCCAAATAATTTTTATCTGATAACGCAAACCCGGAAATAGAATTATATGCACTACCACCTAAATAACTTTGTAAATAGCTCATTTTTTCAATATTTGACAGTGAATCATTATCATGGACTGCTATTTTGAATGAGTTCCAAAAGTTTTGAAATTTACTTATTTCGCCGTAAAATTTCTCAATCTTTAAGGTAGGGAGTTTAACAGATTGCGCAAGTACTTCTGCGTGCTTATTATCGACGTGAGTTACGGGGGAAACTTCGCTTTTGCTATTATTTTTCAATTTCTTATTAATTCTAAATTTCCATAAAGTTATTTTTTCATGATATTCGATGGACGCTTTTGCGTCTTTTTCGATTTCATCCTCATCATTAATTAACGATAAAATTTGGGTATCTTCCCGCTTGAGGTCAATACCTTTTTGTTCTAGCTGAGCTAAATTTTCTTCTATTTCGTCAAAATTCGGTGATTCCAAAACCCATGCATCTTCGATCTTTTTAACAATAGAGGTAATAGAGGCTTTTATTACGCCTCTAGTTTTTTTAAGCTTAGTCAGTTGATCCGCTATGCTTAAACAAAAAAAAAATACCTTACCTCTATAAAGGTTATCCTAAATATTTCACTGTAATCTTTCAATCACTACTCAAGTAGTACAGCCTTATTCATCCTTTTAATTCTGACACCACTGTAAAGACTGTTCTATATGTGGGAGCGTTCTAATGAAATTCAGTCTGTTCTAATGACGAACACAAGTTTAATATAGTAACATAAAGTTGACATGACGAGGACAGATGACAAGCACAGGTACATTAAATTGCATTTTTTTTCGATGTAGAAATTGAAATTGTGCGATGTTTAAAAGTTTAAAAAGATGCAGTGAAAGCGAAATGTATTAGTCAGTTCGTTGGCTACCATAAAAATGACTTCAGCAATAATCAGACATGTGTTGGCATACAAAACATAAATCAACATAGAGGATTAATCATATTATTCAATATACATGACCGGTAACATTTACTCATGGCCATTTTCATACTATTCTGGTTTCTACTATGACAAGCGACGTTCTTTGCCGCTGACATTCTGAGTTCTACTGCCGCGCTTTTTCGTTTCTCCAGAAGGGGGCGCTACTAGAGCAAAAAGAGGCATGCGCAGTCCTCACAATCTATATTATAAACCAACACATGTCTGATTATTGCTGAAGTCATTTTTATGGTAGCCAACGAACTGACTAATACATTTCGCTTTCACTGCATCTTTTTAAACTTTTAAACATCGCACAATTTCAATTTCTACATCGAAAAAAAATGCAATTTCTTTGAAAACTCTATTTGAATTTACTGATATTTATGATTTATGGAATGCTTTCCAAGCTTGAATTAATTTTAAATCTATCTCTATTACATGCAGTCCTATTGCGAAAGACTAATCCGTCTGCATTTAAAACAATATAAATATATCCGCATTTATTCCTGGCTAATATTACAGAACGAAATTAAAACTTCATCAAAATATAACTATAAAAAATAATATAATATAAATAAAATGCAAATTTAACAGACATGTTCTGGAACTACGCGCTTAAGCAGTTGAAATGTTCAGAATAAAAAACCTGCAGTAACAGCGAAATCTTGGACGATTCCTTTGGCTGTTAACTCCTGGCATGTGGTTAATGCAAAAGTATCGCTTTATTAAATATCGATATTTTATTTGAATATATTATTGATATTTTTCTTATAAACATTCTTTTTTACGTTGTTAATGAATTACGTTGTTATTACATATGAAAAATCTAAGAATTAAAAAAAAAATGGTTTTTGCCTATGTTCTGTAACCCGGGAAGCCCGGGTTCGATTTCCTAGTATATATAAAACACAAACGAAAATTTCGTTCCGTTCCTTTATAACTAGAATTCCACTGAATGGATTTTGATGGAACTTACACTGTTCGATAGATAATTTTTCAGGGAAGGTTTTAGTATATAACACATCATTCTACGTAGATTAGTTATAGAATTATGGTAGAAAATTCCGTTATTTTGGCCGAAAAAGGTTGCCATTGCTAATTTTTTGGCGACCATTATCGTTGCAGAAAGAATTGAAAAGGCTATATATCTCGAAAAATAAAAGAAAAACTGTTACTAATTTTATTTAAAAAAAGAAAAAGAAAAGAAGAAAAAGAAAGGAAAGAAAAATAATTTTGATGCGATATAATATTATAAAACGAAAATATTTAATTTGAACTTTATTGGTAATGTTCGTAATCTTAAAACATTATTCAATGTGCAAGATTGTTGCTCAAACAATATTTGACGATTTATCTTTTGTTTTTGGCGATTTTGATTTTACTTTTGTCGCCAAACAATTTGATTTTAAGTCAAAAGGTGTTTTTTCAAGTGTACGACAGCATTTTTGGAGTATTTTTTATTCAAATGTAAATTACAGTGGAACTCCAGATATATGTTACCTGAGTTGTACGTTTCCCTCAGTTATACGTTTCAATTCAGCTGTCCCGACCGCTTGCCATTAAAAATTAGCTGAGTTATGCGTTTTGAGTTATACATTTCCCTCAGTTAGACGTTACGTTTTTGCGTTCACGGACGAAATTTTGTCTGACTTATGCATTTTGTAACCGGAAACACTAAAGACGCGTCGGATGAGTTTAATTTGAAAGATCGCACTCAAATTTCGGAGATGCTCTGAGGGCTTTTGATGTAGTAAAGCAATTCGTCAGTAGTAAAAGCAGTAACGATAAGGCGGCTGCGTTGTTAACATAAATGCAAAGTTTGTTGTTCAGTGTCGGCTCTGCAAAAAGAAACAACCGAAGATTAGTGATTATTTCAACAAGATTCAGTAAACTACTGAAATGTCTTTTGATAAATGATTTATATGCCAAGGCGATTCCAATGATTTATTTTAAGTGCTCTATGTGTATTAAAAATATTTTTAATAAAGATTTTAGGATCAAATAACTTCATGTGTACTTTTCTGATGTCCTTTTTTCTACTCTGTCCCGTTTCCGAAAATGTATGTCATGGATACAGTAATACTCAGAAAACTTCCGTTTTTGATATAAAAGGTAAACTCTTCAGCAGAACAAAGATTTTACGATATATTTAAAAAATGGTTCCGAAAGACCATTAATTGAGTTGTACGTTTTACTGAGTTATACGTTTTGTTTTCCGGTCCCGGGCAAAACGTATAACTGGAGTTCCACTGTATATTAATAGCAATCAATGTACATTTATTTACTTCCACTATATATATGAAATTTCGTTCCGGCTGCTTATAACTCAAGTTCTTCTGAATGGATTTTCATAAAACTTAAACTATTAGACAGATAATTTTTCAGGGAAGGTTTTATTATATTCTCACCAGTAGCATTTCTTTTCTCGACAATAGCAGATTATATTTTTGCGTGTTAAAATTACAAACAACACTTTGATGATGAAATTGACTGTTTTGGTCTATAGCATTATTTCTTATTTTTATTATTTTGTATTTTTAATGAAATTTGTGAAGGGCGTATGTTTTAAATGAATATAATACGTGTGTTTCATATGTATGTATTTTAAATTAAATGAGTGAAAGGTTTATATTTTAAATGAAAAAAAAGCAATAAGAATGATGGCGATGGAAAAAAAAAAAATCGCTATTTATCACATGCGCCCGGCTAACACTTCCTTGCAATTGCTGTAGTAACCTATCACGAGAATAATTAAAAAATGTATTGGTAGCCAAAAAAAAGGACCACTCTAAGGACTGTTAATAATGTCAGAAATATTTCTAATATTGAATGTTATGATAACATTTCGTAAGTCAAACTAAAATACCGCTACAATGCCCAACTTATTTACATCTAGCCGTAACCACTGATCCTGATTGGAAAGTAGGTATAGTTTGTTCCATATTCATTAATTAAGTAGTTAAATTACATAATAGGGTCTACAGACATTTGTCGTGAATTATCAGGCGTTGTTTGGCGCATAATTAACTTTAAAAAACGGTTAAGTTGATTCTATGTTTTAAAATGCACTTATTCCATAATCGAGTCTACAGGGAATTGCCGTAATTTGGAGAAAAGTTTTTTTTTTTTGGATAATTTTGGTAATTTTCCGTTATACCAACATCATGCCAAAATGTATGCTAATGCGCCATTCACTTCAACTCTAAACGTGCAAAGAATTTTTATTGCAATTAAGGCCAAATATGCCAAATATTGCAACTCGCTTTTTATGCAATACGAACCTCTTTTTTTAAGAAAATACTATTAATCGTAAGCATGCATAACTTTTAAATTACGTTATTTTGTCGCAATTGCAGTATTTATTCAGAAAAGACAACGAGAAATAACTTGCAGTTTCATAAATTTTAATGATTAATATTCTTATATATATTCAGAGAAGGTTTTAGTGCATGGTTTAACACATCGTTCTATGTTGCATTGTTATAGAGCTTTTGGAAAAAGTTCGACAATCTGATAAACTCGAATATGAAAGATATTAGCGCTTTTAAAAAGTTCTACTGAACGGATTTTAATCAGACTTGCATTGCTAAGTAGATAATTTATCAAGAATGGTTTATATATATATATATATATATATATATATATATATATATATATATATATATATATATATATATATATATATATATATATATATATATATATATATATATATTATTGCATATCGTTCTATGTTGTTAGTCAAAGAGTTATGTGCGGAGTGCGGAGTTATATAGTCAGGGTCAGGGGAAACCGATTACGAAAGATTAGCCCTTTTAAAAAGTTCTGCTGAATAGTTCGATAATTTTTAGGGATGGTTTTAGTATATTTCATATAGTTCTACCGTTCTTTACGAAATCCTACAGTAACTGATAAAAAAAGAGTTGGTTCTTAACAGCTTAAATTTAGACTGCACATTAGAAAATATAATTGTGCAATGGCGTCATTTTTCAGTAATGTGGAAGGATATTCCAGGTAAATATACAGATTGCTTATATGATAAGAGCAAATAAGATTAAATGTAAATTTCCAAAAAAATAATTATCTGCTGGGGTTTAACAGTTATTTTCATGTATAAAGTTTCTTTAAAAATGGAATATTACTTTTGAAACAATTTTTAAATATTATGCAATTTATTTCGGTATCGGGCTCGGGCGGAGCCGGGGCTCTAAGAAGAGAGCAGGAACTCATCTTTAGTGTGCATGTCTATGTAAGATCAATAGAACCCCTCCCCAGGGGAAAAACATGTTACAAAAAGCTGTTAACAAAAGCTGGTGGGAGTAGATTCTTTTGTTACTGGACTAAAAAATGCCTGACAAACGACAAAACTATCATTTACCGTAAAATCCCGAAAGTAAGCCCCCCCCCCCTCGAATGTAAGCCCCCGTCCACTTTAAAGCAATTTTGGTTTTCTTTTCCATTCCCGAATATAAGCCCCCCCCCCCCTCACGCACACAAAAATTTTTATGTACAAAAAATTGATTTTAAAGAAAATTTTCAATCTTTTGACATTTTTGTCAGATTTTTACTTACGTTTTTATATGATGTTAATGAAATCCTTCCTCTCACATGAAATGTCTGTTTCCCTTCTATGCCCTCTCTAACATAAAAAGTTTGAAAATTTGAGAATCCTAAATCCTTTTGTACTTCTTTCTGCTCACTAGTAACGTAACAATTAGTAAAAAAATCAATTTACACAATCTCCCTTTCCATCCAAAATTTATGCCTCTTCTCCCTCAGCATATAAAGTTTAAAATCTTTAAAACTCTTTATAAAAAAAAATTATGCTCTATTTGTTGCTCTCTAATAACAATAAATAAATAATCAGCCATTTAAATTTTCTCTCTACCACCAAGATGTCTGCTTCCGCTCTTTTGCTTCCCCCCAGAAAAAAAAATCTTTAAAACTCTATTTTAAAAATATATTCTGTCTTACATGTTGCTCTCTAGTAAAAATATGTAAATAATCAATCATATAAATTACCCTCTACTCTACTCCTCTCTCTCTCTGAAACTTACACTTCTCCTTCCTTCCCTCCCTCTCCTCTCAGGATACAAAGTTTAAAATCTTTATTAAAAAAATTTGCTGTCTAGTAACAATAAATAACTAATCAACCATTTCAATTATCGCTTTACCACCAAAATGTCTGCTTCTTTCACTTAGCTAACCCCTTAGCTAAAATTAAACTATTTATAAAAAAAATCCTCTGTCCTCTTTATTGCTCTCTATTAACAATAAATAAATAACAAATCATCTAAATTACAAACTCCTTCCATCGAAATTCATATTTCCCTCTCATCCAAAGAGTACAAAGTTTAAAATTTATAAAACTCTTATGTGAAGAAATTTTATGTCCTACTTGTTGCCTTCTAATTTGTCACCTACGTTTTCTGTCTTCTCCAAAAGCGTCTGCCTCCCCCCCCCCCACACACACACACATACACAAATTTTAAAATCTTTAAAACTCCATTTTTTTTTAAACTGCTGTATTTATTTCCCTTTAGTAACAATATTAATGAATAATCAATCATCTAAATTCCCCCTTTTCTCCCAAAAATTCCACTTCCCCCTCTGTCTTCTCACCCAGCAAATAGTTTAAAATCTTTAATACTATTATTATTTTTTTTTAATGTTGATCTATTTCTTATTTTGTAGTAAGGTAACTCATCTCATTTACATCATCTCATATAAGTATCACTCATCTAAAATCATCAATCCGTTTGAAATTTTTTCGCTGTCCTATTCTCCCAAAGAAGAGGAGTGGATTTCTAAATATGTAAGAGGAAAGCAAAAATGTTCATCTTTTTTGCAGTTTGACTGTTCTTCCCTGAATCACACATATGTTTTATGTTTTGAAATAAATATGTTCTCTAAAATAACTCCCCATCCATTAACAAAATATCAGCTGTGAGAACAGCCAAAAAGACTAAAATCTTCTCTGTGCCCTTCCCCTCCCTCCATGTCTAGAAATTCATCCCTTTTTCTGGGGATGAAGAATGGAACTTTAAAGGGAGAGTTAGATGATCATTTATTTATTGTTGCTACAAAGTGACAATACTACATAAAATCTTTAAAAAATATTTTTAAAAAATTTTAAGTTTGTGTGCTGAGGGAGGGGGGGGGGGAAGAGAAGCAAATTTTTAGAGGTGTGGGGGGAGAAGCAATTTAGATAATTATTTAATTATAGTTGCAAGAAAGTTCTAAATGGATTTAAAAAAACTTTTAAAGACTTTAAAGTATGTACTGGGGGGGGGGGGGGGGGCAAAGGAAATAAAGAGGACTTTTTGGAAGGGAGGAGGGTATAATGTAGATCGTTATTTAAATATTCCTGGGAAGAAATCACAAATAGAGCAGAAAAAAATAAGAAGAAAACTATGCATTTTTGGTACCAAAAGGGGGCAAAGGGGGGAAACGGTAATTTTGAGAGCAGCATATTAGCAGAAATATTAGTTAGATTATTGATTATTTATTGTTATACAATAAAATAAGAAATTAAAAAAAATATATTTAAAATTTTTTATTTTATTTTATTTATTTATTTTATTTTATTTTATTTATTTATTTTATTTTATTTTATTTATTTATTTTATTTTATTTTATTTTATTTTATTTTATTTATTTATTTATTTATTTATTTATTTATTTATTTATTTTTTTTTTTTTTGGGGGGGGGTAGGATTTTAGGATTGGGAATTTATTTTTATTTATTTATTTATTTTTTAATCTACCGAAATACGGAAGATTCTCTCCCTTTTTTTTTTAATTTTACAATTTTACAGATTTTAAATTTTACGAGATGCATTTGTAGGGGTCGTGGATCTTCATGAGATAAGGGTGGGGGCAGGGGGGGGGAGAAGCAGGGATTTTAGGAGGATGGGTTAATTTTGGTAGTAACTTGGAGTTATTTATTTTTAATATAGAGTATTTAATAAGTCTGAAAAGAAGTTTAAAATTAAAATGTTTTAAAGGTTAAACTATGCATTTTTGGTACCAAAGGGGGGGGGGCAAGGGGAAAACAGTAATTTTGAGAGCAGATTTATATAATTGATTATTTGTTGTTACAATAAAATAAAAAATAAAGAAAAATATTTTAAAAAATGATTTTTTAAAAAAATTCTCTTTTTTGAGGGGGGGGGGAAGGGGAAAACAGTAATTTTGAGAGCAGATTTATATGATTGATTATTTGTTGTTACAATAAAATAAAAAATAAAGAAAAATATTTTAAAAAATGATTTTTTAAAAAAATTCTCTTTTTTGAGGGGGGGGGGGGGGCAGGATTTTAGGGTTGAACTTATTTTTATTTTTTATTTTTTTTAATTTTTTTTTTTTTAATCTGCCAAAATACGGAAGACTCTCGCTCTTTTTTTTAATTTTACAGATTTTAAATTTTACGCGATGCATTTGGAAGGGGAGGATCTTCATGAGATAAGGTTTGAGGGGGGGGGGGGGGCAGGGAAAGAGAAGCAGAGATTTTAGGAGGTGGGGTTAATTTAGATGCTAGGTTGGATTTATTTATTTTAATATAGAGTATTTAATAGGTCTGAAAAAAAGTTTAAAATTATAAAGTATAAAGGTTAAACTATGCATTTTTGGTACCAGAGGGGAGGGGGGCAAAGGGGGGAAACAGTAATTTTGAGAGCAGATTTAGATTGATTTTAGATAGATAGTATTTACTGTTACAATAAAATAAGAAATAAAGAAACATATTTAAAAAATGATTTTTAATTAATATTTTTTTTTTTGGGGGGGGGACAGGATTTTGGGGTTGGTAATTTATTTTTATTTTATTATTATTATTATTTTTAATCTGCCGAAATACGGAAGATTCTCGCCCCTTTTTTACTTCTAAATTAATGATAAAAACAGGTTTTTAAATGATTTTGAAAAAATCCCGATTATAAGCCCCCCCCTCCCAAATTTAACCTTTTTTTATTTGGAAAAAGGGGGGGCTTACAATCGGGATTTTACGGTAATTATCTTGTCTTTTTCAATCACAATCGACATTATTTATTTATTTTTTTTTTTTTTAATTTTTTTTTTACGTTTTTTATCAAAGATTTATTTAAATATCACTTTTTATAACTGAGTTTGTTGGAAATTTTGTAAAAAATTATTTTAAAATAAATAAGAAATTTAAAAGAAATAAGAAATTTTAAAGCTTGCTGTATTAAAAATCATGTGTTCCCTTGCACAAAACTATAAAGAAAGTTTTAACAACCCCATTATTTTGAATTTTGCTTTGTGAGAAATTAAATATATATTTTTTTTAATTAATTTTAAGTCAGAAATATGTGTATATTTTTTCAAAAATTGATGCACTACGCAAAAGTTGATTAGCGCATAAATTAGCCCCAAAAGCTTATTATTATATAATAATAATAATTACTTAGATGAATTGTATAAAATATATATTATTCATAGTGCCTAATTAAAAATTCAGTGACCTAATTTTGAAACTAAACTTGTATTCTTTCAATATTAAAAAATAAAATTCTTATAAAAGTCGGAAATCCGAAAGCATTTTAAAAAGATAAACAAGCATCCATTTAAAAATTATATAAATTGTTTTTTTTTCTTGTAAAAACATTTTTTAAATTAGTATAAAATACATAGTATAAAGATAGTATAAAAACATCTTTAGTTTTGTATAAAACACAAATTTTCACATTTTTTTTAATATATAAAAATAACTATAGATTCCTACAGAAAATTTTATATAAGCTTTCCGTGCAAATTTCACGCCCAACGCCTCCATCAAATGCACATTGACGAAAACTAAACTACACAAATGGGCGGTCCTTTAGAACTTTCCGTTCACTTCGGGCAAGATTACAAACTTCGTCAGATATGCTGAATATCGATAGATATCTTGAAATGTCCGAAAAATGTTTTTTTTTTCTTTTTTTTTTTTTTTTTTTTTACGAATGTCGATCGATATCACTGAATGTTGTAATAGTAATATCATTTTTACAACATTTACAAATGAAACCAAATATTAAAAATAAGGCATTAAAAAGTAAATTTTTTTTTAAATGGCAAAATTATTAAATTTTATTTTTAAAATTACTATGTCAGTATTATGATGCCATAAGTAATGCAAAAAGCTCTTTTGAATACTTCCTTTTTAAAACTAATTTTAAGTTATGTCTCTGAATATCGACAGGTGTTGTTGTAAATTTGACGTACGACATTCAGCGACTTTCAAAATATTGGCCAATATTGCCGTGGATATTGGCCGATATCTCTGTGCTACCTGGGTTCTTCTTACAATTATAAAATTGTTTCCTCAGATGATATATCGCTTTTCACTAACGTTCATTTTCAAGGGGCAATTGATTGTTTGGAAGGAAGGCTTCGTAAATTTCATTATTCTTTCATTGAGATTGATGAAATCCTGCAATTAGTTAGTATTTGTATCAGGCAAACAGCCTTTCAGTTTAATATTTCTGTCAATTCTCAAACTGATGGTTTGGCCATGGGGACACTTTCTCCTCTTTTATGTGATATTTATATGCATTATTTTGAAGAAAAACTCTTCAATTTGTATATATTTCCTTTCTGGTTTAGGTATGTTGACGATACTTTTATTTTAGTACCTTCTGACCTGGTTCTTTCTAATTTTCTTTCTCTTGTTAATTCTATTGATCCTTGTATTCAATTTATTCTCGAAGTAGAAGAGAACAATTCTCTTCCTTTTCTTGATGTCTTGGTTTCGAAACACGCTTTTACATTCTTTACCTCTGTTTACAGAAAACCTTTCGCTGTATCTCTCCCTCCTCATAGTCTTTCAAACCGTTCCCTTCAGCAAAAAGTGGCGTCCATTAGTTTTAAGGGCGTTACGCATTTGTTCTGACTCTTCTGCTCTGAATAAAAAGGAAATTAATTATTTCAAATCCCTTTCCCTCGCTCGTGGTTATAATCCCTCTTTGACTGATAAAGCTAGGAATAAATTCGACAATCCTAAACTCCCTTTTTCGGACTCTAATAATCCTGCTAATTTTAACTCTATCATTCTGTCATTTTATTCTCCTATCTGTTTCAAAATTTCCAAAATCCTTTCTCGTTTCAATTTTAAACTTATTTTCAAACCTATTAATAAAATTAATTTCTCTTCTGTGAAAGATCTTGTTCCTACTGAGAACCGGTGGGGCGTGTATTTTATCCTTTTTTCTTGTAATTTAGGTTATATTGGTCAAACTAAGAGAGCATTAAAGTTCAGATTAAGCTAGCATCAGAGGTACATTTCTAATCAAGAATTTTCCATATCTTCAATTTTGTCCCCTTACGGACACGTGTTTGCTTTGGCTGTGGACGGGCTGTTAAAAATGTCCATCTCGAAAGGCGTCCTGTGTGTTGGTATGTTTTTATGGTGACTGTTACAAAGTTTCATTATTTATTCAATAAAACTATGCGCTTAGGAAATGAACACGTGATAAAAATATTTCACTCATACCAGTAAAATTAAATAAATATCTATAAATGAAGAAATATGTGGAATACGCTTGGTATATCGTTTTCTTGATTACAATTTCAAATAACGAGCGAGCGCCTGTATGGTATTAAGTCCTCCTCGTTATATTTTTAAACCACTTCAAAGGCTGCAGAAGTTGGTAACCAGTTACACCCGACTATTCCCGATTCTCGAGGGTTCCGTAGAAGTGGTTAACAAGATGTATTCCTAAATAAATCTGAAAATGCTCCAAAATTAAATAAATAATTTCGCCTTTACACGCCCTAGCCCTCATCAATCGTAAAACTGTCAGGGTCTTGTTTTCCTCAAAGACATTTTTTTTCGTATGTATGGATTTTGATTTTGTATCTTCAGAACTCATACAATTCCCGAGAATTATGAAATCTTTAAAATTAAGTGTTATTGTTTTCTGTTAATTTTATTGTATGCGTTGTTATTTATTGGGCTTATAGAAACAAGTTAAATTTGCTCAATGTTTTATTACACAGTCAAGCATATTCCATCGGCATGAATTCTGTAATTCAGTGTTGCTTTCATTCTTCTTCTCTCTTAGATGTTGTTATTGAGCAGGTAATAAATTTCTACTTCACAACCGTTTGTAAATATTAATAATTTTTAGAAATATATATTCATTTAAATTTCGAAAAAAGCCACTTTCTTTCAAAAAAATGCTTCATCGAATTCCATGAAATCAAAATTTGCTAAATTGATAATATTAAAATTTAGCTAATAAAAATTTGCATTTTTTCATCAAAGTTTTCTTTTAGTGTCAAATATGACAAAAACGATAATTAATATATATATAATATATATACATATATATATATATATATATATATATATATATATATATATATATATATATATATAATACGAATACCACATACTATACTTACAATCCCAAAACTCCTGA